>OY804576.1:18656918-19185850 GCA_963680875.1 Bathymodiolus brooksi
CAGACAATAAAGTCAACTGTGATTATATATATACTAGTACTAGTATAATAGCAACAGACAATAAAGTCAACTGTGATTATATATATACTAGTACTAGTATAATAGCAACAGACAATAAAGTCAACTGTGATTATATATATACTAGTACTAGTATAATAGCAACAGACAATAAAGTCAACTGTGATTATATATATACTAGTACTAGTATAATAGCAACAGACAATAAAGTCAACTGTGATTATATATATACTAGTACTAGTATAATAGCAACAGACAATAAAGTCAACTGTGATTATATATATACTAGTACTAGTATAATAGCAACAGACAATAAAGTCAACTGTGATTATATATATACTAGTACTAGTATAATAGCAACAGACAATAAAGTCAACAAAGTCAACTGTGATTATATATATACTAGTACTAGTATAATAGCAACAGACAATAAAGTCAACTGTGATTATATATATACTAGTACTAGTATAATAGCAACAGACAATAAAGTCAACTGTGATTATATATATACTAGTACTAGTATAATAGCAACAGACAATAAAGTCAACTGTGATTATATATATACTAGTACTAGTATAATAGCAACAGACAATAAAGTCAACTGTGATTATATATATACTAGTACTAGTATAATAGCAACAGACAATAAAGTCAACTGTGATTATATATATACTAGTACTAGTATAATAGCAACAGACAATAAAGTCAACTGTGATTATATATATACTAGTACTAGTATAATAGCAACAGACAATAAAGTCAACTGTGATTATATATATACTAGTACTAGTATAATAGCAACAGACAATAAAGTCAACTGTGATTATATATATACTAGTACTAGTATAATAGCAACAGACAATAAAGTCAACTGTGATTATATATATACTAGTACTAGTATAATAGCAACAGACAATAAAGGTCAACTGTGATTATATATATACTAGTACTAGTATAATAGCAACAGACAATAAAGTCAACTGTGATTATATATATACTAGTACTAGTATAATAGCAACAGACAATAAAGTCAACTGTGATTATATATATACTAGTACTAGTATAATAGCAACAGACAATAAAGTGGTAACTGTGATTATATATATACTAGTACTAGTATAATAGCAACAGACAATAAAGTCAACTGTGATTATATATATACTAGTACTAGTATAATAGCAACAGACAATAAAGTCAACTGTGATTATATATATACTAGTACTAGTATAATAGCAACAGACAATAAAGTCAACTGTGATTATATATATACTAGTACTAGTATAATAGCAACAGACAATAAAGTCAACTGTGATTATATATATACTAGTACTAGTATAATAGCAACAGACAATAAAGTCAACTGTGATTATATATATACTAGTACTAGTATAATAGCAACAGACAATAAAGGTAACTGTGATTATATATATACTAGTACTAGTATAATAGCAACAGACAATAAAGTCAACTGTGATTATATATATACTAGTACTAGTATAATAGCAACAGACAATAAAGTCAACTGTGATTATATATATACTAGTACTAGTATAATAGCAACAGACAATAAAGTGGTAACTGTGATTATATATATACTAGTACTAGTATAATAGCAACAGACAATAAAGTCAACTGTGATTATATATATACTAGTACTAGTATAATAGCAACAGACAATAAAGTCAACTGTGATTATATATATACTAGTACTAGTATAATAGCAACAGACAATAAAGTCAACTGTGATTATATATATACTAGTACTAGTATAATAGCAACAGACAATAAAGTCAACTGTGATTATATATATACTAGTACTAGTATAATAGCAACAGACAATAAAGTCAACTGTGATTATATATATACTAGTACTAGTATAATAGCAACAGACAATAAAGTCAACTGTGATTATATATATACTAGTACTAGTATAATAGCAACAGACAATAAAGTCAACTGTGATTATATATATACTAGTACTAGTATAATAGCAACAGACAATAAAGTCAACTGTGATTATATATATACTAGTACTAGTATAATAGCAACAGACAATAAAGTGTAACTGTGATTATATATATACTAGTACTAGTATAATAGCAACAGACAATAAAAATAAATAGTGGGAACTGTGATTATATATATACTAGTACTAGTATAATAGCAACAGACAATAAAGTCAACTGTGATTATATATATACTAGTACTAGTATAATAGCAACAGACAATAAAGTCAACTGTGATTATATATATACTAGTACTAGTATAATAGCAACAGACAATAAAGTAACTGTGATTATATATATACTAGTACTAGTATAATAGCAACAGACAATAAAGTCAACTGTGATTATATATATACTAGTACTAGTATAATAGCAACAGACAATAAAGTCAACTGTGATTATATATATACTAGTACTAGTATAATAGCAACAGACAATAAAGTCAACTGTGATTATATATATACTAGTACTAGTATAATAGCAACAGACAATAAAGTCAACTGTGATTATATATATACTAGTACTAGTATAATAGCAACAGACAATAAAGTCAACTGTGATTATATATATACTAGTACTAGTATAATAGCAACAGACAATAAAGTCAACTGTGATTATATATATACTAGTACTAGTATAATAGCAACAGACAATAAAGTCAACTGTGATTATATATATACTAGTACTAGTATAATAGCAACAGACAATAAAGTCAACTGTGATTATATATATACTAGTACTAGTATAATAGCAACAGACAATAAAGTCAACTGTGATTATATATATACTAGTACTAGTATAATAGCAACAGACAATAAAGTCAACTGTGATTATATATATACTAGTACTAGTATAATAGCAACAGACAATAAAGTCAACTGTGATTATATATATACTAGTACTAGTATAATAGCAACAGACAATAAAGTCAACTGTGATTATATATATACTAGTACTAGTATAATAGCAACAGACAATAAAGTCAACTGTGATTATATATATACTAGTACTAGTATAATAGCAACAGACAATAAAGTCAACTGTGATTATATATATACTAGTACTAGTATAATAGCAACAGACAATAAAGTCAACTGTGATTATATATATACTAGTACTAGTATAATAGCAACAGACAATAAAGTCAACTGTGATTATATATATACTAGTACTAGTATAATAGCAACAGACAATAAAGTCAACTGTGATTATATATATACTAGTACTAGTATAATAGCAACAGACAATAAAGTCAACTGTGATTATATATATACTAGTACTAGTATAATAGCAACAGACAATAAAGTCAACTGTGATTATATATATACTAGTACTAGTATAATAGCAACAGACAATAAAGTCAACTGTGATTATATATATACTAGTACTAGTATAATAGCAACAGACAATAAAGTCAACTGTGATTATATATATACTAGTACTAGTATAATAGCAACAGACAATAAAGTCAACTGTGATTATATATATACTAGTACTAGTATAATAGCAACAGACAATAAAGTCAACTGTGATTATATATATACTAGTACTAGTATAATAGCAACAGACAATAAAGTCAACTGTGATTATATATATACTAGTACTAGTATAATAGCAACAGACAATAAAGTCAACTGTGATTATATATATACTAGTACTAGTATAATAGCAACAGACAATAAAGTCAACTGTGATTATATATATACTAGTACTAGTATAATAGCAACAGACAATAAAGTCAACTGTGATTATATATATACTAGTACTAGTATAATAGCAACAGACAATAAAGGTAACTGTGATTATATATATACTAGTACTAGTATAATAGCAACAGACAATAAAGTCAACTGTGATTATATATATACTAGTACTAGTATAATAGCAACAGACAATAAAGTCAACTGTGATTATATATATACTAGTACTAGTATAATAGCAACAGACAATAAAGTCAACTGTGATTATATATATACTAGTACTAGTATAATAGCAACAGACAATAAAGTCAACTGTGATTATATATATACTAGTACTAGTATAATAGCAACAGACAATAAAGTCAACTGTGATTATATATATACTAGTACTAGTATAATAGCAACAGACAATAAAGTGAACTGTGATTATATATATACTAGTACTAGTATAATAGCAACAGACAATAAAGTGGTAACTGTGATTATATATATACTAGTACTAGTATAATAGCAACAGACAATAAAGTCAACTGTGATTATATATATACTAGTACTAGTATAATAGCAACAGACAATAAAGTGGTAACTGTGATTATATATATACTAGTACTAGTATAATAGCAACAGACAATAAAGTCAACTGTGATTATATATATACTAGTACTAGTATAATAGCAACAGACAATAAAGGTCAACTGTGATTATATATATACTAGTACTAGTATAATAGCAACAGACAATAAAGTCAACTGTGATTATATATATACTAGTACTAGTATAATAGCAACAGACAATAAAGTCAACTGTGATTATATATATACTAGTACTAGTATAATAGCAACAGACAATAAAGTCAACTGTGATTATATATATACTAGTACTAGTATAATAGCAACAGACAATAAAGTCAACTGTGATTATATATATACTAGTACTAGTATAATAGCAACAGACAATAAAGTCAACTGTGATTATATATATACTAGTACTAGTATAATAGCAACAGACAATAAAGTCAACTGTGATTATATATATACTAGTACTAGTATAATAGCAACAGACAATAAAGTGGTAACTGTGATTATATATATACTAGTACTAGTATAATAGCAACAGACAATAAAGTCAACTGTGATTATATATATACTAGTACTAGTATAATAGCAACAGACAATAAAGTCAACTGTGATTATATATATACTAGTACTAGTATAATAGCAACAGACAATAAAGTGGTAACTGTGATTATATATATACTAGTACTAGTATAATAGCAACAGACAATAAAGTGGTAACTGTGATTATATATATACTAGTACTAGTATAATAGCAACAGACAATAAAGTGGTAACTGTGATTATATATATACTAGTACTAGTATAATAGCAACAGACAATAAAGTGGTAACTGTGATTATATATATACTAGTACTAGTATAATAGCAACAGACAATAAAGTGAACTGTGATTATATATATACTAGTACTAGTATAATAGCAACAGACAATAAAGTCAACTGTGATTATATATATACTAGTACTAGTATAATAGCAACAGACAATAAAGTGGTAACTGTGATTATATATATACTAGTACTAGTATAATAGCAACAGACAATAAAGTCAACTGTGATTATATATATACTAGTACTAGTATAATAGCAACAGACAATAAAGTCAACTGTGATTATATATATACTAGTACTAGTATAATAGCAACAGACAATAAAGTCAACTGTGATTATATATATACTAGTACTAGTATAATAGCAACAGACAATAAAGTGGTAACTGTGATTATATATATACTAGTACTAGTATAATAGCAACAGACAATAAAGTCAACTGTGATTATATATATACTAGTACTAGTATAATAGCAACAGACAATAAAGTCAACTGTGATTATATATATACTAGTACTAGTATAATAGCAACAGACAATAAAGTCAACTGTGATTATATATATACTAGTACTAGTATAATAGCAACAGACAATAAAGTGGTAACTGTGATTATATATATACTAGTACTAGTATAATAGCAACAGACAATAAAGTCAACTGTGATTATATATATAGTATAATAGCAACAGACAATAAAGTCAACTGTGATTATATATATACTAGTACTAGTATAATAGCAACAGACAATAAAGTCAACTGTGATTATATATATACTAGTACTAGTATAATAGCAACAGACAATAAAGTCAACTGTGATTATATATATACTAGTACTAGTATAATAGCAACAGACAATAAAGTCAACTGTGATTATATATATACTAGTACTAGTATAATAGCAACAGACAATAAAGTCAACTGTGATTATATATATACTAGTACTAGTATAATAGCAACAGACAATAAAGTCAACTGTGATTATATATATACTAGTACTAGTATAATAGCAACAGACAATAAAGTGGTAACTGTGATTATATATATACTAGTACTAGTATAATAGCAACAGACAATAAAGTGGTAACTGTGATTATATATATACTAGTACTAGTATAATAGCAACAGACAATAAAGTCAACTGTGATTATATATATACTAGTACTAGTATAATAGCAACAGACAATAAAGTGGTAACTGTGATTATATATATACTAGTACTAGTATAATAGCAACAGACAATAAAGTGGTAACTGTGATTATATATATACTAGTACTAGTATAATAGCAACAGACAATAAAGTCAACTGTGATTATATATATACTAGTACTAGTATAATAGCAACAGACAATAAAGTCAACTGTGATTATATATATACTAGTACTAGTATAATAGCAACAGACAATAAAGTCAACTGTGATTATATATATACTAGTACTAGTATAATAGCAACAGACAATAAAGTGGTAACTGTGATTATATATATACTAGTACTAGTATAATAGCAACAGACAATAAAGTGGTAACTGTGATTATATATATACTAGTACTAGTATAATAGCAACAGACAATAAAGTGGTAACTGTGATTATATATATACTAGTACTAGTATAATAGCAACAGACAATAAAGTCAACTGTGATTATATATATACTAGTACTAGTATAATAGCAACAGACAATAAAGTCAACTGTGATTATATATATACTAGTACTAGTATAATAGCAACAGACAATAAAGTGGTAACTGTGATTATATATATACTAGTACTAGTATAATAGCAACAGACAATAAAGTCAACTGTGATTATATATATACTAGTACTAGTATAATAGCAACAGACAATAAAGTCAACTGTGATTATATATATACTAGTACTAGTATAATAGCAACAGACAATAAAGTCAACTGTGATTATATATATACTAGTACTAGTATAATAGCAACAGACAATAAAGTCAACTGTGATTATATATATACTAGTACTAGTATAATAGCAACAGACAATAAAGTCAACTGTGATTATATATATACTAGTACTAGTATAATAGCAACAGACAATAAAGTGGTAACTGTGATTATATATATACTAGTACTAGTATAATAGCAACAGACAATAAAGTCAACTGTGATTATATATATACTAGTACTAGTATAATAGCAACAGACAATAAAGTCAACTGTGATTATATATATACTAGTACTAGTATAATAGCAACAGACAATAAAGTCAACTGTGATTATATATATACTAGTACTAGTATAATAGCAACAGACAATAAAGTCAACTGTGATTATATATATACTAGTACTAGTATAATAGCAACAGACAATAAAGTCAACTGTGATTATATATATACTAGTACTAGTATAATAGCAACAGACAATAAAGTGGTAACTGTGATTATATATATACTAGTACTAGTATAATAGCAACAGACAATAAAGTCAACTGTGATTATATATATACTAGTACTAGTATAATAGCAACAGACAATAAAGTCAACTGTGATTATATATATACTAGTACTAGTATAATAGCAACAGACAATAAAGTCAACTGTGATTATATATATACTAGTACTAGTATAATAGCAACAGACAATAAAGTCAACTGTGATTATATATATACTAGTACTAGTATAATAGCAACAGACAATAAAGTGAACTGTGATTATATATATACTAGTACTAGTATAATAGCAACAGACAATAAAGTGGTAACTGTGATTATATATATACTAGTACTAGTATAATAGCAACAGACAATAAAGTCAACTGTGATTATATATATACTAGTACTAGTATAATAGCAACAGACAATAAAGTCAACTGTGATTATATATATACTAGTACTAGTATAATAGCAACAGACAATAAAGTCAACTGTGATTATATATATACTAGTACTAGTATAATAGCAACAGACAATAAAGTGGTAACTGTGATTATATATATACTAGTACTAGTATAATAGCAACAGACAATAAAGTGGTAACTGTGATTATATATATACTAGTACTAGTATAATAGCAACAGACAATAAAGTCAACTGTGATTATATATATACTAGTACTAGTATAATAGCAACAGACAATAAAGTCAACTGTGATTATATATATACTAGTACTAGTATAATAGCAACAGACAATAAAGTCAACTGTGATTATATATATACTAGTACTAGTATAATAGCAACAGACAATAAAGTGGTAACTGTGATTATATATATACTAGTACTAGTATAATAGCAACAGACAATAAAGTGGTAACTGTGATTATATATATACTAGTACTAGTATAATAGCAACAGACAATAAAGTCAACTGTGATTATATATATACTAGTACTAGTATAATAGCAACAGACAATAAAGTCAACTGTGATTATATATATACTAGTACTAGTATAATAGCAACAGACAATAAAGTGGTAACTGTGATTATATATATACTAGTACTAGTATAATAGCAACAGACAATAAAGTGGTAACTGTGATTATATATATACTAGTACTAGTATAATAGCAACAGACAATAAAGTGGTAACTGTGATTATATATATACTAGTACTAGTATAATAGCAACAGACAATAAAGTCAACTGTGATTATATATATACTAGTACTAGTATAATAGCAACAGACAATAAAGTCAACTGTGATTATATATATACTAGTACTAGTATAATAGCAACAGACAATAAAGTCAACTGTGATTATATATATACTAGTACTAGTATAATAGCAACAGACAATAAAGTCAACTGTGATTATATATATACTAGTACTAGTATAATAGCAACAGACAATAAAGTGGTAACTGTGATTATATATATACTAGTACTAGTATAATAGCAACAGACAATAAAGTCAACTGTGATTATATATATACTAGTACTAGTATAATAGCAACAGACAATAAAGTCAACTGTGATTATATATATACTAGTACTAGTATAATAGCAACAGACAATAAAGTCAACTGTGATTATATATATACTAGTACTAGTATAATAGCAACAGACAATAAAGTCAACTGTAAAATAATATCAACCTTCAGTTTTATACTAGTGTTTGGTTCAGATAAACAAAAGCTGTAGTACAAACAACATTTTAGTGTTCATGAATAAATTAGTTTATATAAAAAAAATAACAGGTAAATCTTCCCTATTTTATTGGCTAGCATCTAATCTTCCCTATATTATGAATAATTTAGTTCAATATTTTATTGTCATATAAAGTTTTAAAACTTTGTGACAAACAAATAGGAGAAAAAAAGCATAGTACAAGACCAAACATTACAAGACACAGCAGATATATAGTTAAGTAACAAACTTAGTCTGTCATCCTCTAATGACTGTCTAATATTGTTTTTTGTTATCATGACAAGTACATGTATATCCGGTTAGAAAAATTAGGACATGTATCAGAAATTATAAAAACAAAATTATATCTGTCTTCCTCCTATTTGGCACATGTAGGGATAGGGATATGGTGTTTAATGCCACTTTCAATAATATTTCTGTTTTATCGAGGTGGTCAGTTTTATTGATGGAGGAAACCGAAGTACCCAGAGAAAAACCACCGACCTTCTGCAAGTCACTGATAAACTTGATCACATAATGTTTAATCTAGTACACCTCACCACAGGAGGGATTCAAACTCACAACTTTAGTGGTGACAGGCACTGATTGGACAGGATTCAAACTCACAACATTAGTGGTGACAGGCACTGATTGGATGGGATTCAAACTCACAACATTAGTGGTGACAGGCACTGAGTGAACGGGATTCAAACTCACAACATTAGTGGTGACAGGCACTGATTGGATGGGATTTAAACTCACAACATTAGTGGTGACAGGCACTGATTCAGTGATTGGACAGGATTCAAACTCACAACATTAGTGGTGACAGGCACTGATTGGATGGGATTCAAACTCACAACATTAGTGGTGACAGGCACTGATTGGATGGGATTCAAACTCACAACATTAGTGGTGTCAGGCACTGATTGGATGGGATTCCAACTCACAACATCAGTGGTGACAGGCACTGATTGGACGGGATTCAAACTCACAACATTAGTGGTGACAGGCACTGATTGGACGGGATTCAAACTCACAACATTAGTGGAAAGGTAATTCCAACTACCATACGATCAAGACCATGACAGTCCTTTTGGAACTTGTACAACAAAACATAAAATGAATTTCATTCTCAACGTCACCTGAGGTACACTTAAGTTCTATTGGACAACAAACAGGAAACAGATACATGTATCTCTGTCAGTTTTAATTCTTGATTAGCATTATATGATGATACACAATTTAGTTAAACTAATAAGAGTTATTAATGTAGATAGAAGATTTGTTACTAAAGAATGGTTTAATTACATCATAAGATAAGTATGTAGTGCAGCCATTAAGATCTTACATCACCATAATTAATGACATGGCCATGTGCCCAATATTTAATATGTTTTACAGGCTTTCTATAGTTAGTAACTATCAGATATCTCGTGAGAAAGTTCTCTACAACCATCTGGAGTTTACACCTGTCATCTATATTATCCAATCTTATGAGCTACATCAAAGTTACATCTATATATTACTGTTGGCTGCTTTAATTAAATAAAGAAGTGTATATGCTTCTCAATGCCAGTTTGTCATGTTAAAGACTTAGTGACTGAACTTCTGGCATTTTTCTACTTAAACCACAAGACACTTCCTTTTTCACTCTTGAAAACACTTCAGTACAAGGCCATGCTTATAATTAATGTACTTTAAGTATATACATTTACATGTAAGGTGTTTGATCTTAAAAAAACAATGACCATAACAATGGTTCTAGTCTGAAGCAGATAGAAATTCAAGTTTCAAGGTTTCTTAATTTGCTATTGTCTTTTCTAATGAAATCTAATTTTTATTGTATGATATTTGCATTGTATTAAATGCCTTCATCCCCTTTGAGGTAAAATTGTGCTTAAAAAACAAGTATTTCAAGCTAATTCTCTAATTAATTAAGCAGCTATCATAAGGATGTGCATTTCCTTGGTAACAGTTTTATAAATTGAGTAAAAAATAAAATTAGATATTGTCTGATGTTCATTTACATCTACAGCCTTCTCTATGAATCCATCAACATGGCTATACTTGTGTGGATTGACTGGAGAACAACAAGCATATCAGCTAAATGAAGTAGAATGACTGTGTAAATACTTATGCCAAGTCAGAAATTGTTGAGCTACATGTAAATCACCTCTAATTTGTATCAGTGTACATAGTTTTATGTCATATTGTACTGTGGAGAATTCCCGAGTTAGAAGAAACCATACCAGGTCACATGATGATCAGTCCTGAATACCAAAGGCTTTAGTTCATCTGACCAAAAAAATAAAGCCTGATCCCTCAGACTCTGTTACACTTGTATTTTAATCTTAGCTTGAACCTGGCTGTTTTTTTTTTTTTTTTTTATATCATATCTAATAATTATGACATGTGAAAATCTATTTCTTCTTACAAATATTAACAGTTAAAACTATAGGTGTTAATCTACTAGTATGTGACATTCGTCAAGGCTGAAGCCCAGAAAGATAATCCTTCCTTGAAGTAATTGACATTTATACATGAAAAGTTTGAATTTTGTTTAACATGTACATGTACATATCACTTTTTAATAACCAACTTATGAATATCACAGTTTAATGAACAACTTGTTTGCTAATTTGCCAATAATAATGTGAATACTCTACATGTATATGTATTATAAAATATATCTGTGACTAAGAGATGGTCCATGGATTTCTTTGTCTACTTCTGATCTGGTTTCCTCCACCAATAAAACTGACAACAATGATATATATTGTGTAATTGAAATATTGTCAAAAGTGACTTTATAGATACAGATTGACAATGATAAAACAAATCTTATTTCTAACTTGACAGTATCTATTTCAATAATAGGTTCAATTTCTTCTAATAGGATAGTCACTTAACAGAAAGACATGTTCGAATTCAATGCCAGCATCTTAATTGTCTTATCCCATTGGATGAAGTTCAGGAGTAATTAAAGTACTCTGTAAACTTAGAGTACTATGTACCTGTATGACTGCATTTTGAACAAAGGAATTTAAAATGAAATACTGATCTTTGTCAGACCTACCCATGCTATAATTAGCTCTATTTACACAATAATAACCAGGCAGAATGCCATAATAGTTTAAAATATTAACAAATGTCCCATCAAATATGCATGTTTACTTGTAATTGTAGCAAGTACATGTATACTTGTCACTTTTAAAATGTCAACAAATATTTTGGAGAGGAATTCAATCAATATAATTATAATCTGACATGACCATTTTTTTGTGTTTTTTTTATTTATTAAAGGGCGACATTCCTGATTCCTCCAAGTGTTGACAGAATGTTGTTTTATTTTTTATAATTGTACCAAATATTTGCAACACATTACATGTTTTAAATAGTTACTCTATCAGAGTTTGTGGACATATACAAACAAGAGAGAACCCAGAGTATAGATTGATTGATTTATTGTGTTTAACGCCACTTTCAGCAATATTTCAGCTATATCATGGTGACCATTTTTAGTGGTGGAAGAAGGTGGAGTACCCGGAGAGAACCACTGACCATGGGCAAGCAACTGGTAAACTTTATCACTGGCGGCTGCGAGTCGAGTGCATCCTTTTTTGTAATTTACAAAGCCAGGCGTGAACCCACGCCGTATTGGTAATAGGCTTGCACGAGTTGTTAGGTAATCCAACTACATTGTACTTAACTCATTGAGCCATCCGGGCCCTCCAGAGTATAGATATAGAACCTAACTTCTCCTTCCAAATACACAACTCTGCCTGAGAAAGGGACATAACCACGACTTCTGGTTGGTCTAGTGAATGGTACAACTATAGGTAATATGGACTTAATGGAGACTAATAAACTTCAGACTAGTAAACCAATGAGGGCAGATCAATTAGTTGACCAACTGAACCTCAAGTTGAAAATCCTAGTAAATCAGGGAGAGGTGATTTTTTTCTGTGGCCAACTCTGGTTTATTATTGAAGTGAATAAATAATAATTGATCTGCTAGGTCATGTATATAAAGTATGGGTGGTCATTGAACATTATAAACAATATGTATTGATAGTTTATTAGATTATTTATAGAAAACAAACAATTGTAGAATGGAATGAACTGCTAATCCCCAGTGTAAATAAACAACTCCTAACCATCAGTATGTTTATATCATTTATCACTATCAAGAGCTTTCATAATCTCTATTGTTGCCTGCCTCACTGCTAAACTAATTCTCTTTCAACATGTTCAAGAAAATATTTTTATTTAACATTTAGATCCCTAGCAGAAAAGAAAAGATAAAAATAATATTTTTATAATTGTTGAATCAGCTATTCCTGCCCCTTGGCACTGGTCCTACTAAAGTTGGCAATATTTCAAATAGTGTAAATTTCAACATTTATAGTAAACCAATCTACTTTCATACATGTATACATGTAATCACTAAAATTCTTTCCCTACAAGTACATTGTGTACTGTGTACACTGTTATATCGTTTTTAATGACAAATGTCTTTTTATTTCTTTAAATATGCTAATAAATAGTACAATAACGTTTGTGATCAAATTGCTGCAGGCTGCATGGATATATTGTTATTTGTATAACGTTTTTCATTTCATGGTAGGGTGGGCTAATTCTCAAATTGTGAAAAGGTGTTATTTAAGGTAAAATTCAAGTCATCAAATTGAAAATCTGCCCCTAATTTAAAATTCTGATTTTTTTATTTGCATTTTTGACAAGAGATTGGCCATTGTTAGGTTGATAATAAATAGTGAGTGTTGTCATCGGTTACACAAGAAACCAAGCCAAAATGATGACTGTTGAGATACATTACACAATAGGGAAATCAGAACAGCTGTAACCACTTGATCAACCTTATATTCTAATTACTGTTATAGGGCTCTATACATGGATGACTTGAGATTAATCAGACTTGATTACACTGCAGTTCTATAAAGACTCTTGCTGCAGGGTCTCTACACAAATTATACACGTCTCTCTCCTTAACTGTTATAGTCTGCCTCTAGGGTTGCAAGGAAATAATACATTATTTTTTATGAATGGTATCCTTTTTATGTTCTATAACTGTTAATTTTGTTGCAATAATATCATTTTGACAAAATACTTCAAAGCATGTAGAAAGGGGGAATACTGGGCGATTTTTTTTTTTATTTCTATGGCTAGCTGCAGGTGGTTATACAGAACTAACCAGATATAACTAAAATTAAATGTACTTTTATTACCTGTTTTTACTTAGATTTAGAAATAACCAAGATTCATCACATTTGTCAGGAATTAAAGGCATACAAGATACAATTGTTTATTTCCCAGATAAATACTTCCATCTGATGTACAGAATTCAGAAGATGCACAAGATGTATATACCCAAGGTCAAATTTCCTCCACCAAAATTAACCCTGTTTGAGATACCAATTCACACAATCCGACACTATACATCAGAAAACAAAATGCCATGAGAAAATGTAAAATACAAACTCAACAATTACAGTGATTGGTTAAAATCAAAATTGAAATGAAATAGAATTATGATGATTGTGAAACTACCTACAAACTCAAAATATTTTAATAGGTTTTTCCTTGTATTGCCTACTATAGTAAACAGACCTCATAGACAGGGCCTAATCTATATTGAAATCAATTACCTAATCTATTGCAATCCATTACAGAGACATACAGGGTGAAAGGGTTTAACGTTTGTATTACACTTATCATTAGTACTGTACTATAAATAATAGTGTAAATCCCCTACCAATCCTCAACTATAACTAGAATTAGAAATGGCAGACTTCTAAACCTGCTGTTTATTTTTGATGTGTTTCAAGATCCCTGAGGCCATGTATTTTATTTGTCATCAGTTCAATTTAATAAATTCATGAATTAGTTTTTAACAGATAAATTTTATACATGGTTTGTTACCATAGCTTTTTTTTCCACTCTAAAAAAGATAAATTACACCAGAACTGTATTCAATAAAATATTTATAGTTTGTGTGTAGAAATGTCTTAGCGAGGCCACATAAAAACTAATGTGTGGTTCTTGTTACCCAATTCAATTATCCTTAGAATCCTATATTTCATAGATATTTAACCTGTTTACATACATGTATATTTGTTTTAAGATATTTTGAAAATGTCAATTTTTTATAATTTTTCTATTAATTCCTGTCTGACATCAGGCAAAGTCCAGTAAAATTGGTTCAGTAAGCATTATTTACTGTACCAACTTAATGTCCAGTCATATTGATAATTTTATAGATTCAAAATGGCAAAAAGTTTAAAGATGGTCCAGTGTGGTAACATAATCTTTTTACTGAAAACGATTTTTGTCCAGTTAAAATCAAAATCATAATAAAAAAAAAATGCTATTGCCATGTTCCATATACATATATATATTGTACATTAAAAATAAAAATAGAATGTTTTCCCTATTTAATATGTTTAATACTGGTGTACATGTACCATCTGTCTCAAAACTGACAAAAATATATGATATAAATTAAATCATTACAATATCTGTTACAATCATCAGACAGATGCACCATCTGCATTCTCCTGTCATTGATCAATAATAGTACAATCTACATGTAGTCCTATAAATCATCACAAAGATATGTGCAGTAAAGTGCAATAGGGTGTGTACATAAAGCTTTCACTGCAATTCAGCAGAAAAATATGATTTAGATTTTTTTAATTTAAAAACAAATTTAAGTTTAAGGCTTTCAGTTCCAATGAATCAAGACATCTTTATAAAGCCTTAATGTACAGTTGACTAAACTACAAAAATTTCAATAAAAATTACATAAAGTACATGTTATGTATATTTTAATTTATGTGTTCCTTGAAATCCTTTCAAATACAAATGTATATCAATCAAATTTAAATGATTCTACCATTTACATTGACAGGTAAAAAAATTGAAAAAGTTTAAATAAACACTAGTATAAGATATACCCACATCTGTCCAACCTATTTCCATAACAAAAACATTACTGATTGTTCCGACCAAAAATGAAAGGGACCCTCCTCTCTCTTTACCATTAAGCTGCTGATAAAATTTCAAAACATTCTGAGAAACACTACTCAAGTTATACGACATACATGTAGGGTAAAAATAATATTTTCCGTCATATCAAGTCCAATAACTCTGGAACGGCAAAAGTGAAAATCGTCAAAAATGAAAGAGATCCTCCTCTCTTCACCGTAAGCTGCTGATAAAATTTCAAAACATTCTGAGAAACACTACTCAAGTTATCATACGACATAGGGCAACAATCCTATTTTCCGTCATATCAAGTCCAATAACTATGGAACGGCAAAAGTGAAAATCGTCAAAAATGAAAGGGATCCTCCTCTCTTCACCAGTAAACAGCTGATAAAATTTTAAAAGATTCTAAGAAACACAACTCAAGTTATCGTACAACATAGGATTTGTCTACAGACGGTCGGACGGACATGGTGAAACCAGTATACCCCCCCTACAACTTCGTTGTGGGGGGTATAAAAACAGACAGCAAATATTGTTAAAAAGCAAAGTTTTCTTTTCAGATAAATTACAGGTATTTCATTATTCCTTATAAAAATAACAACAAAACTCTATAATTAATCCACTTTAGCCTCTGTTTTAATATGCAGAATCATCTACCGTACATTATATGAAAGTTAGACAAAAGGAGACATGCTCACACAGACATTAAGGCAACACAATACATGTAGGCTTCCTTCAACCTTGTTTGTGTGTTACATTTACATTGTAGATACTTACTTTAATTTTGACAATTTTTGCTCTGCCTAATCCATGGGTACATTGCTTTTTCACTGCATTTTTCTGAAATTAAATATAAATACCATGGTTACAATCTTTAAGCTGAAATAGTGTTGAAAATCGCTTTAAACACCATAACCCTAACCCCCTACAATCTTTAAGATCTTGTTATGTGTTTTAAGACTCGTGTTGACCAATTTATAATAAACTACAGACTCCCACAGAAACAAAGGATTGTAGTGGCTGTGACCTTACAGTACTAATATATATCTACATGTATAAATACAAACTTAGTACATTATATACATCGATCTGTACCTGTTACAACATAACATCTAGTATTGATTAATAGTTTAATTTGATTTGTTTTACATATGATATTACATATATATTGGTAGTAGTGTCCATAATTTTGGGTGGTTTTGCTGCATAACGTCCTCACCAACCATTCAAAACTGCCACTGCCTAAAATTTTTTTATCAGGAATTGCATGTGACCCATAATGTCTTTTCTTACGATCTCCCAGTGATATCAGTAGATGTGAGCAAGAGAGAGATCTGATTTTAATCAGACTTAAAAGAGAGACAGGAACCTTTCTTGGGGTTTGGGTTATGGGATTACCCAAACTTTCAACAATATTTCAGTTATATCGTGGCGGTCAGTTTTATAGGTGGAGGAAACCGGAGTACCCAGAGAAAACCACTGACCTGCTGAAACTTTTTTTTGGAAAGCAGGGACTTGTCCTTTTATTCCCCAAGAATCCATGGATTGAAGCCTGCATTTCACAAATATATCCAAAAGTCATAATTTAGGGATTTTTACTTCAAGGGAAAATGGAATTGTCACAAAATAAAAACACCCTCCTTCATTACTCTTATAAATTAAATTATTTTTTAAAATCATGATCCCTCTAATAAAACAAATCTTTATATCTCCAATACTTAATCTTCATAAAAAACTTGTATAAACAGAAGACTTAATCATTCTCTCTATGTAAACTGTTTATAGCTATATAGCAAACTAAAATCAATTTGACTTAAAGAAATCTCTATCAGTTTGACTTTATTCAGCAATTTAATTACAAACCTGATGTGAAATCCAAGGACAAAAACATTACATTAGAACTACTGGTTGCTAGAACAGTCAGGCTATACATTAGAACTACTGGTTGTTAGAACAGTCAGGCTATACATTAGAACTACTGGTTGTTAGAACAGTCAGGCTATACATTAGAACTACTGGTTGTTAGAACAGTCAGGCTATACATTAGAACTACTGGTTGTTAGAACAGTCAGGCTATTATTTATATTATAAATTACATGTATATTGTACACTATATATATAACATGAGGAAAAGGAAATAGAGCAAATTCATTTATTTCAGATAAAAGCAGGATGTACTTCCTGTACCTGAAGCTTTGGTTTAGGGTTATGGTGCTTAACGCCACTTTCTACATTATTTCAGCTATATGTTGTTTTATTGGTGGAGGAAACAGGAGTACCTGGTGAGTCTGAAGCTTTGACTTTGACATTTATATTACAATTATTGTTTGATTTAACAATCCTTTTTTTGACTTGTAACAAAGATACAGGAATGTAAAGATATATACATGTACAAGACATTTAGAGTAAACATTGGTTTGTCTAACAGAAGTCACTTGTTACAATTCTTCAGTCTGACTAAACTATATATGTGTCATTTATTATGATATATACATGTATATAAATGTCTCAACTTGTTACTCTCTACAAGGTTCTTTATAAATGTCTCAACTTTTTGTTTGTCCTCTATTTTGTTCCCTCTTTCTCTCTGAAAAAGTCTTTCTTTCTATAAATTGTAAAGTTCTTAACATATTTTTGCCACTAAAGCTTCACCAATCACCAATAATGCATTTGCTGTTTCTGAACAATTTTGTTATTTTTTTTTATCCATCAACATCTGTCAATTTTAGTTTTGAAACAATTATGTTCCTGCAAACCATGACAATTAGATTTAAAGCTAGGAAATAACTGCCTGTCCATCTCTGATCACAAAGGAATGTATTTATAGTATCACAGTCAGCATGCCTACAGGTGACTCTTTAAGGTAATTAAGGTAATGACCCATAATAATTGCCTTGTAACAAATGATTAGAAAAGTGAAGGGATATTATCTCTTTCTTCCATGTTTACCTGGTTCAATATATATTGACATTCTCCAAAAACTGTAAATTAGGAGCTAAATTGATCAAATGTTGACAAAGTTTCAAATGTTGGATCAATACTTAATCTTACATAGCCAATAACCATTCTCTATCCAGAGTTGTCCTTCCGTTAAGCTTCAACACCTCTGTCAATGCTCATTTTACAAGACTTTTGTAAAATTTTGAAACAGTAAAAAAATGTACTTAAAATTGTTTTAATTATTGTAAATATCAATAAAGATGAAAATAAATCACTCATTTCAAATCAATTCTCTCTTAAAAATGATTTCCCACCCACTTCTTGGAGAACTATTTTGCGGAGGTAAAAATAAAAAATGATCACATGATAGACAAAATGGAGGATAGAGTGAAACATGCAATCTCTACCCAGAGTTGTCGGTTCTTACACCCTCTCCGATCTCTACCCAGAGTTGTCGGTCCTTACACTCTCTCCAATCTGTCAATGCCTAAAAATTAGTTCAGCAACTATAGAAGCTATTACAACAAGGAACCAGAACAGCGCTATATGACTGATCACCGTATAAAAAATAATCCCTTATCTTCTTTTGAAAATAAACAAAGAAGCTTCTCAAATATTAGTTATATGGTATTCTTTACATATTTTACAATATACATGTATGGGGTCATTATAACCGGTTTATATCTAGTTACCCTTTAATAAACGGATTTTGCCAAGATTCTTGGCATATAGGCATTGACAGAGATTGGAGAGAGTGTAAGGAGGACCGACAACTCTGGGTAGAGATTGTGAAACATGCCGTCAACAAGTACGACGATGTTTTGATCATGTGATTGAAAACGGTAATGATGGTTATGTGATTTTGGGACTATTTTTCAAGCGTTGACAGAGGTATGGTGGAGCTTAGCGGGAATGACAACTCTGGATAGAGAATGAGCCAACAACAGCATAGTGTACTAAAAACACAAATTAATCCACCCACCTATATCACAACTTTTTGTCACTTCTAGTGTTTCTCCCAAGCATGTTTGGCATGTTAAAATGTCATGCCTTTTTTTAGTGACGCCATGCCCCTATGGTTGACGCCATGCACTCAAAAGTGCCCTTTTCGGTATCGATCAAAGTTAAGTATGCCTCTTGTTTTTTTTGGAAAACTTGAGCTGCCTCCCGTGGAACGCACGAACTGATTACCTGTTTACGTTTTCTGGTAGGTGGTAATGATAAAAATAAAGTAACAGAAACCAGATTGCCGCCATATTAAATTTGACAAAATGCCTAGTGCGGCCAGAATTAAAAGAAAACGAGACGAGGACATGGAAAATAATTTGAAAGAAATGGTTCAATCGGAGATAGAAAAATGTAATTCAAAGTATTTATTGAAACTGCTTACAAAGCACCTTGCAACTGTAGGAAATATCTTTCCAAATTTATTCAAATTGTTGTGCGTTTCTGAAACACTGATAATTTCAACATCAGCTGTAGAGAGAGTGTTTTCCAAGGTGCAATTAAATGTCACAGTACACAGGAATAGATTGAAAGTTTCCACAATCAGTGATATTCTTATGATCTCCATTAACAATGAAAATGTTGATTGTTTAGATTTGGACAAAGTTGTTGATGAGTTTTTATCAAGTTCATAAAAAAAAAATTGCTAATATTTTTAAGATTTAATTTGTGCATGTATAAAGTCATTTTTATTATTTTTAATTATAATGAGAATCATTTTAACATTATTTAAAAGTTTTTAAAAAAAACTTGGAAGTCTTAAAAAAGAATCATATTTAAATATTTATAACATTTAAATTGTAATCATTGTTGGTATATTAAACTATATGACCACTTAAAAAAAAAATATTTAATTTTTTATCTTGGCTGTTCAGTTATTCAGATTGTATATTGTCTACTGTGTATTTTGTTGTATAGTTTTAAAGAAAATATATAATAAATTTTTATATATAACATGTATTTGTATGTGCCCTTACAAAATACGTTCGTGCATTTAATGTGCCCTAGCAATTGACTTTCACACGCTTCATGTGCCCTTTTTCACAATAAATTACCATGCCCCTTATGAAAGTTAGGGGAAACACTACACTTCTGAACTGAGAAATATTTATTTATCTTTCAAGGTTAAAATAATTTAATGAAATCCACCCACTCTCTTGACCTGATTTATAATTAGATTTTCCAATCTAATTTAAAGACCATCACTATATAAATGTATATATAAGGTCCATTATAAAGATTTATCTGTAAGCTTAAAGACATCTACATTTGTATGTGTAAAGGAGGCCCATAACAAAGACCCTCCGTTAGGACACCATCAACACAAAAGTCATGTCCATTACAAAGACCCTCTGTTAAGAGACCATCTGCACATGTCCATTACAAAGACCCTCTGTTAGAAGACCATCTACACATGTACATTACAAAGACCCTCTGTTAAGAGACCATCTACACATGTCCATTACAAAGACCCTCTGTTGGAAGACCATCTACACATGTCAATTACAAAGACCCTCTGTTAGAAGATCATCTACACATGTCCATTACAAAGACCCTCTGTTAAGACCATCTACACATGTCCATTACAAAGACCCTCTGTTAAGAGACCATCTACACATGTCCATTACAAAGACCCTCTGTTAAGAGACCATCTACACATGTCCATTACAAAGACCCTCTGTTAGAAGACCATCTACACATGTCCATTACAAAGACCCTCTGTTAGAAGACCATCTACACATGTCCATTACAAAGACCCTCTGTTAAGAGACCATCTACACATGTCCATTACAAAGACCCTCTGTTAGAAGATCATCTACACATGTCCATTACAAAGACCCTCTGTTAAGACCATCTACACATGTCCATTACAAAGACCCTCTGTTAAGAGACCATCTACACATGTCCATTACAAAGACCCTCTGTTAAGAGACCATCTACACATGTCCATTACAAAGACCCTCTGTTAGAAGACCATCTACACATGTCCATTACAAAGAGCCTCTGTTAGAAGACCATCTACACATGTCCATTACAAAGACCCTCTGTTAAGAGACCATCTACACATGTCCATTACAAAGACCCTCTGTTAAGAGACCATCTACACATGTCCATTACAAAGACTCTATTAGAAGACCATCTACACATGTCCATTACAAAGACCCTCTGTTAAGAGACCATCTACACATGTCCATTACAAAGACCCTCTGTTAGAAGACCATCTACACATGTCCATTACAAAGACCCTCTGTTAGAAGACCATCTACACATGTCCATTACAAAGACCCTCTGTTAGAAGACCATCTACACATGTCCATTACAAAGACCCTCTGTTAGAAGACCATCTACACATGTCCATTACAAAGACCCTCTGTTAAGAGACCATCTACACATGTCCATTACAAAGACCCTCTGTTAGAAGACCATCTACACATGTCCATTACAAAGACTCTCTATTAGAAGACCATCTACACATGACCATTACAAAGACCCTCTGTTAAAAGACCATCTACACATGTCCATTACAAAGACTCTCTATTTAGAAGACCATCTACACATGACCATTGCAAAGACCCTCTACACATGTCCATTACAAAGACCCTCTGTTAAGAGACCATCTACACATGTCCATTACAAAGACCCTCTGTTAAAAGACCATCTACACATGTCCATTACAAAGACCCTCTGTTAGAAGACCATCTACACATCTACATTACAAAGACCCTCTGTTAGAAGACCATCTACACATGTCCATTACAAAGACCCTCTGTTAAGAGACCATCTACACATGTCCATTACAAAGACCCTCTGTTAGAAGACCATCTACACATGTCAATTACAAAGACCCTCTGTTAAGAGACCATCTACACATGTCCATTACAAAGACCCTCTGTTAAGAGACCATCTACACATGTCCATTACAAAGACTCTCTATTAGAAGACCATCTACACATGTCCATTACAAAGACCCTCTGTTAGAAGACCATCTACACATGTCCATTACAAAGATCCTCTGTTAAGAGACCATCTACACATGTCCATTACAAAGACCCTCTGTTAGAAGACCATCTACACATGACCATTGCAAAGACCCTCTATACATGTCCATTACAAAGACCCTCTGTTAAGAGACCATCTACACATGTCCATTACAAAGACCCTCTGTTAAAAGACCATCTACACATGTCCATTACAAAGACCCTCTGTTAGAAGACCATCTACACATGTACATTACAAAGACCCTCTGTTAGAAGACCATCTACACATGTCCATTACAAAGACCCTCTGTTAAGAGACCATCTACACATGTCCATTACAAAGACCCTCTGTTAGAAGACCATCTACACATGTCAATTACAAAGACCCTCTGTTAAGAGACCATCTACACATGTCCATTACAAAGACCCTCTGTTAAGAGACCATCTACACATGTCCATTACAAAGACTCTCTATTAGAAGACCATCTACACATGTCCATTACAAAGACCCTCTGTTAGAAGACCATCTACACATGTCCATTACAAAGATCCTCTGTTAAGAGACCATCTACACATGTCCATTACAAAGACCCTCTGTTAGAAGACCATCTACACATGTCCATTACAAAGACCCTCTGTTAAGAGACCATCTACACATGTCCATTACAAAGAGCCTCTGTTAAGAGACCATCTACACATGTCCATTACAAAGACTCTATTAGAAGACCATCTACACATGTCCATTACAAAGACCCTCTGTTAAGAGACCATCTACACATGTCCATTACAAAGACCCTCTGTTAGAAGACCATCTACACATGTCAATTACAAAGACCCTCTGTTAAGAGACCATCTACACATGTCCATTACAAAGACCCTCTGTTAAGAGACCATCTACACATGTCCATTACAAAGACTCTCTATTAGAAGACCATCTACACATGTCCATTACAAAGACCCTTTGTTAGAAGACCATCTACACATGTCCATTACAAAGATCCTCTGTTAAGAGACCATCTACACATGTCCATTACAAAGACCCTCTGTTAGAAGACCATCTACACATGTCCATTACAAAGACCCTCTGTTAAGAGACCATCTACACATGTCCATTACAAAGACCCTCTGTTAAGAGACCATCTACACATGTCCATTACAAAGACTCTCTATTAGAAGACCATCTACACATGTCCATTACAAAGACCCTCTGTTAAGAGACCATCTACACATGTCCATTACAAAGATCCTCTGTTAAGAGACCATCTACACATGTCCATTACAAAGACCCTCTGTTAGAAGACCATCTACACATGACCATTGCAAAGACCCTCTATACATGTCCATTACAAAGACCCTCTGTTAAGAGACCATCTACACATGTCCATTACAAAGACCCTCTGTTAAAAGACCATCTACACATGTACATTACAAAGACCCTCTGTTAGAAGACCATCTACACATGTCCATTACAAAGACCCTCTGTTAAGAGACCATCTACACATGTCCATTACAAAGACCCTCTGTTAGAAGACCATCTACACATGTCAATTACAAAGACCCTCTGTTAAGAGACCATCTACACATATCCATTACAAAGACCCTCTGTTAAGAGACCATCTACACATGTCCATTACAAAGACTCTCTATTAGAAGACCATCTACACATGTCCATTACAAAGACCCTCTGTTAGAAGACCATCTACACATGTCCATTACAAAGATCCTCTGTTAAGAGACCATCTACACATGTCCATTACAAAGACCCTCTGTTAGAAGACCATCTACACATGTCCATTACAAAGACCCTCTGTTAAGAGACCATCTACACATGTCCATTACAAAGAGCCTCTGTTAAGAGACCATCTACACATGTCCATTACAAAGACTCTATTAGAAGACCATCTACACATGTCCATTACAAAGACCCTCTGTTAAGAGACCATCTACACATGTCCATTACAAAGACCCTCTGTTAGAAGACCATCTACACATGTCAATTACAAAGACCCTCTGTTAAGAGACCATCTACACATGTCCATTACAAAGACCCTCTGTTAAGAGACCATCTACACATGTCCATTACAAAGACTCTCTATTAGAAGACCATCTACACATGTCCATTACAAAGACCCTTTGTTAGAAGACCATCTACACATGTCCATTACAAAGATCCTCTGTTAAGAGACCATCTACACATGTCCATTACAAAGACCCTCTGTTAGAAGACCATCTACACATGTCCATTACAAAGACCCTCTGTTAAGAGACCATCTACACATGTCCATTACAAAGACCCTCTGTTAAGAGACCATCTACACATGTCCATTACAAAGACTCTCTATTAGAAGACCATCTACACATGTCCATTACAAAGACCCTCTGTTAAGAGACCATCTACACATGTCCATTACAAAGACCCTCTGTTAGAAGACCATCTACACATGTCCATTACAAAGACCCTCTGTTAGAAGACCATCTACACATGTCCATTACAAAGACCCTCTGTTAGAAGACCATTTACACATGTCCATTACAAAGACCCTCTGTTAGAAGACCATCTACACATGACCATTACAAAGACCCTCTGTTAAGAGACCATCTACACATGTCCATTATATTTACTATGTATGTAAACAGGCAGTTTGGACTGTATAATTGTATGAAAGTAAGTCTATCTAAAACTAGTGTAAAAATCAATGGTGAACTGTTTTATTTCTGTTATTCATTTATAATTACCTGCATTTTTTCAAAGTCCAGACAAGGCCTGTTGAGAACAGAGTCCATTGGAGAATCAGAAATAGTATGATGGCGTTTCCGTGACGATATTGTCATTACTGTCACATGTCCTATAGAACATGGATGCTGAACAACTTTTGAAGAACTAAAATTGATTGGCTGTGGTTGTAACATAAGTTCTTTAACTTCTTCATCAGAAGCGCTATCACAATGTCGACTCGGCTGCAAGCGTTTCCGTTTTTCGGCCACTACTTCTTTATGAATCGTTTCTAATTCCTCTTCTGAACTGTGGTGTTCAAAGTCTAAACTTTGTCTTTCATAGTCTGATGTACAACTTATACTGTCTAAGTTATAGTCTGACGTATAACTGATTCTGTCCAGGTTATGTTCACTTATTTCATGAGTTGAACACCAATCTGTAGAATGTTGGTTCACAGGAATTGGTAAAGATTTCCTAAATTTGTTATTATTGAATTCATCTACAAGAAAAACAATGTATTTAGACAATCTAAGGGATTGAATGATTGATTGGTGTTTAACACCAACTTTAGCAATATTTCAGTTATTTTGTGGCGTACTAAGGGAAGATCTAGAATATATTTGTATATACAGGTATACCAATACATGAATATACCTACTGTACACGGCATACCCTCATAATCCATATCCACTTGTACAAATGTACTTGTAGATTGTATCTAGAATTAAGAAAATACCCTGGGAGGGGCCAGCATGTGTAATTGTACTTTATATATGGGGTAGTGTAGCTCATTGCTTGCCAACTCATCAAAACAAAAATCCATTTACTGGTCCAACATATAACTCATGTCTGTGATTTTAAATACATGTACATGTAGTTGTAGGTAAATTAGAAATTGAGTGGTTTATCTGGACAGCATATGTGATTTTCTATAGGTCAACTAGAAATTTATTTACCATGAGTCACCAGACAACAACTAAAGTCTCTAAAAATGATAAAATCATATCATATACATGTTCCAGAAAACACATACATGTTACAAGCTAAAATGATAATTAAATGAATATAATAATAATTTAGTACCAAGAAAATGACTACAAAATTTTCATTCCCTCCCAACCCAGTTAATAAACACAACTGTCTATTGATTATTGCCCTATTGATGTCAGTGGTACAATGACGAATGTACTTAAAAGTGTGGCTGCATTGTATGATTATATCATAAGTAGGCCTTTGGTTGGAAATAATATTCAGTCTTTTATTATACATGTTAGTTACTCCTGACTACATAAAACTATTTTGACTCTGAAGTATGTTTCAATTCACAACTCTTTTAATTTTATTATTACTTTTTAATCATTTTTACTAAATATTTGATTTTGGGAGAAACTTTGAAGGTTCTGGTTGTATCTATATCTAGGTAATCAAATATTTTTATAATACATATCACAAAAAGACCTACAATTTAGATTTCTAGATACAGTTGTACATGTACAGAACTTGTATATGATGGAGATAAAGATTATATTTATTTTGTGCCTTTGATGAAGTCAAAGACTAACATAGATTTTGTACATCTAACATGTCTATCAGTTAATTGATTTGACTGTGCAGGTTCACTCTGTCAATGTAGTCACTATAACCAGAACAAAGACATTGTCAAACTCTATAGCGTGTCACAGTATAATTATCTCCCTTCTCCACTTGATAACCTGCTTGTCAGGTAACTAAACCCTGGACTATAAAACAGTTATTGAACATAAATATTTAATCAGTCTGAACTACTGTAGCTGAACCTTAGCTATAGATAGAAACAAATATAGGCAATAGAATTGAAGAATTAAATATTGTCTGTTGAAAAAAAAATACAGCAGGTGGCATGATATACAAAGGTCCAACAATTTTAATACAGGTCTATAGTCAAAAAGTTATACACTACTAAATACAAACTTTGTACACCTTTTTTCGGGTAGAATCTATTTTGGCAGACCCCAGAAGTCAGATATTGTAATAATCAACGTGCATGACCAACCTTTCATTTTGTTACCATGCAGATACATCAACAATAGGGTTAGGGTCCGCTAAAGTAGAAATACTCCCCTTTTTCCCTGTACAATGTAGGATTGGATTAGGATGTAGATACTTTCCTCAGTGCTCCTAGATCACAATCAGTAAGGGTATGTCATGGTGGTCAATAGATTAGCCTTCTAATAAATCATCTATGTTTTACAGAAATGTCATTAGAGTGAGACTGAATCTAACTTAAATAGCTAGGAATTCTCTCTACAACATAATCTGTAACTACAGTTTACATCCAAATCATAAAGACTTTATATACCTACCTTCAACTAAATCATCTACATTTTCTTCATCAGACTCCGTGCCTGAATCATGATCGTCATCTACCTAAAGAATAAACAAAACAAGCATTATGAAATTTAGTCTCAAGACTGGTATTTTTCGCAAATACCCCTCCCAAACATGATATACATGTATCTGTTTAATTACACCGAATATTATTTAGAACACTGGCTAAATAAATAATACCCTTTGTTTGTCATTTTCAGGAATATTCTTTTTTTATTGTAATTTGTAATGTAACTTGGCAGTTGTTTTACTATAGGACGCTTTGAACTGTTCCCTTCAGTGGTAGTATTTCAATTTGTTTTGTTAAGACAGTGGTTGAAGTATTCCGAATGAATTTGGCGGTTTGCGGCACGTGAGGGTAAAAAAGTGAAATTTGTTTTCGCAAATACCACGGCAGAGGGAAAAAAAGTTAAATCCTTTACTTTGGAACACTTCCAGGTTTCAAATTTGATTAATCACGTTACTTTACATATAAAGGTAAAGAAGAAATATTCCGAATGAATTTGGCGGTTTGGTGCATACGAGTAAAAAAAGCTAAATCCTCATAAAAATACCCCGGCAGCGTTAAAAATGAACGAAATTAATCCTTAATATGAAAATACATGAAAAATACACTGGCTATTAACCAATCAAAATCCAGGATTCTTATATAAGGTGTAATTATATGACAAATTGATATAAGAATATCTTCATGTGTATTTCTAAAGATTATGTACATGTACAAAAAGTAGTATGATAACTTCTTCTCAATGTATAAATTCCAAGTCATTCATGAATAAGTCTATTGATACACTTTCGGTCCCGTGATTGGTACAATAAAATATTATTTCAAATTATTTTTATAAATGCATGGTGAAAATTACATTTAAAGAATTCAAAATAAAACAATGACTTTCTACTGATAAACCTTTGTTAAAGAGTTAATATTTAAGAACTATATGTCTGTACATGTGGCTGATCTTCAACAACTGTTTCAGGTTCAATGATGGGGCAAACTGTTACTAAATGAAAATGGTTCTCCAGCATAATTAAACAGTCATCAAGTTATTTTTTATCATCTAAATGCCAACAGATATACATTGTAAATCCCTCCATGCAGAAATGATTTTATTTATGAGCTGGCATGCTGCCATTTATTAATCTGATCTTGCTAGAGGGATATATACATGTAGAACAGAGAATTGTACCTACATGTATTGTAATAAAACATATATTCTTTAAACTAGAGGCCCAGTGGTCTAAGACTATGTCGCTCACCTGTCATTTTGCATTGAGGAAACTTTATACAAGAACTTTCCATAGGTGCTTCAACCAAATTTCATTTAATTTGAACAATTTATGGTTTTAGAGAAGATTTTTTTTAATTGGCCAATCACAAACAAGAACTGCAGCCATATTAGTTGTATGATTGACAATAAAATATGGAAATTTTGTACAGGATCCCCCATACATCATTCCTAAAAAGGAACAATTCATTGTGCCTCCTAATTTCAGAGAAGATTTTTTTAATTTCAGCCAATAAGAAACAAGAATTGCCCATGGTGACCAAGTTTTTTTTGTCCAATTGGGATGAAATGAGAAAATTCATAGAGGACCTTCCATAGATGCTTCCTAAAATTTTGTTTTATTTGGCCAAGTGGTTTCAGAGGCGAAGATTTTTAGAAATCGACCAACCAGAAACAAGAATTCAATGTAATAGTGACATTTCTGAAAAGGATTTTCCTGAGGGATTACTTTAAAAATAAAAACAGAAGAACAATAAATGCTCCACGTGCACATGCAAAACTAGAATAAAACATTTCTTTTGACACTTAAAGATTTGGGCTGCTTTTTGGAAACGGGTAGGGATACAATCTCCAAATCAATCCCAACCTGTTCTGTGCCATGGTCATGGGTAATTGTGCTAGAAATCTAGAAGGATTGGTCAACTAGCTAAGAGAAAGGAGAAGCTTTCGAGACTTTGGTTTGACCCTGCCAGAGCTAAACCACACTCAAGTTGAGAACGCTAACAATTACACAAAAGATTACAGACAGAAGATGATGATGACCAAATAACAACATAAAACGTGTACCACAAAATAAAAACATGTGGTCATATAAAGAGAGAAGTTGTACATATGAATGCAGTAATCTATTTCAGTTTTTACTATGAATAATTGATTTACATGTACCACACATCTACATTTGTATGTATAAATAATCATGCTGATTAACTAGAATCTGTATCCTGACTCTGTAGTATTAACTAGAATCTGTATCCTGACCCTGTAGTATTAACTATAATCTGTATCCTGACCCCCTGACCCTGTAGTATCCTGATCCTGTAGTATCCTGATCCTGTAGTATCCTGACCCTGTAGTATACTGATCCTGTAGTATCCTGACCCTGTAGTATCCTGATCCTGTAGTATCCTGACCCTGTAGTATTAACTAGAATCTGTATCCTGACCCTGTAGCATCCTGATCCTGTAGTATCCTGACCCTGTAGTATACTGATCCTGTGGTATCCTGACCCTGTAGTATCCTGACCCTGTAGTATTAACTAGAATCTGTATCCTGATCCTGTAGTATCCTGACCCCCTGACCCTGTAGTATCCTGATCCTGTAGTATCCTGACCCTGTAGTATCCTGACCCCCTGACCCTGTAGTATTAACTAGAATCTATATCCTGATCCTGTAGTATCCTGACCCCCTGACCCTGTAGTATCCTGACCTTGTAGTATCCTGACTCTGTAGTATCCTGATCCTGTAGTATCCTGACCCTGTAGTATCCTGATCCTGTAGTATCCTGACCCTGTAGTATCCTGATCCTGTAGTATCCTGACCCTGTAGTATTCTGACCCCCTGACCATGTAGTATCCTGACCCTGTAGTATTCTGACTTTGTAGTATCCTGATCCTGTAGTATCCTGACCCCCTGACCCTGTAGTATCCTGACCTTGTAGTATCCTGATCCTGTAGTATCCTGACCCTGTAGTATCCTGACCCTGTAGTATCCTGATCCTGTAGTATCCTGACCCTGTAGTATCCTGATCCTGTAGTATCCTGACCCTGTAGTATCCTGACCCTGTAGTATCCTGATCCTGTAGTATCCTGACCCTGTAGTATCCTGATCCTGTAGTATCCTGATCCAGTAGTATCGTTCATCTGGTTATTCATCCAGGAATTTTCATATGTAATCTGTATAAAAAACCTTATCAAAAATTGAACTTAAAATAAAGGGCTACGCATGAAATGACCGCTGCATGTCGACATGGGCTTCCTCCTGCACTAGTTTTACTGCAGTCATGTTACACTTAAAAACCAGAACTGACAGAGGAAATCTTCTAGAATACCACCTGAAGCCCTTGTCACAATCAATTCAAAGAAAATTGTATCAAATTAAACCTCATATACAATAAATTATTTTTACCTACACATGTATATACCGTACAAGGAAACACCCTATTTGGCCTCTTTTTCTCTGGTAGATTTCAGATCAAAGAAAAAAAACTGTTGAGGATCAGCTAATGAACATTCCTACCAAGTTTGGTATCAATGGGCTATTTGGTTTCAGAGAATAAGACTAAAATGTAAAAGTTGACCGATGAGGATGACAGTGACCAGGACAGATACATGTACATGTACAAAGTGATGAATATCTCATATACATGTAACTCTTAGGGTTTTGACAGCTACATGTATAAATGATAGTTAATATAATATTTCCTCATTCAAATTTAAACCAGTTAAAAGCATGTAAGTACATGTAAGTGATGGTGATCACTGATGAGGGGAAATTAAGGTACATAAATGTACATGTTGAGACAATAAAATATATTAACTTATCTCTATCTTCTCTGTTACTATGGTTACTTAGTAGTTTTCTTACTAATTTTGAATATAAAGACAAATCACAGTTTGCATGTTTATATGTAAAACATTTAATATATTTGTCAATACATGTAGCCATACAATGAAGGTGTTAGCTGCAGGTCTATAGCTACATGTATATACATGTATCACATACATGCAGCAATACATCTGCATGCTGTGAGAACTACAACACAGTACACTTCTACTGAAATTACCAAGAATCACTGGAGGACTTCCAGAATGGTCCTGAACGTACAGAAAAACATCAAAAGGAGACATGTATTTACTAGTAACTTCTTATTATGCTATTCATAGAATAACAAGTTTTGAAGGTCGTGACAGACATTATCACAGCAAGTTTGATAGTATGAGCAGCGATACTAGTGATATGTCAATACATTCAAAACTTATATTATCATTTTTATCAGTAACATCATAATGTCTCTGACGTCACACTGACTGATAATATCACTACTTGAAATCAAAAGAAAAAAAAATGTCCAAATGAAGGGTGAAGGCTAGGTTTATGGTGCTTAATGCCACTTTCAACAATATTTCAGCTATATTGTGGCAGTCAATATTATTGCAGAAGGAAACCGAAGTACCCACAGAAAACCACCAACCTGCCGCAAGTCACTGACAAACTTTATCACATAATGTTGTAAGGATAACATCTCGTCTGAGCAGGATTCGAACTCACAACGTTAGTGGTGATAGGCACTGATTGCATGGGTAGTTATAAATCCAACTACAATACGATCATGACCACGACTATATATATATATAAATATATACGTCTGAAAATCAAACCAAACAGTGTTAGAATTAGATTTTAGAGCTGTCAAATTTTTGTTCTTCCCTCGACGGGATTTGAACCCACACCATTGTTACACTATATATATATATATATATATATATATATATAAAGTCTAAGGGAATCTACCAACCAGAGAACTTAATGACTTCTATATATATATATATATATATACATACATTGTACATGTAATATATAGTATAAATCTGCTTGGGCTACAGTAGTATATGAATCAGTGACTGAATTAGAGTAGTTATATATACATTTTGTACATTTGTGTAAATACATGTACACATGTACATCGTACATATACAGTACATAGCTACATGTATAAATATATGCACAATACAAACTTTGCCTAAAGTTAATATTCTTTTTATGTACATTGCCACATTCAAACATTTGGTATCATATGTGTGTTTTTATAAAGAAAATATTCTAATGTGAAAATAGCTATAAAAAGGATTTTACAAGTCTATATTTATTTCATGAAACCATTTAAATGTTCACAACAGGATTCATTTTATATATTTTATGTAATAGAAGAGAGTAGAAGCTGAAGATATCAATAAAAAGATAGAAAATACTGTTTTTTTACCACCATGTAATAAAATGGTAAAAAAAACTTTTAAATGAATACATATTATTTATAGGCACTACCTTGGGAATAACATGATACAACTGCAATTAGCCAATCAAGCATTGGTCCAAGGCAGAGGGCTTAACAGGTCAGTTATATCTGTATGGTCATCCTCCCCAAGCAAGTCTAGTAAGGCTAAAAAAAAAAATTACATGTGTTTCCGCTAACCCTACCAACCCTAATTTTTTGTGTCTACCCTAAAGTTTTTTATGCCATTTTTGAACAAGCACTATTAAAGTCAGAATGTGTCCCTTGTAGAACCTAGCTAAAAATATTTTAAAAAATAAAATCTTTTTCCTACCTACTGACCCTAATATTCTAGAGTATGTTAGCGGAAACACATGTATTTTTTTTCTTGGCCTAACCATAGGGCTAAAAATTAAATTAAGCTTTGTTTCCTAAAACCTGACCTACAGTCACAGTGCAAAAGGCTGTGACTCCAAAGTTTGCTTTCATTGCACAAACCATGTGGCAAAACTGGAAATTACCATAACCAATTTAGATTGATCTTTAACTTATGAAATTCTACAGCATTATTATTATCATTTGAAACGTAACTGAAAATGTAATAGTGTGGTCTGCTGTTAAAGATGTCGTCTTTTTCTGTTTCGATACAGAAAGACGAGTACAGTTTGAAGAATTCTATCAACAGGATTGTTAAAGAATTGTTTTACCTACAGCATACATTTGTATCAATTGTAAAGTTAAAGGAGTAGACGATACCATAACAACGTCCTTTCAAAAAGAAATCAATTTGATAAATTTGTTTTTGCAAATTCAATAATTTTACCCTAAAAAGAGCAGCCTGCTGACTGATCCAGTCACAGAAATCAGGGTCGTTTCTGGGAAAAGCATATTTTTAAGCATGGTCTTCATACATGTATGATCACCAAAAAATTGCTGAAAGTCAGAAAAAACACAAATACCCTGACAGTTATTTTCTTCTACAAGTAATTGATTGATGATTAACAAGTCATAGAAATTTATTGACTTCCAGTTTTATGCTTTAAAAATTTTAAAGATCTTTATTTACCAGAATTGCTAAAAACTCAAAAAATAGTTTACAAATTCTTCTACTCTGTCAAATTTGTTCATCTAAATGGCAGCCATACAACATATTTGATAAATTCTAATATAAAATATTTTGAGGTTGTGTGTAGAAATTTGATCATGTTTGAAAACAATATGCCTGTCATGTGTTTTTTACAGATTATATGGTAACAATTCAAGTGAAAGCTTGGATTTTCTGCTTTGATGGTATTACATGTTTGTAAATTATTAAATGGCATTGACCGTGAAATTGTTAATGCTTTATCACAAAGAAATGTACCAGGGGCATTTAGTGGACAGAGAACTCTTGTCTTGGGAAGATTGTGATTTAGGACATTTTGATAAGATACATCTGAAATCCTAAATTTTTTGTTCAACAGAAACAGTAGTTCCACTGTTACATGTAGCTGTGGAACAATAGGTCATATGATCTTTTCTCTGCTTTCTCACCAAATTTTTTTTTAACACATGTACATCATACAAGACGTGTGGTTCTGCAGCTCCACCAATCATAATGAGCTGCATACTGAGGCAGACTGGCCATACAGGCATTTGAGCATTGTCTGTTGGGCCGCTCAGATAACAACCTAAAAAGAACAATGTACTGACTTGATAGGTGATGGATGCCAGGGCCCCCTATAAGACCCAGATTCTGGTTAAATATAATAACTCCCAACCCTTGTCCATCTGTGCATTCCATTACTATATATATGTAGAATAAACAGATATACAGTAGAATCAACAATGCAGCACTACCTGTACATGTAGGTAGGTGTCTGTACACACTGTAAAATCTGGGATGGATTTATTGTAAATGATAATTTTGTATTCCAGGTCCTGGAGTTCAAATATATTATTGTATTACAGTTTAAATCCTAGGACTAGGACATCACCCATATTGATGTCACAATATGCACCTGCTCAGAAGTGTAGTGGGTTAAGAAGAGGCAAAAGATGTACAACAGTGATGTAAACTATAAACTCGTGTCATTGTCAAGTTGACAGTGCATGATAAATCTATAAACATGCTAGTTAATACTCACTTTTTCTGTATAAGGTTGGATTTCGTTCAAGGATTGTGATTTGAGTTTTTGTGTAAGGAACTTCAGCATGTTCCGTTTTGTCGACATATGAACTATTCATTAAAACAACCGTTATATCCTCGTCTTTGGAATGGGTTGATTGACTAAGTAGTCTATAGGTCATTAAAATCATAAAGTTCTCTTAAAGGTGCAGATAAGTCTTATATTCCCATGTTTAAGCCACGTTTTTCAGTCACAGTAGTTGTTGTATGTTAGATTCAGCAGTTTCTGTCGTCTATGGGAAAATTTTACGAGTAAGATTTACCAATGTTATTGGTTAACGGATCGTTGCATTGCTAGGTAAAACACATTGCTGTAAATATAGGTCAATCACAAAAACATGTCACATTTAGATCAATTCAAATATTGTTTTATTGTATTTATTTATATATAGAAATTATCAATTAATCTGAATGTTTTAATGGATTATTGTGAAATACTACATCTTTCAATTAACACAATTTACCTGCAAAAATGAAACCGACCAATTTAATGTAGAATCTGATTGGTTGCCAAATACGCAAGGAAATAGTTGGCTGGTAGCCAAATACGAGGGCACGTATTGAATGGAAATTGGTTATGTGTACAGTTAGTTGTAAAAACGGATTTATTACAATTCATTGTGAAAATATATTTATAATAAGATAAGAAGATAAGAAAACTTTATTTTGATTCGGCACATAATAAAACAGTACAACATAAGCTCTAATGAGCTTTTTACCGAATATACATTAACAATAAAACAACACAAGTCACATGCAAAGTTACAAACTAAAATAAGCTAAGACATATAGGCATAAAAAGGAGGACTGTGTATAGATCTGAACAAGAACCCACGTGGCAAGTGCCTCTTTGGACTCCTGTTCAAGATCCACACACAGATGCTCCAACATAAAGCAGCATTTAGAAAGAAGCATCAGGTAAAAAAAATAATGAAATAATAATACTGAATATTTAAAACTGGTACCAACATAATCAGTAAAAGTAGCACTGTCTAACTAAAAATATAAAATTTTCAAGCCAAACTAAAAAAAATTAATAATTAAAAAAATTAAAAATTAAAATTAAGCAAACCAGAAGCAAAATTTGAATCATCTACATGCAGAACAGCAACATTTGGATCCATTCCAGGACTGCAAAAGACTCTTGAATTGAGAGAAGCTATTTTCAGTCCTGAAATGATCTGGGAGGCTGTTCCACAATGTAAATGCAGCAAATCTGAAAGAGTTTTTACTGTACCGTGCATACTGCATATAGATGCCGACCGGGGACCAGGTGGCAATGCCTCGCTGGGTTCCCATCGGCATCCACATGCATCATGACATAATAAAGCAGAAAATTAAGCATGTTTGGATAAAAATTTGACAAGCACTAAAACAAAGCAATATATATTTAAAAGCTATATGCAAATAAAAAGAGCAAAAACAGTAGCAGAATATTTATCATCTGCATGCAGAACAGCAACATTTAGTACCATTCCAGGACTGCATTAAGCTCTTAAATTGAGAAAAAAATGTTTTTAGTCCTGAAATGGTCTGGGAGGCTGTTCCACAATGTAGCAGCAGCAAATTTAAATGTTTTTTTTGCCATACCTTGATGTTCTGACCTGTGGAATGTCCAGTATATTGTTGTATCTAAAATAATATTTTGAATTTCGTAAATGCACAAGGCTATGGAGACATGATGGCGACAGTTTATTCATAATCTTAAATGTTTCCAGGGCCATAGTTCTCATTCTACGAATCTGCAAGGAAGGCACCTTTGCTTTTTTCAATAAATTATCATATGAGCTATTGTAATCCTCATACACAAAGCGAAGAGCTCTTTCTTGCACTTTTTCTATCTTTTTGGAATTTTTCTCCGTACAAAAATGCCAGGCCAAAGGGCAAAAGTTAAAATTACTAAGAATAAAAGTATGGAAAATTGTAAGTTTGTTTAATCTGTTCAAATAGGGGCCTAAACGTTTGATAATGTTCAGCTGTTGGGATGCCTTCCTGCAGATTGTACTTATATGTGTGTCAAAATTTAATTGATAATCAATCTCAATGCCTAGTAATTTAACACTGTCTTCACATGTTAGTTCAAAATTTTGTATATTTATAGTTGGACGTTTTTCATAGGTTTTCTTCCCCACCGCCAAAACTTTAAATTTATCAGGATTAGCCTGCATTTTGTTAATTTTGAACCATTCAATGAGATGATTTGAGTCAGACTCTAGAGTAGAAATAAGTAGATCAAAATCGGGACTGCCAAAGGAAAGGGTATTATCGTCTGCATAATTGTACAGAGAACTGTCTTTAATGAACAAAAATATATCGTTTATGAAGACATTGAATAAGAGGGGACCAAGTATAGATCCTTGCGGAACCCCTTTATGGATGTCAGCCCAGTTACTCAGAACACTATTGACCTTTATTTGTTGTTTTCTGTTTGATAAGTATGATTTTAGTAACGAGATCGAATTATCTGAAACTCCATAAGCTGACAATTTGTCTAGCAGTATGGCATGTGGTAGGCAATCAAAAGCCTTTGAAAGGTCCATCAGAACTGATGCTATATAATAATTTTTGTCTAGGGCTTCACGCCAATCTTCTAGAAGTCTGAGCAACGTGGTCTGGCATCCATGTCCACGTCGGAAAGCACACAAAAAGGGTTAAATATTGTGTCCAAAAAATCAGACAATTGTGTTTCAAATACCTTTTCAAAAATTTTAGAAAAAACAGGAAGGACACTCACAGGTCTATAATTTGTTTTACTTAATGGGTCATTTTTCTTGTGTAATGGTGTTACCTGAGCTTTTTTAAGAGAATCAGGAAATACACCAGTGTCAATAGACAAGTTTATAAATGATGTTAACTGGTTGGATATTATTGGTTTACACTGTTTGATAACTTTGGCTGGAATGTTATCAAACCCAGAGGCTTTTTTTATATTTATTTTATCTATAATTTTTTCAATTTTATCAGATGTTATATGCTGGAATTCAAAATTTTTCTCCACATCCACATGATTTTTAATTTCCAATATACTAGGGTGAGTAGTGGGGTCATATACAGTGTCTTCCCCAATTTTATCTGCAACTGTAGAGAAGAAAGTATTAAACTTTTCAGAAACTTCACATGTATCATTTATAATTTTATTGTCTTCACACAGAATTATATTCTGATCCCCAGAGTTACATTTATTAGAGAAAAATGGTTTAACAGTTTTCCAGAAGTTGACATTTTTAGCCCCACCTGTACAGCGTTCAAGAAAATAAGTTTTCATAGAATTCTTTTTTAATTTTGTTACCAAATTTCGCTGCTTTCTAAAATTTTCCCATGTTTTTGTGTTGCGATTTTTTGTATATTGGGAATAAAACATGTTTTCTGTATATGGCTCCTCTTAATTCACTGTTCATACACGGAAGTGGATTTTTACGGGGTTGTCTATTTTTCACTGGAGCGTGTTTATCAAGTACACTTTTAAAGGAATTTTGATATTCATTATATACATTGTGTACTTCACTAGATGTTGATAAATTCTCAATATCTGGGAATGAAATTTTCTCAAGATCACAATTAAAGCTATCAGTATCAAAATTTTTATAACTTCTGTAAGTTATTATTTTTCTTTTCTGGACTGGGACGTCCCCTTTTATTGTGACTGAGATTATGTTATGACAGTCACTAATACCAGTAGGAAAATTTTGTATATTAAAACATTTATTTTTCTGATTTGTTAAAACCACATCCACCAATGATGGGATACAATTTTTCATACAACATGTTGGTTTTAAGACTAATTGTGAAAAATCAAGGACATCACATAAATCTTTTAAAGCTTGACATTTTTTATCGTTTAACATATCAAAATTTAAGTCACCCATTACTATAATATTATCATAATTTATAATACACTGATCTATGTTCTTAATAAAAAGAGTGGAAAAATCATTATCACACATTGATGGGGGCTTATAAATTTTCACGAGTAGTGATCACACACGAGAAATAATGAATGTAGACACAGTCAGTTTAACCAGAGATATCAATTAATTGTTTTATTGGTTTAACCCGGTCACTTTTCATTGAAATGCCTGTACCAAGCCCAGAAAGTGAGCGGTATTTGTGTGTTAGAGGTAATGATTTACCATGTACCAAGCCCAGAAAGTGAGCGGTATTTGTGTTAGAGGTAATGATTTACCATGTACCAAGCCCAGAAAGTGAGCGGTATTTGTGTGTTAGAGGTAATGATTTACCATGTAAAGTGAGCGGTATTTGTGTGTTAGAGGTAACGATTTACCATGTAAAGTGAGCGGTATTTGTGTGTTAGAGGTAACGATTTACCATGTAAAGTGAGCGGTATTTGTGTGTTAGAGGTAATGATTTACCATGTAAAGTGAGCGGTATTTGTGTGTTAGAGGTAATGATTTACCATGTAAAGTGAGCGGTATTTGTGTGTTAGAGGTAATGATTTACCATGTAAAGTGAGCGGTATTTGTGTGTTAGAGGTAATGATTTACCATGTAAAGTGAGCGGTATTTGTGTGTTAGAGGTAATGATTTACCATGTAAAGTGAGCGGTATTTGTGTGTTAGAGGTAATGATTTACCATGTAAAGTGAGCGGTATTTGTGTGTTAGAGGTAATGATTTACCATGTAAAGTGAGCGGTATTTGTGTGTTAGAGGTAATGATTTACCATGTAAAGTGAGCGGTATTTGTGTGTTAGAGGTAATGATTTACCATGTAAAGTGAGCGGTATTTGTGTGTTAGAGGTAATGATTTACCATGTAAAGTGAGCGGTATTTGTGTGTTAGAGGTAATGATTTACCATGTAAAGTGAGCGGTATTTGTGTGTTAGAGGTAACGATTTACCATGTAAAGTGAGCGGTATTTGTGTGTTAGAGGTAATGATTTACCATGTAAAGTGAGCGGTATTTGTGTGTTAGAGGTAATGATTTACCATGTAAAGTGAGCGGTATTTGTGTGTTAGAGGTAATGATTTACCATGTAAAGTGAGCGGTATTTGTGTGTTAGAGGTAATGATTTACCATGTAAAGTGAGCGGTATTTGTGTGTTAGAGGTAATGATTTACCATGTAAAGTGAGCGGTATTTGTGTGTTAGAGGTAACGATTTACCATGTAAAGTGAGCGGTATTTGTGTGTTAGAGGTAATGATTTACCATGTAAAGTGAGCGGTATTTGTGTGTTAGAGGTAATGATTTACCATGTAAAGTGAGCGGTATTTGTGTGTTAGAGGTAATGATTTACCATGTAAAGTGAGCGGTAATGTATATGTGTAACGGGTATCGATGTTGCCTGTGTTTTTACGTTTTTTCTATAACATTCTGTTCCGACAGTGTGGTTTGATTTAAACATATATTATTGTCAAATACATGTATATACAATTGTATGGAACACAAATTTTACAACTTGTATGAAGTTCTCTCCAGTATCATACATACCGTGGCATAGGCCTAACAGAGAGCATGACGGATAATAAGTGTATAATCATTTATGGTATAGAAAAAAATATGATAACAGATAAGTAAAATCGGGGTGGGGGGTTATGTTCCTTCCGTGAATCGCCTACTGTTCCTAATGAATGTCTGTACTGCTTTTGATAACAGAATATTTTGAGCCTGGTCTTTTCGAGAGTCACAAAAAATAAAATTTTAATATCTCTCCGAAAATTTTGGTGGTGTAAAAAGTTGAAGAGAACTGTCCTCTCTTGATTCGATATATAAGCGGCAGTTCAAGAGAAAATGGGAAGCGTCCTCCCTGCATAAATCCACAAACTTTATTATATTACATCGAAATAGATCACACTTTAGCGAACTACAATTTCGACGTAATCTGGCATATAAAATATTGGATCGTCTATCCCCAACTACAAAATGTCCCGCAATATTAACAAGTACAACTTTTCTTTTTATATTGGTTTCTAAAAGAATCAGATGTTCTGGTATTTCTGCTCTCGTTGTCTAGATTGTTCCAAAGATTTATGACAGACGTGATGAATGAAGATTGGTATATAACGATAAGCGACATCTTGGAACAGTGTAGTCATTTCGATTCCAGGGCATTGGTCCGAAGGTTCATTAGTCCGAAGGGTCATTCGTCCGAAGGGTCATTCGTCCGAAAGGACGATAGTCCGAAGGGTCAATGGTCCGAATTGTCCGTGGCTCAAAAATATTTAAAAAATCAGACAAAAGGGCACATGTAAACTCTGTATGTGTTTTCGTATGTCATATGTTTTCGTATCATCCATTTTATTTTGATTTCCACAGTGCACGCGTTATTTTTGACGTGTCTTCCGGTTTCTATTTCTGGAACGTAAACAGGACTCCAACGTGACATCTGTCAAAAATGTACAAGGTTGCTTTTAAAGACGTAAGTACCAAAAATAGTGAACCTACCTACTGGACCATACTTTTTGTAATGCTAAAAATTTACTTCATTTATAAAGTAGCTGGAAATAAATCCAGAAGGGCTATATAAAATTGAACTATGTCGTCTGCCTCTCAGACACCGGCTCTTCCTGTCATGTGACTGTCATGGGGTCACTGGTCGTACTTGTAAACAAAAAAGCTGACTGAAATGTGCCTGTTTCTTATATAAAATGCATGTCATCTTGCAGTGCATGTGGTTTCAGCACTAAAAAAAACATCAAAAGTAAACACAATTTTGAAAGAGGTCATTTTCATTTTATTTAGATATGATTTGTAGATGGCCAGAACCATGAAATTTTAAAACCAGCCATTTCCGGATTTTATATTCGTTTCCATCCCGTATATCGGCCATGTTTTTACTTTATACGAAAACATATGACGCCATTTTACTGACAGGAAAAGTTGCCAGATAATTGAGAGTATATTAAAATACAAGAATGGCTTTTAAAACAATCTTATGTACAAAGAAATATTTAACTAGCCTTTCTTTGAAAATTCCAATCGTCATATGAATGAAGGGTTAACACTGTTAATCGCTATATCGGAAAATCGATAATAGTACGAAAACCCATAACACGATGCTATATGTTCCAAATATTATGAGTAAAAGTCTTATCTTTCAAGAGCTATGTGTGGATTTTCACGAAAATGTTCAACATTCAGCTTCCTTACATCGCTTGGTCATCTCCGATTGAATCTTAAAGGCATAATAGAAAATAAGAAAAACCGAATGAGCAACCAATAACCAACATCCAATGACATACATGCCAGTATATAAACCCCTAGCTGCAATAATGTAGCTCCTGTGACAAACTTGTGTCCCGGCAGAGCTACAACGCGGTCCCATTCGTCACAATGGAGCAAAAAAATTGTTGCAGTTGAAACATAAAAACTCACTATTTACACTTCAAACATTTCATTATACCTATTATTGATGATCCCAGTCCTTGTTAAATCGGTTTGGCTGAGAAATATATGCTTTTCAAAGGTAGCAACAACCTTGTTCAAATTTATCGATCGTTTGTCATAACCGGAAACTACGGAAGGCGGAGCTTTTCTAAATATGGTATTTCTGATGTAAACATTCACGCCTAAATCGCCAAATATGGTATCGACATCCAAATAATGAGGCCGGAAATGACGAAATTCAAAATTTTCAGAGAGTGAAAGTAAACATGGATTTTTATTTTGTGGGAATTACATTCTAAAATACTGGTAGGTGATAAAAACTTGTTATAATAATGGACAAAAGGAAAGGTTATGTCTTATTATTGATAAATGCAGGCATCAGAAACTCTGTAAGCGAGCGCAAAAAATCTCGGCGGCTGCTCCATTACGTGTAATGGCATCCCGTTATAACCCTTGCGAGTAAGCGAGCATTTAGGGTTTTATTATTAGAACTAATAAACCTCTAGAAACAAGAAGTGAACATCAACATTAAAAAAATACAATCAATACATAAACACATGTGAACAACATGAACTCCCGATGGAAAGGGAGTGAAATAGGGCTCCGGAATTTGTAGGCAGTTTCTGCCTATCAGACATCCGTCATGTTGCTCGAGATTAATTCCGATGGTAGTCATATCCGATGACACAAGGAACAACTCTTACAACAACCTCAAATCAATTCCCGTCTGGAAAATATACATATCTCATACGTTTCCACAAGCATTGGGTGTCTCCCGTAGAACTTTTGATTCTAACAACCTATGTTACTGATTAAGCAATTTCAGAGTTAACCTACCAGCCGTCGAGCCTTCAAGAAAATCATAGCATTTTACACAGGCTCTCGAGTAACGGTATGTTGTGAAACGCTTCATACGTTGGTTGTTGCTAAGATAAACAAAGATGATTGTAGAATGTTGAAGTCATCACGTTTGTCGTAGAGTTTAGTGTAACATGTCCCCTTTGAGTCCATATCGATATGTAGATTAACAGGTACCAGTTATTTAATCAACACCTGTGTCTCGCTTCAGTTGTGCAAGATGTAAGCCATTCATAACTATATTTATGCAAATTAGTAAGAAAAGGCGATCACGTGATCTCCAGCTAACGGATTTTTCAAAGAATATAGCAAATTCTTATTTGTATAAATATATTTCCATGTTGTATTTGTATTTTGAATTCAATACCACACGTAATTGACAATTCTAAACAACAAGCAATCATTTGCAACAAGGAGGAAAGTTGTAGGTCATGCCTGACGTAATTAAGACACAAGTACGATTCTCGAGTCTAGTCACTATATAAATAAAAAATTGCAGAATTTTAGTTGACAATGCCCATTGACAGATAGTGATGATTTTCTGAGTCCTAAAGTCTTAAGTTACGGCCGTCTAATATGAAAGGCGGGCTGATTAAACTAGATCTATAATGCACCATCATGTATTTGTAAAAGACAAATTCCCTTCTCAAAGAAACCTCTATCAATAGGCAGGGTGAACCGACAGGTCAGAAATATGTTATACGACATTGCAAGGCATATACAATGAAATGCAAGTTGTCAATTACGATTAGTTCATAATTACCCTGTTTATATTACCTCAGAATCTACATATATATATGTATATTTATATACGTCTGAAAATTAAACCAAACAGTGTTAGAATTAGATTTTAGAGCTGTCAAATTTTTGTTCTTCCCTCGACGGGATTTGAACCCACACCATTGTTACACTGCAGCACCATTCGCTTAGCCTTACGTCCAGCGCCCTAGACCACTCGACTACATCCACATATTTATATATATAGATATAAAAAGGATAAAAAGGACAAGCCACGAAATTGCATGTTATTGTGTGTAAAGTCTTTAAAAGCATGTAATCGTCGTGTGATAGAAAAAAAATTGTCATGCAAACTGTTGAAAAGGATGTATTATTACACGAGAAAACGTGGCAACCATTTCTATCAATGTTTTATGCAATTCTATATTATATTGATACAAAAATTTGTAGTCTCAAGGTCGTTCAAAATTCGATTTTGCTTGGACATTTCGGACTATCGACCCTTCGGACTATTGACCCTTCGGACTATTGACCCTTCGGACTAATGAACTGACACGAGTCATTTCTGTTTCGAACAGGGTAGTTGGTATCATCATGAACAAGAAGAGATAATAAATCACACAGATAAGATGGGGCGTGTCCATGGTACATATTATACATTAGACATAACTTTCTGCGTTCCCGTCTATACTGGATCATTTTTCCCATCCAGTTTCTAGATATAAAGAATCCCTACTTGAAAATACAGTAACAATACGTGCTGCTTCCAGTTGTAATTTTTCTAGTCTGTCGTTGTCCGTCTGTGAACAATTGTCCCACACTTCGCAAGTTCGCAAGAATATTCTGTCAAAGGCCTAATAAAGTTAAGTATATTTTTTCAAGAATTTCCCGTTTTAAAATGAAGAGTTTGAAGATACCAAAGGGGCAATCAGAAACCGTATATCGAAGAAGAACAGACAACACAATGGCCAAAAGAAAAAGTACAAATGGACAAACAACGATCGACAAAACATACACATAAAACTAAAGATCGAATAACACGAACCCCACTAAAAACCGGGGGTGAACTCGGGTGCTCCGGAAGGGTAAACAGTTCCTGCTTCACTAGTGGCACCCGTCGTGTTATTCTAGTTACAAACCCGGTAATAAGTCGTGAATGAGGAAAGGACCGAGAAGTGTTTACGACAAGTGGTGACACAGATATTCCATAACGGTCAACCAAGTCATGGTGGCAACCGTAAAATTTTCGAAGTGATGACTTCAACTTTACTAAAAGGAAACCTTGGTTCAGTAGCTTCCTTGTTAGCAGCAACACTCTATCAATTTCAATTTTCGTAGAACACATACTTGCTTGGATTCCTTAGATAGTATGTAATCAATATGTTGTGTCCATTTACCGTCAAAACTTAGTTCTAATAATAAATAAAGGTAATAACAAAATTACCGAACTCCGAACAATCTTACAAAGGGAAAGTCAAAACTCATAATTATATAAACAGACAAAATCAGTCAACAACCGGAAAACTGTGAAAACCGTAATGACCCTGACTTGGTACAGGCATTTCTAAAGAAATGGTGGGTTGAATCAGATTTTAAGGCGCCAAACCTCCCGCTCTCATTACGGTTCAAAGGTTCCGGCTGTCACTGTAACAGTATTTAAATACAGGAACAAAATAGGTAAAATAGTTGTCAAAGCAGTACCATATTCGGTGACGTAAATGTCAAAAATATTTTTACGTCACACATTGACAAAAAAAAATTTTCTTGACATATTTGACTCTTTATCTTTATACATTTTCACTATATGAAAATGCATCGCTTATAATTTTTTCTGCAGAGACGGAATATATTTCGACAAGATATTGGTATCGGAATATAAACTTTTTAAGAGATCGAATAAGGCGAATCTTTTTATAGCCCTGGTCCAGTAGCCTGTTTCTTAGATGAAGATGACGTTTCAGGAAATCAGAATAATTGCTACTGCCCCTTGCATAGCGAATCAATTGCGAGATGTAAACACCATATGCAGGAGAAGCTGGTATATTGCTGCACATATTTGGAAAATTTATGATTTTAAAATTGAAGTCGTCCCGCTTATCATAAATGTTAGTACTGAGTTGACCACTGTCGTCAAATTCGAGGTATAAGTCCAAAAATGATGCGGACGAAGCTGTATCGGTGGTCTCTTTAACTTCCAGCTCTGGAGGATATATCAATGGAAGAAATTCTGCAAATCTAGAATTATTGATAGATAAAACGTCATCAATATACCTGTATGTGAAATTAAAGGCTCTAGCCTCATGAATCTTCTTATCTTTTACAAGCTTTTGAAGAAACTCCGACTCATATGAGTATAAAAATAAATCGGCTAGAATAGGGGCACAATTCGTACCCATTGGTATGCCGACGACCTGCTGAAACAGTGTCCCTCCAAAGGAGACAAATATGTTATCGATGAGGAACTCCAGCATACTGATCACTTGTTCCTCGGAGTAGCATGTTTTACCTTTATGAATTTTGTTTGAAAAATATGTGGAATTGTAGCCTAACACAACAAATTTTGAGCCATAGTTTCTATGACTAAAAGCTTTATGAATTGTTTACTCGCAAGGGTTTTAACGGGATCCCATTACACGTAATGGAGCAGCCGCCGAGATTTTTTTATCACCTACCAGTATTTTAGAATGTAATTCCCACAAAATAAAAATCCATGTTTACTTTCACTCTCTGAAAATTTTGAATTTCGTCATTTCCGGCCTCATTATTTGGATGTCGATACCATATTTGGCGATTTAGGCGTGAATGTTTACATCAGAAATACCATATTTAGAAAAGCTCCGCCTTCCGTAGTTTCCGGTTATGACAAACGATCGATAAATTTGAACAAGGTGGTTGCTACCTTTGAAAAGCATATATTTCTCAGCCAAACCGATTTAACAAGGACTGGGATCATCAATAATAGTTATAATGAAATGTTTGAAGCGTAAATAGTGAGTTTTTATGTTTCAACTGCAACTTTTTGTTTGCTCCATTGTGACGAATGGGACCGCGTTGTAGCTCTGCCGGGACACAAGTTTGTCACAGGAGCTACATTATTGCAGCTAGTCAAAACTGAACACAATACCCAGGTGTTTATGGAAGTCAACGGAGAGTATATCGGTTTGTCCAAACTTGAAGTTAAGATTTCCTTGTCGTCTACTATCAAATAGCATAATGTCAATTTTATCTGGATTGTTAATCACTCCACTTTTTAATGTTTGAGAGGTCAGAATTAACCATGCCCTGCAAGTTTTGTAGATCGTTACTAGTACAATGCCCAATAGATGTGTCGTCTGCAAAAGGTCTACATATACCGTCTGTGTGGTCATCTATGTCGCTGATATGAATTAAAGATAGTATGGAACCTAAAACTGACCGTGTGGTATTTTTTATGGTTTTCATTTTATTGTATTACAGCCCCCATCATTGCATGTAATCGAATATTTCAAGTATAATAAACATGTATCTGGTTTTCAAGCCGACAATTATGACGCATATCTTGTTCTGTGATTTGTATTTCTGCAATTTAATATGATTTTTTCGGCATATCTTGTTCTGTGATTTGTATTTCTGCAATTTAATATGATTTTTTCGGCATAAAAATATTGCATTTTTGCAATTAATTTTATTTTTCATATCTGCAAAATTTAATTATTTATCCACTCTTGTTGTATGTTGCTCATCACAATACAATCTATTTAAACCATAGGATATAAAACCCTGTCATATAAAATAATTAAACCGGTGTCACAGTTCATCTAATACAAATGTACTAATCATGGTCTATCTTTAGAAGATAAGGACTGAAAGCCAACTTCCACTAGTTTTAATCATCGACCATGACAGTTTTAACATTTTTAACCTGAAGCCTGGATCATCATTTACATTTGTAGTTTGTTATCGGTATTTTTCTGGATTGTAGTGACTGAAGATCGCTTGTATGGGTTGTCGATACTTCACGTCCACCGTAATGATACTGTCGGGCCACAGGCACTTGTTTCATACAAAATATATATGCCCCCCTCCTCTTTCTTTCTTGCTTGTGTCGGGCAGGTAAATTCAGAAGCTGTTCTCACAAGATGGGATTCGAGTGGCAACAGGAAAATCCATCTTGCATTCACCAACTAAGTACTGTATTTTAAATTATTCATTAAAATATTATTTTAAAAATCTATCGGTTGTTTTATGTTTAAATTACTATAGAAGTTTGACGGTGTGGTCGCTATAAACGATAGTAACTGGTATATAAAGCGTCTCAATAATATAGAAATCGACAAATAAATGTTGGGTCGTTAAGTCACTATTTTCGTCTGGGTGGCTTCGCCCCGGACCCTTAACATGGAGGCCTCAATTGGCGGTCCTCACACCCTGCCTCCCCTGTTTTAAACACCTAGTTACGGCCCTAGATACACAGTGCAGTAACAATCATTGCACGGAATGCCCAAAACCCCAAATATACAAGGTCCGTGTGTTTTCACCCTCTTAGAATAATGTATTTCATTAAGCCATATCTATTTTGGAGAGGGTAAACAAGCAAATCTTATGTTTCGTATCAACACTCTGTATGGAAAAAAATAAAAAGATAAGGGGCTTATAGTACTAGTAACTGATATAGTAATAACGTCTTATATCAATAGCTGTTATGACCATTTAAAGAGAGATAACTCCAAATGGTTTACACTTAAAAATTAAATACAAGTAGTCAAGTACAATATATGCAAGTCTCACATGAAAATGAGGAAAGCAAATTAATACCTCCAAAGATTTCAGATATATATTAATTATTAGTATATTTTTTTTTCGCAAGACAAGGATTATCAGGTCCATATCAGATGAGCTCTTGTCGAACGAAAAAAATACACTTTAATGAAGGACAAAGTCCTTATAACGGTAGGCTGTCCGATTTTTCCTTCTATATTGATAGCCAAATATCTGTTCGCCGGAAGTTTAAAAAATAGATCAATTGATAATTTAGAAACGCAAAAGAAATATATTTCAATGAAAAATTCCCAATTCTTTAATTATTTACTCTATGCAAAATCGAAATAAACTTGAAATAAAATTCTAATAAAAAAATCTCTTTCTACGAAACTCCCGGCGGAAGAGAGGCGTACAGTAGGTAAAATGAACGGAACAGCCATAGCAAATCGGCTACAAAATTCATTCAAAATAACTTGTACAGATCATCGTATTATTGAAATTTTAGGACTTCGTCCTTCAAACAGGTTGCCTGTCTCATATTAAAGGACGAAGTTCTTATAACGGTAGGCTGTCCGATTTTTCCTTCTATATTGATAGCCAAATATCTGTTCACCGAAAGTTTAAAAAATAGATCAATTGATAATTTAGAAACGCAAAAGAAATATATTTCAATGAAAAATTCCCAATTCTTTAATTATTTACTCTATGCAAAATCGAAATAAACTTGAAATAAAATTCTAATAAAAAAATCTCTTTCTACGAAACTCCCGACGGAAGAGCGGCGTACAGTAGGTAAAATGAACGGAACAGCCATAACAAATCGGCTACAAAATTCATTCAAAATAAAATGTAATAACGTGTACGGAGCATCGTATTATTGAAATTTCATTGAAGGATTTGCATTTGACCAGTTGATCGTTATTTCCTATATTTTCGTGTTGTTTTAGTATGGTTGTAATACAAAAAATGGCGTAGTTACACTGTAAGTAAAAAGGGGGGTCTTGAATGGAATATCTTTGATAGCAGACGAATATCTTCTAACTCGCCGAAGTATTTCTTAGCACACAACTTTTTGAATTTGTAAGTGGTTTTTTGTCAACCTAAATCTCATATTTTGATCATGAGTAAACTGGTGACCAAAAAACATTCCTATGTTGATATTTAAAGGGGTTCCATGGCACAAACTCAAAATAAAAAACCCATGAAAAACCTGTGCCTGCAACAGTCCTACCCAACAATTTAGACACTGAGACTAAAACATCCAACTGTACCCCTAAGGAAATTTATGTTGAAATCATTAAGATGAGCTCTCCTTCTCAAAATAATATTTTAAAGGGTTCCATGGCACAAACTCAAAATGAAAATCAAAAGAACCCTACCCATGAAAAACCTGTGCCTGCAACAGTTCTACCCAACAATTTAGACACTGAGACTAAAACCTCCGACTGTACCCCTAAGGAAATTTATGCTGAAATTATTAAGATGAGCTCTCCTTCTCAAAATATAACCCCATACCCATCAAATTTTCAAGGTACACCTGCCATGCCTATGCCTATGAACAATTTCAACCACCATCAAGTAATTTAAATGTCAATAACTCTTAGAAAATAAAGATAGAGAATGACCATTCACAAAATATAACCCCACAACAACCAAATTTACAGCATGTACAGGGTTCACCTATGCCTATGGGCTATGAACAATTTAAGCCCTCACAAAATAATTTAAATGCCCCAAACTCTGGAAGAATTAAAATAGAAAGTGAAGATTTTCTTATCAATGATGGCAAGTGCTTCTTTCATGCCCTTAGTTTAGCCATCACTGGCAATTTATCACAAAGCTTGGTTTATAGGTCATTGATCTGCTCAGAAATTAACAACAACTTTGATTTTTATGAAGACCAGTTAAAACTTAGTCACCATTCCAATATTTCAAGGCATGCATATCGGAATAAAATGGTTCATGGTAACCAATGGGCTACAAGCACTGAGATTTCAGTTGCTACTAGAATTTTGCAAAGCAATATAAATATTTGGTTACAGGGAAGAGATGGACATAACAATATCTGTTTCACTAAGGAATAATATATAAATTCTTCTCTCAGTCGAAATGTGGATTTGCTTCTACACCTGAATCATTTCAAATTGCTTATAAAGAATTCTAATGAACACAATGGTTTCCAGTTTTATTCGACAAGCATTGCAATACAGCAGAAAAGCAATGAAGATTCATTTTCAAAACTGAATAAAATATGTAAAAACAAAATATCAAAAGGAAAAAAACATGAAAAGAGAAAACAACCACAGGAAAAATCATCCACATCTGGGAAAAAATTAAACTGACAAAATCTAACACATATGTAGAACAGAAAAATCCAACACAAAAAAATATGCCTGGAATTATTCCTAATGATATTGAAATACCTATTTCTATTATAGTAAAGTATGTTTCTATATAAGATCTTTTAAAAGATCTATATATTTTATAAGATTTTTTTTTTGCAAACAGTCTTCAGTTACACAGTCAAAGAGAGATAACTCCAGCCAAATAATAAATTTAAAAAAAAACTTTAAAAAGTACTTGAAAAAAATAATACATTCCCTTCTCATGCCTCCCTCTAAACATTATAGGACTTCGTCCTTCAAACAGGTTGCCTGTCTCATATTAAAGGACGAAGTCCTTTTAACGGTAGGTTGTCCGATTATTCCTCCTTTCTATATTGATAGCCAAATATCTGTTCACCGGAAGTTTAAAAAATAGATCAATTGATATTTAGAAACGCAAAAGAAATATATTTTCAATGAAAAATTCCCAATTCTTTAATCATTTACTCTATGCAAAATCGAAATAAACTTGAAATAAAATTCTAATAAAAAAATCTCTTTCTACGAAACTCTCGACGGAAGAGCGGCGTAGGTAAACTGAACGAAAACAGCCATAACAAATCGGCTATAAAATTCATTCAAAATAAAAGATAATAACGTGTACGGATCATCGTATTATTGAAATTTTAGAACTTCGTCCTGTCTCATATTAATTTTTTTATCGGTAATTTCACAATTTTAACACAGCTTTGTGATTTTTTGTTGTGTTTTGACCTTTTTTTTTAAATACTAATAATATTTTTATCGGTAATTTCATAATTTTAACACAGCTTTGTGATTTTGTTGTTGTGTTTTGACTTTTTTTTTTAAATGAAAGGTATAGTGACGTCACGTTAGACCGCACATGACAAATGACCAACAGCTGATAATTTCTATTATTATACTTTATGCAAATTTCTTACATTATCCATTCATTTCATTGGACAAGTGGCATTTGTTAATTTTCACTAACTTTTCATAAGCCCCACCCATCCCTAGCAACATGTGATGATATTAGCAACGGGTGTTAATGCCTAAAATTAACTCCCGCTGAGCCTGAAGTTTGTCGATCCAGAAAAATTAACACCCGCTCCGGCCGAGGTTTACCGATTCTTATTTCCTCATCATTTCCGTTATCACCAGATGACAACAAACCGTCAAACGCTCGTCATGGCGTTTGTTGACATTACGGAGGATATTATCTCTGAATTAATGAAATCAAAAGATAGCAAATCTACACAAAGAGCTGTAACACGGAGCATTAAGCTTTTCCAGGACTTCCTCATTCAAAAACATGAACCTGGAGAATTTGAAACTTAAACAAAACAAAAACTGGATGAGATGTTGAGACTTTTTTATGCATCAATCAGAAAAAAAGATAGTGAAATGATGAAAAAAAGTTCAAGTTGTACAAGTATTAACAGTCAAGTTCGTAATGTTAATGAGTACAATTATTCTGCTGGACCAAATGTATTAAACACATATCAAAATAATATGGCAACTTTTCCACAAAATTTAATGCCAAACATTTCAAACAACAACTGCACTGTAAATTTTCATTTTTATTCAAAATGAGAAAGAATACATTGGCTTGAAAATTATTTATGCAATAGTCAGAATATAGAAGCAAACATGTGATAATATTTATCAATATATACAATTAACATTTTACATTAATTGTTATAGACATTATGTTATTATCTTGTTAAATTTGTTGCTATTTGATGTTTTGTTGTTGTTAATGTAAGTAAACTATCTTAATTTATGACTTTTTATTTTTTTTAACAATTGTCCTTCTAATAACATAATGCACACTTGAATCATTAGGCATTCAGTACAATAAAAAACATACTGCAAAATACTCTGTGAAAAAATTATCACCCTCGACTTCGTCTCGGGTGATAATTGTTTCCCTCGTGTGTTAATCTACTCTAACACCTTCATCCAAGGGCAGTATGTTTATAGTATCACGAGTCGGTGGTCAACTGAACGTTGTTACTACATTTATCGGGTAGTAAAATTATTTATCGGTAATTTGTTACAGTTTCCTTTGATCTTTACTACCCGATAAATTTAGTAACAACGTTCAGTTGACCACCGACTCGTGATACTAGAAATTATTAGCTGTTGGTCATTTGTCATGCGCGGTCTAACGTGACGTCACTAAACCTTTCATTAAGAAAAGGTTAAAACACAACAAAATCACAAAGCTGTGTTAAAATTGTGAAATTAATACATGTATACATGAAATCTTTGGGGGTGTTCAAGTGTTGGGAAAAAGTATAGTAAGATTGTATGTCCACGTATTTATCGGGACAAGTTGATGATCACAGACACGGTAACAGATCCCTCCTATATTGCCACGTATTACTCATGGCAAGTATTCCAAGTAACATAACCGTGTACTGCATGATGAATTATATACAATGTACAATCACGTATTACTCATGATATATACAAGATGACACGATAAGATGCCTTCTATGACCACCTCATACTACTCGAAACATGTTCAGAGTGGTCAGAAGACTACGAACCTATATATATGTATTGATGTCTCTGGGTTGAATACTTGCGGTAGCGATAACTGGGTCGTGCGCACTAAATTTGATATCTGTTTTATTACTATCACTAGGTCTATGCATCTGCTGGTGGACTATAACTGGGTCTATACATCTGCTGGTGGACTATAACTGGGTCTATACATCTGCTGGTGGACTGTATTATCCGGAAGTCAGTGTTTCGGCACTGACATGGTTTATTACATATATTTATTATTGAAATTTAACAGTTCCTAAATAATGTAATTATTATCAAAACTAAGGTTCTCCTCTCTCGGGCATATGTGACCTCAGTAGATTTTGGCTATCTTGTTTTAGGCACCTTGATGTTATTGCTCCCAACCACATTTAAACTATTTGGTTTTCCAATCTCTCGATTTTGAGCTGATGAAGGCTATTCTAGAAACGTACCTGATGAAGGCTATTCTAGAAACGTACCTGATGAAGGTTATTCTAGAAACGTACCTGATGAAGGTTATTCTAGAAACGTACCTGATGATGGTTATTCTAGAAACGTACCTGATGAAGGTTATTCTAGAAACGTACCTGATGATGGTTATTCTAGAAACGTACCTGATGAAGGTTATTCTAGAAACGTACCTGATGAAGGTTATTCTAGAAACGTACCTGATGAAGGTTATTCTAGAAACGTACCTGATGAAGGCTATTCTAGAAACGTACCTGATGAAGGATATTCTAGAAACGTACCTGATGAAGGCTATTCTAGAAACGTACCTGATGAAGGTTATTCTAGAAACGTACCTGATGAAGGTTATTCTAGAAACGTACCTGATGATGGTTATTCTAGAAACGTACCTGATGAAGGTTATTCTAGAAACGTACCTGATGAAGGTTATTCTAGAAACGTACCTGATGAAGGTTATTCTAGAAACGTACCTGATGAAGGCTATTCTAGAAACGTACCTGATGAAGGCTATTCTAGAAACGTACCTGATGAAGGTTATTCTAGAAACGTACCTGATGAAGGCTATTCTAGAAACGTACCTGATGAAGGATATTCTAGAAACGTACCTGATGAAGGCTATTCTAGAAACGTACCTGATGAAGGTTATTCTAGAAACGTACCTGATGAAGGCTATTCTAGAAACGTACCTGATGAAGGTTATTCTAGAAACGTACCTGATGAAGGTTATTCTAGAAACGTGTAGTGTGCAATAAATGATATCTACGGTTTTTTTAAAATACTTTTTCTTTAATTTTTCAAATTTTGTTGTTAGTCCATGCGTTGTATTAGTATAGAAATGACAAATATCAATTTTGTAATATTTAGTTTGACTCAACGGGCGATGGAACCCACAAACGTCCGACACTCAATACATAATACATTGGCTACGTAGTCGTATGAGGATTTATGTCAAATATGATGTTTAATGTATAAATTGAAGTTTTTAACTGAGGAACCACATCTCTTAACGTTTAGTACAGTTCCGCAGTTCTGATTTTTATCAAGATTTCCACGTCAAAGCAGTGTTTCTGTCGATGTTATACATGCCAGAACGTCATAAATGGGTCAGCTATGTGCGAATCACTTTTTTTTGCAGTAAATGTGTTGTCCAATATTTCGTTCCATTAATTTTATATTTCATTGGTGTTGTTTTGTGTCCCGACTGATTTTGTACTGTAATCTATATTTCACCTTTATCTTGATTCGTACGTACAACCAGTAGACCCCCTGTTAGCTCACCTGACCCAACACTTGGCGTCTATCGTCGTCTGTCTTCGTCCGAAAAAGATGTCAAAAAGAGTGTTGTATGCGGACTAATCTTGATTTTTTTTCTTTATGTTCCTTCTAAAATTATCTTTATATATGTAGTATGCTAACAGATTTTTTAAGGCTTTGCCGTTTCTAACGAAGAAATAAGGTGAGCACCCAAAATTTTGATTTTATTTCTTTATATTCCTCATGTCTGAATTTAGGTCAAACAGATTTGACTTAGCTCGTACGATTTCCGAGATAAAAGGAGTTGAAGGAAGCGAAAAGAGACCAACACCCAAAATGACAACGTTGTTACCTTTTTAATCTGGGTTTGTATGCAGTTTTTTCCCCACTGAATCCCGTTGAAAAATATCTGTTTGGAAAATGGCAACATATTTGTAGTAACTTTTACCGTTTCAGAGATATGAGAGGATGAAAAGTCCTAGTTTAATGGGTTAAAGATTAACATAGGACCGTATATGAAATGAATAAAAAAAAAATCTGAAATTCTAGACTTGATTGAACATAACTTGTATGAATAACCAGGTGAGCGATACAGACTCAGGTGAACCTCTAGTTTTAAGTGGCGAGTGGTTGTACTAGACAACAAAGCAGGTAGGTCCGATTTCTATACAAATATGGGGTTAGGGCTAGGGTTATGATGTTTAACGCCACTTTCAACAATATTTCAGTTACATGTTGCGATCGCGGCGGTAGGTTTTATTTGTGGAGGAAATCAGAATACCCAGAGAAAACCACCGACCTACCAGAAGGCACTGACAAACATTATCACATAATGTTGTATCGAGTACACCTCACCATCACCGGGATTTGAAATTACAACTTTAGTGGTGATAGACACTGATTGCAAAGGTAGTTGCAAATCCAACTACCATACGATCACAAAGACGACTTCCCCTATACAAATAGAATTCCCTGTATGTGTATAAAGGGTACGTATATAATGTTTGTGTTAGTACACAATACATTCATTAACTATATTAAATTGTTTTAATTATGACATAACAACAATATAATATACATGTATTTTTATTTGCGATCAACAAATGTATCCGTTTTTAGATTGAAAAGCATCTTTTAACGCCATAACTCACCATTTTGTCAACATGAACGATTACATGTATATATATAACTGTAAACAATAAACTATGACTGTAGACAATAAAGCTAGCTGACATTACTGAGGTGGGTTCTCGACCTGATGGCCACCTCAATTACTAATGTGTCCAGAAACCAATCCACGGTCGTGTGTTTCACTGTTCAGTTTGGTAATATTTTCAATGTTACACCCCATAATAAATATGGTAGTCACGCACGATAAAGCTCAAATAAATGCTGAAAGTGACGATAAATTAAAAAAAAAAAGAAGCACACTCCCCACTCGTGGATATCCGTTTGTATGAAATGAACTGTAAATACTGAGCGGAGAATGTACCTCGTATATTGGTTTATATCCAGCACGTATATATAACCGTGCTTGATGTTATTTTCAATACAAGGGTTATGGTGAACTGTATCCATATTAAGAAATAAAAATTTAATCAGATGAACACACCGCTCACATTAGCAGTTGCAAATAAATTAATTTACTCCTAGAATAGCACACTTGTAATTACACAGTTGCCAAGCATGCTAATGACGTTAGCTGTGAGTACAATAAAGGAAGGTTTTACAGACTATAGGTTTCATTATATTTAATAAATGACTTGATGTCGTGATGTGTTTATTACAAATCTTTCCACAGTTCAATAAGTTTCGGATGATTTTTTTCTTCATATTTTGTAAGAAACTTGGTATAATGCCTTCTTTATTTACATTAAGTGTATATTTAACTGAAATAATAAAGATATTTTTAAACTGAAACTACGACATTGAATTATGACAAAAAACATATTAAATAAAGCCTGAACAGGTGTATAAATAAATAAACGAAAACTTAACGACTCGGGTAAGTTAACACTTTATTTTTTCCCGTATATTTTTCTTATTATTTGTCAATTACTGTTCGTATTTTTTCCTCACTTAAAGAGTTTTTATTCTCTCCCGTCGTAAAAGATTGATAACATTTTAATTGAAAGGTTTGTATTCTGAAAATGTAGAAGATTTTTATTTTGTTTTAATGTTTATTTTTTTCCTATCTTTAAAGATTGGTGTTTTTATTTAAAGAGTCTGTATTGTCTCGTCGTAGTAAAATTGTGTTATTTTCAACCTCAGTCTCATTATTTTTGTAGAAGGTTGGTGTTTTCTCAGATTAAACCATTAAGTGTTTCCCACCTTTCTGATGTGCCGCGACATACCAGAAAAAGGGGATATATACCTATGTGGCGAAAAGTCATATCACCAAGATTTCACCCCCTTTTCTTGCGAATTGGAGCTCTTGGATATATCGAAGATGGTAAAAGTTATTTCCCAGCAAGGTTTTGGTAGCAGTCAAAAATAATATTTACATTAGATGTCTACCTTTATAAAATTATCATCATAGATATAAGTCTTATCTTGGTAGTTATCAGTATATGTTAGAATGAACTTACCCTGTAACAAGTATATATAGATAACATATTATAATGTATGATTTTCGAGATATTTGTCTGTGAAATGCATATCTAGTGCATTATATATTTGTAAACAGAAAGTTTATACAGTGATGGTAAATAATTCCATCAATATCAACAAAACGAACAATCACCCATCACCACAACAATATATATGACCACGATATATCACGTTAGAAATCCAGATCCTGGCTTGGGACAGGCACAACAATGTATCGGAGTTAAACCGGTGAATAGGATCACATCCCTTTCATGTTCCAAGGCCAAATTTCCCGACCCTATCCATTGTCTATAATTTTTTGGTATATCCCAGCGCCACAAGTTTACCTACATGCTTTTATTGCTTCACACTTGTTGCGTAAATATAGCTGAAATATTGCTTGCTTGATCAATCAATCAATCAATCAACCAATCATTTAACACATTGACATACAACATCATATGACATATTTATCTTACTCTCTCTAGGTTGTTATATCTATCATGTAAACATCACTGTGTAGCATCACCACCGGATATAGGTAGGAAAAACAAACGTCAAGTCAGGTAAGGTCAAATTCTTCTTATTTTCATTATATTCTACGTTTTGCTGACAAGTAAAGTTTTGTGATATTGATTCCTAATGATGTATCTACTATTTAAGGCTGATCATGATCCGTAATTGGCTTTCTCTCTCTTCAAATCGTCAGAATCGGACCGGGTGGTACCTGTTCAAAGAAGCATGTGACGAGTTCAAAGTTGTAAAAAAACACGTTTATCCTTCAACTATTCATTTGACGTTTTTGTAGCAGCATCTAGATCTTGACCAGTAACAATAAAAAAAATAAAAAAAACAACTGCTAGCTAGCAGCATCTAGATCTTGACCAGTAACAATAAAAAAAAATAAAAAAAAACAACTTTAAGCTAGCAGCATCTAGATCTTGACCAGTAACAATAAAAAAAACAAAAAAAAACAAATGCTAGCTAGCAGCATCCAGATCTTGACCAGTAACAATAAAAAAAAAAAAAAAAAAACAACTGCTAGCTAGCAGCATCCAGATCTTGACCAGTAACAATAAAAAAAAAACAAAAAACAAAAACAACTGCTAGCTAGCAGCATCCAGATCTTGACCAGTAACAATAAAAAAAAAAAAAAAAACAACTGCTAGCTAGCAGCATCTAGATCTTGACCAGTAACAATAAAAAAAAAAAAAAAAAAAAACAACTGCTAGCTAGCAGCATCTAGATCTTGACCAGTAACAATAAAAAAAACAAAAAAAAACAACTGCTAGCTAGCAGCATCCAGATCTTGACCAGTAACAATAAAAAAAAACAAAAAAAAACAACTGCTAGCTAGCAGCATCTAGATCTTGACCAGTAACAATAAAAAAAAAAAAAAAAAACAACTGCTAGCTAGCAGCATCCAGATCTTGACCAGTAACAATAAAAAAAAACAACTGCTAGCTAGCAGCATCCAGATCTTAACCAGTAACAATAAAAAAAAAAAAAACTGCTAGCTAGCAGCATCTAGATCTTGACCAGTAACAATAAAAAAAATAAAAAAAACCAACTGCTAGCTAGCAGCATCCAGATCTTGACCAGTAACAATAAAAAAAAAAAAAAAAAAAACAACTGCTAGCTAGCAGCATCCAGATCTTGACCAGTAACAATAAAAAAAAACAAAAAAAACAACTGCTAGCTAGCAGCATCCAGATCTTGACCAGTAACAATAAAAAAAAAACAAAACTGCTAGCTAGCAGCATCTAGATCTTGACCAGTAACAATAAAAAAAACAAAAAAAAACAACTGCTAGCTAGCAGCATCCAGATCTTGACCAGTAACAATAAAAAAAAAACAAAAAAAAACAACTGCTAGCTAGCAGCATCTAGATCTTGACCAGTAACAATAAGAAAAAAAAAAAAAAAAACAACTGCTAGCTAGCAGCATCCAGATCTTGACCAGTAACAATAAAAAGAAAAATAAACAACTGCTAGCTAGCAGCATCTAGATCTTGACCAGTAACAATAAAAAAAAGTAAAAAAAACAACTGCTAGCTAGCAGCATCCAGATCTTGACCAGTAACAATGAAAAAAAACAACCAAAACAACTGTTAGCCAGCAGCATCTAGATCTTGACCAGTAACAATAAAAAACAAAAACAAAACAAATGCTAGCTAGCAGCATCCAGATCTTGACCAGTAACAATAAAAAAAAAACCAAAACAACTGTTAGCCAGCAGCATCCAGATCATGACCAGTAACAATAAAAAAAACTGCTAACTAGCAGCATCCAGATCTTGTCCAGTAACAATAAGAAAGAAAAAAAACCAACTGCTAGCTAGCAGCATCCAGATTTTGACCAGTAACAATAAAAAAAAACAACCCCAAAACAACTGATAGCTAGCAGCATCCAGATCTTGACCAGTAACAATAAAAAAGCCCAACTGCTAGCTAGCAGCATCCACATCTTGACTAGTAACAATAAAAAAAACCAACAACTGCTAGTTAGCAGCATCCACATCTTGACTAGTAACAATAAAAAAAAACAACTGCTAGCTAGCAGCATCCAGATCTTGACTAGTAACAATAAAAAAAACCAACAACTGCTAGTTAGCAGCATCCAGAACTTGACCAGTAACAATGAAAAAACCCCAAAACAACTGCTAGCTAGCAGCATCCAGATCTTGACCAGTAATAATAAAAAAAAGTCCAAAACAACTGCTAGCTAGCAGCAGCCAGATCTTCAAGACTTGACCAGTAACAATAAAAAAAAAAACCAACTGCTATCTAGCAGCATCCAGATCTTGACCAGAAACAATAAATAAAAAAATAATTAAAAAAACTGCTAGCTAGCAGCATCCAGATCTTGACCAGAAACAATAAATAAAAAACAAAACAACTGCTAGCTAGCAGCATCCAGATCTTAACCAGTAACAATAAATAAAAAACAAAACAACTGCTAGCTAGCAGCATCCAAACTTTGACCAGTAACGATAAATAACAAAACAACTGCTAGCTAGTAGCAACCAGACTTTGACCAGTAACGATAAATAACAAAACAACTGCTAGCTAGCAGCATCCAAACTTTGACCAGTAACGATAAATAACAAAACAACTGCTAGCTGGCTTCAAATTGTTCAGACATTGGTTTAAAAAACGACATACCAGCATGTATAGTTGTATAAGGTCCCTCCATGCGCGGTATTAGATGCGTACAGTTCCAGATTTACATATAGGCTCGATAGGCTGAAGCCTAGGGCCTCTAAATTTAGGGGGCCTCCGGCCAAGGTCCATAATATTTTTAACACTGTCATTGGACTTTCACATTTATGCTGTCATAACGTACTGTACTTTCTAAACAACGGTCCCAGTGATTTTCCTTACACAGTTGCACTCCATTTCAGAATATTGCAGAAGCTTAAACACCCCTCATCATCCTCGTCTTTGTTAATATTGATTAAACACACTTCCTACTTCCTTCAGTTGTGAAGGTGGAGAATTGGGAGGGTCCTCACAAGTGGAATAGCCTAGGGCCTCTCTTTATCTAAATCCGGCACTGGATGCGTAACCGATTTTGTGAAAACACACAACAGCTCCACTTATAAATTAATTTAAGGATTGTGATGGTGTAGTGGTGAAATAGTTATCTCACGAATTACAGCAAATTAAACGTCACCACATTAATTGTATATTTGGTAGTCCACTAAATAGTGTGACAGACGTGAGGTAAATTTTAAAACAACAAATATATGACAATATGTGGGGCTTAGTAATTAACCGCACACATGATAACCTTTTACACGCCAGTACACATCTATAGACTATTCTATTTGACCATATACCCTTTACACAACAATAATAGATGTTATTTTTCTCTGTAGACAAAGTGACAATCAATTAAATTTTAATTGTTGTCTATGTATACGTATATAACTGTTACTCATAAGTATAGTTTGGATAAAAATGTATTCACGGAGAAACTTCCTTCATTATGAGTAAGTATTGAACATTTTAGTCTAAATACCATCATATGCTTTATTTACATACATAAAGATTTGCCACGGTCTGAATGAAAGTTGCATGGGTATTTTCGTTCGTACAACTACAATGCAATATTGTACTGAATTCTGTTATTTGTTTTTCTAACAGCGCCTAATCATTTTTTCTGACATTTCTATTTAATATTTGTTTCAATTCATTTCCCAAATTGTTACACTTACTGATATTAACATAATTCATATATACATCTCGAAATCCTCACGCTTTCCGTCAGTCCACCTATGCTCAAAGTGGCTAGTACTTTATAGTCCACAGTTCTCCATTTTCCCCTCTTCCTAGTTCCATGTTATAGTCATTTAAAAACCTTGTCTCTTTCCAATATCTAGTACTTTGCAATCTACTCTCTTCACATTTTAGTCGACTTTATGACCCACTTCCTCCCTTGTTAGTCGACGTAGCATACTTTATAGCCCACTTCCTCCTCTTGTTAAGTCGACATAGCATGCTTTATAACCCACCCTCTTCCTTATTAGTCGACATAGCATACTTTACCGGTATATCCCACTCTCTTCCTTGTTAGTCGACATAGCATACTTTATATCCCACCCTCTTTCTTGTTAGTCGACATAGCATACTTTATAGCCCACTTTCTTCCCTTGTTAGTCGACATAGCATACTTTATAGTCACTTCCTTCCCTTGTTAGTCGACATAGCATACTTTATAGCACACTTCCTCTCCTTGTTTGTCGACATAGCATACTTTATAGTCACTTCCTCCCCTTGTTAGTCGACATAGCATACTTTATGGCCAACTTCCTCTCCTTGTTAGTCGACATAGCATACTTTATAGCCCACTCCTCCCCATCTTAGTCGACATAGCATACTTTACAGTTCACTTCCTCTTCTTGTTAGTCAACATAACATACTTTATAGCCAGCTTCCTCTCCTTGTTAGTCGACATAACATACTTTATAGCCAGCTTCCTCTCCTTGTTAGTCGACATAGCATACTTTATAGCCAGCTTCCTCTCCTTGTTAGTCGACATAGCATATTTTATAGCCAACTTCCTCTCCTTGTTAGTCGACATAGCATACTTTATAGCCCACTTCCTCCCCATCTTAGTCAACATAGCATACTTTCCAGTTCACTTCCTCCTCTTGTTAGTCGACATAACATACTTTATAGCCGGCTTCCTCTCCTTGTTAGTCGACATAGCATACTTTATAGCCCACTTCCTCCCCATCTTAGTGGACATAGCATACTTTACAGTTCACTTCCTCCTCTTGTTAGTCGACATAACATACTTTATAGCCAACTTCCTCTCCTTGTTAGTCGACATAACATACTTTATAGCCAACTTCCTCTCCTTGTTAGTCGACATAGCATATTTTATAGCCAACTTCCTCTCCTTGTTAGTCAACATAGCATACTTTATAACCCACTTCCTCTTCTTGTTAGTCGACATAACATACTTTATAGCCCACTTCCTCCCCATCTTAGTCGACATAGCATACTTTACAGTTCACTTCTTCCTCTTGTTAGTCGACATAACATACTTTATAGCCAGCTTCCTCTCCTTGTTAGTCGACATAACATACTTTATAACCAGCTTCCTCTCCTTGTTAGTCGACATAACATACTTTATAGCCAACTTCCTCTCCTTGTTAGTCGACATAGCATACTTTACAGTTCACTTCTTCCTCTTGTTAATCGACATAACATACTTTATAGCCCACTTCCTCCCCATCTTAGTCGACATAGCATACTTTACAGTTCACTTCCTCCTCTTGTTAGTCGACATAACATACTTTATAGCCAACTTCCCCTCCTTTTTAGTCGACATAACATACTTTATAGCCAACTTCCTCTCCTTGTTAGTCGACATAGCATACTTTATAGCCAACTTCCTCCCCATCTTAGTCGGCATAGCATACTTTCCAGTTCACTTCCTCCTCTTGTTAGTCGACATAACATACTTTATAGCCAGCTTCCTCTCCTTGTTAGTCGACATAGCATACTTTATAGCCCACTTCCTCCCCATCTTAGTCGACATAGCATACTTTACAGTTCACTTCCTCCTCTTGTTAGTCGACATAATATACTTTATAGCCAACTTCCTCTCCTTGTTAGTCGACATAGCATACTTTATAGCCCACTTCCTCCCCATCTTAGTGGACATAGCATACTTTACAGTTCACTTCCTTCTCTTGTTAGTCGACATAACATACTTTATAGCCAACTTCCTCTCCTTGTTAGTCGACATAACATACTTTATAGCCAACTTCCTCTCCTTGTTAGTCGACATAGCATACTTTATAGCCCACTTCCTCCCCATCTTAGTCGACATAGCATACTTTACAGTTCACCTCCTCCTCTTGTTAGTCGACATAGCATACTTTATAGCCAGCTTCCTCTCCTTGTTAGTCGACATAGCATACTTTATAGCCAGCTTCCTCTCCTTGTTAGTCGACATAGCATACTTTATAGTCACTTCCACCCCTTGTTAGTCGACATAACATACTTTATAGCCAGCTTCCTCTCCTTGTTAGTCGACATAACATATTTTATAGCCCACTTCCTCTCCTTGTTAGTCGACATAGCATACTTTATAGCCAGCTTCCTCTCCTTGTTAGTCGACATAGCATACTTTATAGCCAACTTCCTCTCCTTGTTAGTCGACATAGCATACTTTATAGCCCACTTCCTCCCCATCTTAGTCGACATAGCATACTTTACAGTTCACTTCCTCCTCTTGTTAGTCGACATAACATACTTTATAGCCAACTTCCTCTCCTTGTTAGTCGACATAACATACTTTATAGCCCACTTCCTCCTCTTGTTAGTCGACATAGCATACTTTATAGCCAGCTTCCTCTCCTTGTTAGTCGACATAGCATACTTTATAGCCAACTTCCTCTCCTTGTTAGTCGACATAGCATACTTTATAGCCCACTTCCTCCCCATCTTAGTCGACATAGCATACTTTACAGTTGACTTCTTCCTCTTGTTAGTCGACATAACATACTTTATTGCCAGCTTCCTCTCCTTGTTAGTCGACATAGCATACTCTATAGCCCACTTCCTCCTCTTGTTAGTCGACATAACATACTTTATAACCAGCTTCCTCTCCTTGTTAGTCGACATAACATACTTTATAGCCAACTTCCTCTCCTTGTTAGTCGACATAGCATACTTATAGCCAACTTCCTCCCCTTCTTTGTCGACATAGCATACTCTATAGCCCACTTCCTCCTCTTGTTAGTCGACATAACATACTTTATAACCAACTTCCTCTCCTTGTTAGTCGACATAACATACTTTATAGCCAACTTCCCCTCCTTGTTAGTCGACATAACATACTTTATAGCCAACTTCCTCTCCTTGTTAGTCGACATAGCATACTTTATAGCCAACTTCCTCCCCATCTTAGTCGACATAGCATACTTTCCAGTTCACTTCCTCCTCTTGTTAGTCGACATAACATACTTTATAGCCAGCTTCCTCTCCTTGTTAGTCGACATAACATACTTTATAGCCCACTTCCTCCCCATCTTAGTCGACATAGCATACTTTACAGTTCACTTCCTCCTCTTGTTAGTCGACATAATATACTTTATAGCCAACTTCCTCTCCTTGTTAGTCGACATAGCATACTTTATAGCCCACTTCCTCCCCATCTTAGTGGACATAGCATACTTTACAGTTCACTTCCTTCTCTTGTTAGTCGACATAACATACTTTATAGCCAACTTTCTCTCCTTGTTAGTCGACATAGCATACTTTATAGCCCACTTCCTCCCCATCTTAGTCGACATAGCATACTTTACAGTTGACTTCTTCCTCTTGTTAGTCGACATAACATACTTTATTGCCAGCTTCCTCTCCTTGTTAGTCGACATAGCATACTCTATAGCCCACTTCCTCCTCTTGTTAGTCGACATAACATACTTTATAACCAGCTTCCTCTCCTTGTTAGTCGACATAACATACTTTATAGCCAACTTCCTCTCCTTGTTAGTCGACATAGCATACTTATAGCCAACTTCCTCCCCTTCTTTGTCGACATAGCATACTCTATAGCCCACTTCCTCCTCTTGTTAGTCGACATAACATACTTTATAACCAACTTCCTCTCCTTGTTAGTCGACATAACATACTTTATAGCCAACTTCCCCTCCTTGTTAGTCGACATAACATACTTTATAGCCAACTTCCTCTCCTTGTTAGTCGACATAGCATACTTTATAGCCAACTTCCTCCCCATCTTAGTCGACATAGCATACTTTCCAGTTCACTTCCTCCTCTTGTTAGTCGACATAACATACTTTATAGCCAGCTTCCTCTCCTTGTTAGTCGACATAACATACTTTATAGCCCACTTCCTCCCCATCTTAGTCGACATAGCATACTTTACAGTTCACTTCCTCCTCTTGTTAGTCGACATAATATACTTTATAGCCAACTTCCTCTCCTTGTTAGTCGACATAGCATACTTTATAGCCCACTTCCTCCCCATCTTAGTGGACATAGCATACTTTACAGTTCACTTCCTTCTCTTGTTAGTCGACATAACATACTTTATAGCCAACTTTCTCTCCTTGTTAGTCGACATAACATACTCTATAGCCCACTTCCTCTCCTTGTTAGTCGACATAGCATACTTTATAGCCAATTTCCTCTCCTTGTTAGTCGACATAGCATACTTTATAGCCAGCTTCCTCTCCTTGTTAGTCGACATAACATACTTTATAGCCAACTTCCTCTCCTTGTTAGTCGACATAGCATACTTTATAGCCAACTTCCTCCCCATCTTAGTCGACATAGCATACTTTCCAGTTCACTTCCTCCTTTTGTTAGTCGACATAACATACTTTATAGCCAGCTTCCTCTCCTTGTTAGTCGACATAGCATACTTTATAGCACACTTCCTCCCCATCTTAGTCGACATAGCATACTTTACAGTTCACTTCTTCCTCTTGTTAGTCGACATAACATACTTTATAGCCAGCTTCCTCTCCTTGTTAGTCGACATAACATACTTTATAACCAGCTTCCTCTCCTTGTTAGTCGACATAACATACTTTATAGCCAACTTCCTCTCCTTGTTAGTCGACATAGCATACTTTACAGTTCACTTCTTCCTCTTGTTAATCGACATAACATACTTTATAGCCCACTTCCTCCCCATCTTAGTCGACATAGCATACTTTACAGTTCACTTCCTCCTCTTGTTAGTCGACATAACATACTTTATAGCCAACTTCCCCTCCTTGTTAGTCGACATAACATACTTTATAGCCAACTTCCTCTCCTTGTTAGTCGACATAGCATACTTTATAGCCAACTTCCTCCCCATCTTAGTCGGCATAGCATACTTTCCAGTTCACTTCCTCCTCTTGTTAGTCGACATAACATACTTTATAGCCAGCTTCCTCTCCTTGTTAGTCGACATAGCATACTTTATAGCCCACTTCCTCCCCATCTTAGTCGACATAGCATACTTTACAGTTCACTTCCTCCTCTTGTTAGTCGACATAATATACTTTATAGCCAACTTCCTCTCCTTGTTAGTCGACATAGCATACTTTATAGCCCACTTCCTCCCCATCTTAGTGGACATAGAATACTTTACAGTTCACTTCCTTCTCTTGTTAGTCGACATAACATACTTTATAGCCAACTTCCTCTCCTTGTTAGTCGACATAACATACTCTATAGCCCACTTCCTCTCCTTGTTAGTCGACATAGCATACTTTATAGCCAACTTCCTCTCCTTGTTAGTCGACATAGCATACTTTATAGCCAATTTCCTCTCCTTGTTAGTCGACATAGCATACTTTATAGCCCACTTCCTCCCCATCTTAGTCGACATAGCATACTTTACAGTTCACCTCCTCCTCTTGTTAGTCGACATAGCATACTTTATAGCCAGCTTCCTCTCCTTGTTAGTCGACATAGCATACTTTATAGCCAGCTTCCTCTCCTTGTTAGTCGACATAGCATACTTTATAGTCACTTCCACCCCTTGTTAGTCGACATAACATACTTTATAGCCAGCTTCCTCTCCTTGTTAGTCGACATAACATATTTTATAGCCCACTTCCTCTCCTTGTTAGTCGACATAGCATACTTTATAGCCAGCTTCCTCTCCTTGTTAGTCGACATAGCATACTTTATAGCCAATTTCCTCTCCTTGTTAGTCGACATAGCATACTTTATAGCCAGCTTCCTCTCCTTGTTAGTCGACATAACATACTTTATAGCCAACTTCCTCTCCTTGTTAGTCGACATAGCATACTTTATAGCCAACTTCCTCCCCATCTTAGTCGACATAGCATACTTTCCAGTTCACTTCCTCCTTTTGTTAGTCGACATAACATACTTTATAGCCAGCTTCCTCTCCTTGTTAGTCGACATAGCATACTTTATAGCACACTTCCTCCCCATCTTAGTCGACATAGCATACTTTACAGTTCACTTCTTCCTCTTGTTAGTCGACATAACATACTTTATAGCCAGCTTCCTCTCCTTGTTAGTCGACATAACATACTTTATAACCAGCTTCCTCTCCTTGTTAGTCGACATAACATACTTTATAGCCAACTTCCTCTCCTTGTTAGTCGACATAGCATACTTTACAGTTCACTTCTTCCTCTTGTTAATCGACATAACATACTTTATAGCCCACTTCCTCCCCATCTTAGTCGACATAGCATACTTTACAGTTCACTTCCTCCTCTTGTTAGTCGACATAACATACTTTATAGCCAACTTCCCCTCCTTGTTAGTCGACATAACATACTTTATAGCCAACTTCCTCTCCTTGTTAGTCGACATAGCATACTTTATAGCCAACTTCCTCCCCATCTTAGTCGGCATAGCATACTTTCCAGTTCACTTCCTCCTCTTGTTAGTCGACATAACATACTTTATAGCCAGCTTCCTCTCCTTGTTAGTCGACATAGCATACTTTATAGCCCACTTCCTCCCCATCTTAGTCGACATAGCATACTTTACAGTTCACTTCCTCCTCTTGTTAGTCGACATAGTATACTTTATAGCCAACTTCCTCTCCTTGTTAGTCGACATAGCATACTTTATAGCCCACTTCCTCCCCATCTTAGTGGACATAGAATACTTTACAGTTCACTTCCTTCTCTTGTTAGTCGACATAACATACTTTATAGCCAACTTCCTCTCCTTGTTAGTCGACATAACATACTCTATAGCCCACTTCCTCTCCTTGTTAGTCGACATAGCATACTTTATAGCCAACTTCCTCTCCTTGTTAGTCGACATAGCATACTTTATAGCCAATTTCCTCTCCTTGTTAGTCGACATAGCATACTTTATAGCCCACTTCCTCCCCATCTTAGTCGACATAGCATACTTTACAGTTCACCTCCTCCTCTTGTTAGTCGACATAGCATACTTTATAGCCAGCTTCCTCTCCTTGTTAGTCGACATAGCATACTTTATAGCCAGCTTCCTCTCCTTGTTAGTCGACATAGCATACTTTATAGTCACTTCCACCCCTTGTTAGTCGACATAACATACTTTATAGCCAGCTTCCTCTCCTTGTTAGTCGACATAACATATTTTATAGCCCACTTCCTCTCCTTGTTAGTCGACATAGCATACTTTATAGCCAGCTTCCTCTCCTTGTTAGTCGACATAGCATACTTTATAGCCAACTTCCTCTCCTTGTTAGTCAACATAGCATACTTTATAGCCCACTTCCTCCCCATCTTAGTCGACATAGCATACTTTACAGTTCACTTCCTCCTCTTGTTAGTCGACATAACATACTTTATAGCCAACTTCCTCTCCTTGTTAGTCGACATAACATACTTTATAGCCCACTTCCTCCTCATGTTAGTCGACATAGCATACTTTATAGCCAGCTTCCTCTCCTTGTTAGTCGACATAGCATACTTTATAGCCAACTTCCTCTCCTTGTTAGTCGACATAGCATACTTTATAGCCCACTTCCTCCCCTTCTTTGTCGACATAGCATACTCTATAGCCCACTTCCTCCTCTTGTTAGTCGACATAACATACTTTATAACCAACTTCCTCTCCTTGTTAGTCGACATAGCATACTTTATAGCCAACTTCCCCTCCTTGTTAGTCGACATAACATACTTTATAGCCAACTTCCTCTCCTTGTTAGTCGACATAGCATACTTTATAGCCAACTTCCTCCCCATCTTAGTCGACATAGCATACTTTCCAGTTCACTTCCTCCTCTTGTTAGTCGACATAACATACTTTATAGCCAGCTTCCTCTCCATGTTAGTCGACATAGCATACTTTATAGCCCACTTCCTCCCCATCTTAGTCGACATAGCATACTTTACAGTTCACTTCCTCTCCTTGTTAGTCGACATAGCATACTTTATAGCACACTTCCTCCCCATCTTAGTCGACATAGCATACTTTACAGTTCACTTCTTCCTCTTGTTAGTCGACATAACATACTTTATAGCCAGCTTCCTCTCCTTGTTAGTCGACATAACATACTTTATAACCAGCTTCCTCTCCTTGTTAGTCGACATAACATACTTTATAGCCAACTTCCTCTCCTTGTTAGTCGACATAGCATACTTTACAGTTCACTTCTTCCTCTTGTTAATCGACATATCATACTTTATAGCCCACTTCCTCCCCATCTTAGTCGACATAGCATACTTTACAGTTCACTTCCTCCTCTTGTTAGTCGACATAACATACTTTATAGCCAACTTCCCCTCCTTGTTAGTCGACATAACATACTTTATAGCCAACTTCCTCTCCTTGTTAGTCGACATAGCATACTTTATAGCCAACTTCCTCCCCATCTTAGTCGGCATAGCATACTTTCCAGTTCACTTCCTCCTCTTGTTAGTCGACATAACATACTTTATAGCCAGCTTCCTCTCCTTGTTAGTCGACATAGCATACTTTATAGCCCACTTCCTCCCCATCTTAGTCGACATAGCATACTTTACAGTTCACTTCCTCCTCTTGTTAGTCGACATAATATACTTTATAGCCAACTTCCTCTCCTTGTTAGTCGACATAGCATACTTTATAGCCCACTTCCTCCCCATCTTAGTGGACATAGAATACTTTACAGTTCACTTCCTTCTCTTGTTAGTCGACATAACATACTTTATAGCCAACTTCCTCTCCTTGTTAGTCGACATAACATACTCTATAGCCCACTTCCTCTCCTTGTTAGTCGACATAGCATACTTTATAGCCAACTTCCTCTCCTTGTTAGTCGACATAGCATACTTTATAGCCAATTTCCTCTCCTTGTTAGTCGACATAGCATACTTTATAGCCCACTTCCTCCCCATCTTAGTCGACATAGCATACTTTACAGTTCACCTCCTCCTCTTGTTAGTCGACATAGCATACTTTATAGCCAGCTTCCTCTCCTTGTTAGTCGACATAGCATACTTTATAGCCAGCTTCCTCTCCTTGTTAGTCGACATAGCATACTTTATAGTCACTTCCACCCCTTGTTAGTCGACATAACATACTTTATAGCCAGCTTCCTCTCCTTGTTAGTCGACATAACATATTTTATAGCCCACTTCCTCTCCTTGTTAGTCGACATAGCATACTTTATAGCCAGCTTCCTCTCCTTGTTAGTCGACATAGCATACTTTATAGCCAACTTCCTCTCCTTGTTAGTCGACATAGCATACTTTATAGCCCACTTCCTCCCCATCTTAGTCGACATAGCATACTTTACAGTTCACTTCCTCCTCTTGTTAGTCGACATAACATACTTTATAGCCAACTTCCTCTCCTTGTTAGTCGACATAACATACTTTATAGCCCACTTCCTCCTCTTGTTAGTCGACATAGCATACTTTATAGCCAGCTTCCTCTCCTTGTTAGTCGACATAGCATACTTTATAGCCAACTTCCTCTCCTTGTTAGTCGACATAGCATACTTTATAGCCCACTTCCTCCCCTTCTTTGTCGACATAGCATACTCTATAGCCCACTTCCTCCTCTTGTTAGTCGACATAACATACTTTATAACCAACTTCCTCTCCTTGTTAGTCGACATAACATACTTTATAGCCAACTTCCCCTCCTTGTTAGTCGACATAACATACTTTATAGCCAACTTCCTCTCCTTGTTAGTCGACATAGCATACTTTATAGCCAACTTCCTCCCCATCTTAGTCGACATAGCATACTTTCCAGTTCACTTCCTCCTCTTGTTAGTCGACATAACATACTTTATAGCCAGCTTCCTCTCCTTGTTAGTCGACATAACATACTTTATAGCCCACTTCCTCCCCATCTTAGTCGACATAGCATACTTTACAGTTCACTTCCTCCTCTTGTTAGTCGACATAATATACTTTATAGCCAACTTCCTCTCCTTGTTAGTCGACATAGCATACTTTATAGCCCACTTCCTCCCCATCTTAGTGGACATAGCATACTTTACAGTTCACTTCCTTCTCTTGTTAGTCGACATAACATACTTTATAGCCAACTTTCTCTCCTTGTTAGTCGACATAACATACTCTATAGCCCACTTCCTCTCCTTGTTAGTCGACATAGCATACTTTATAGCCAACTTCCTCTCCTTGTTAGTCGACATAGCATACTTTATAGCCAATTTCCTCTCCTTGTTAGTCGACATAGCATACTTTATAGCCAGCTACCTCTCCTTGTTAGTCGACATAACATACTTTATAGCCAACTTCCTCTCCTTGTTAGTCGACATAGCATACTTTATAGCCAACTTCCTCCCCATCTTAGTCGACATAGCATACTTTCCAGTTCACTTCCTCCTCTTGTTAGTCGACATAACATACTTTATAGCCAGCTTCCTCTCCTTGTTAGTCGACATAGCATACTTTATAGCCCACTTCCTCCCCATCTTAGTCGACATAGCATACTTTACAGTTCACCTCCTCCTCTTGTTAGTCGACATAGCATACTTTATAGCCAGCTTCCTCTCCTTGTTAGTCGACATAGCATACTTTATAGTCACTTCCACCCCTTGTTAGTCGACATAACATACTTTATAGCCAGCTTCCTCTCCTTGTTAGTCGACATAACATACTTTATAGCCCACTTCCTCCTCTTGTTAGTCGACATAGCATACTTTATAGCCAGCTTCCTCTCCCTGGTAGTCGACATAGCATACTTTATAGCCAACTTCCTCTCCTTGTTAGTCGACATAGCATACTTTATAGCCCACTTCCTCCCCATCTTAGTCGACATAGCATACTTTACAGTTCACTTCCTCCTCTTGTTAGTCGACATAACATACTTTATAGCCAACTTCCTCTCCTTGTTAGTCGACATAACATACTTTATAGCCAACTTCCTCTCCTTGTTAGTCGACATAGCATACTTTATAGCCAACTTCCTCTCCTTGTTAGTCAACATAGCATACTTTATAACCCACTTCCTCTTCTTGTTAGTCGACATAGCATACTTTATAGCCCACTTCCTCCACATCTTAGTCGACATAGCATACTTTACAGTTCACTTCTTCCTCTTGTTAGTCGACATAACATACTTTATAGCCAGCTTCCTCTCCTTGTTAGTCGACATAACATACTTTATAGCCAACTTCCTCTCCTTGTTAGTCGACATAGCATACTTTACAGTTCACTTCTTCCTCTTGTTAATCGACATAACATACTTTATAGCCCACTTCCCCCCCCATCTTAGTCGACATAGCATACTTTACAGTTCACTTCCTCCTCTTGTTAGTCGACATAACATACTTTATAGCCAGCTTCCTCTCCTTGTTAGTCGACATAACATACTTTATAGCCAACTTCCTCTCCTTGTTAGTCGACATAGCATACTTTACAGTTCACTTCTTCCTCTTGTTAATCGACATAACATACTTTATAGCCCACTTCCTCCCCATCTTAGTCGACATAGCATACTTTACAGTTCACTTCCTCCTCTTGTTAGTCGACATAACATACTTTATAGCCAACTTCCCCTCCTTGTTAGTCGACATAACATACTTTATAGCCAACTTCCTCTCCTTGTTAGTCGACATAGCATACTTTATAGCCAACTTCCTCTCCTTGTTAGTCGACATAGCATACTTTATAGCCAACTTCCTCCCCTTCTTAGTCGACATAGCATACTTTATAGCCCACTTCCTCCTCTTGTTAGTCGACATAGCATACTTTATAGCCCACTTCCTCCCCATCTTAGTCGACATAGCATACTTTACAGTTCACTTCCTCCTCTTGTTAGTCGACATAACATACCATATAGCCAGTTTCCTCTCCTTGTTAGTCGACATAACATACTTTATAGCCAACTTCCTCTCCTTGTTAGTCGACATAGCATACTTTATAGCCCACCTCCTCCTCTTTTTAATCGACATAACATACTTTATAACCAACTTCCTCTCCTTGTTAGTCGACATAACATACTTTATAGACCATCCTCTTCCTGGTAAGTCGACATAGCATACTTTATTACCAACTTCCTCTCCTTGTTAGTCGACATAACATACTTTATAGCCCACTTCCTCCTCTTGTTAGTCGACATAGCATACTTTATAGCCAACTTCCTGTCCTTGTTAGTCGACATAGCATACTTTTTATCCCACTTCCTTCTCTTGTTAATCGACATAGCATACTTTATAGCCAACTTCCTCCCCATCTTATTCGACATAGCATACTTTACAGTTCACTTCTTCCTCTTGTTAGTCGACAGCATACTTTATAGCCAGCTTCCTCTCCTTGTTAGTCGACATAACATACTTTATAGCCAACTTCCTCTCCTCGTTAGTCGACATAGCATACTTATAGCCAACTTCCTCCCCTTCTTTGTCGACATAGCATACTCTATAGCCCACTTCCTCCTCTTGTTAGTCGACATAACATACTTTATAACCAACTTCCTCTCCTTGTTAGTCGACATAACATACTTTATAGCCAACTTCCCCTCCTTGTTAGTCGACATAACATACTTTATAGCCAACTTCCTCTCCTTGTTAGTCGACATAGCATACTTTATAGCCAACTTCCTCCCCATCTTAGTCGACATAGCATACTTTCCAGTTCACTTCCTCCTCTTGTTAGACGACATAACATACTTTATAGCCAGCTTCCTCTCCTTGTTAGTCGACATAACATACTTTATAGCCCACTTCCTCCCCATCTTAGTCGACATAGCATACTTTACAGTTCACTTCCTCCTCTTGTTAGTCGACATAATATACTTTATAGCCATCTTCCTCTCCTTGTTAGTCGACATAGCATACTTTATAGCCCACTTCCTCCCCATCTTAGTGGACATAGCATACTTTACAGTTCACTTCCTTCTCTTGTTAGTCGACATAGCATACTTTATAGCCAACTTTCTCTCCTTGTTAGTCGACATAACATACTCTATAGCCCACTTCCTCTCCTTGTTAGTCGACATAGCATACTTTATAGCCAACTTCCTCTCCTTGTTAGTCGACATAGCATACTTTATAGCCAATTTCCTCTCCTTGTTAGTCGACATAGCATACTTTATAGCCAGCTTCCTCTCCTTGTTAGTCGACATAACATACTTTATAGCCAACTTCCTCTCCTTGTTAGTCGACATAGCATACTTTATAGCCAACTTCCTCCCCATCTTAGTCGACATAGCATACTTTCCAGTTCACTTCCTCCTCTTGTTAGTCGACATAACATACTTTATAGCCAGCTTCCTCTCCTTGTTAGTCGACATAGCATACTTTATAGCCCACTTCCTCCCCATCTTAGTCGACATAGCATACTTTACAGTTCACCTCCTCCTCTTGTTAGTCGACATAGCATACTTTATAGCCAGCTTCCTCTCCTTGTTAGTCGACATAACATATTTTATAGCCCACTTCCTCTCCTTGTTAGTCGACATAGCATACTTTATAGCCAGCTTCCTCTCCTTGTTAGTCGACATAGCATACTTTATAGCCAACTTCCTCTCCTTGTTAGTCGACATAGCATACTTTATAGCCCACTTCCTCCCCATCTTAGTCGACATAGCATACTTTACAGTTCACTTCCTCCTCTTGTTAGTCGACATAACATACTTTATAGCCAACTTCCTCTCCTTGTTAGTCGACATAACATACTTTATAGCCCACTTCCTCCTCTTGTTAGTCGACATAGCATACTTTATAGCCAGCTTCCTCTCCTTGTTAGTCGACATAGCATACTTTATAGCCCACTTCCTCCCCTTCTTTGTCGACATAGCATACTCTATAGCCCACTTCCTCCTCTTGTTAGTCGACATAACATACTTTATAACCAACTTCCTCTCCTTGTTAGTCGACATAACATACTTTATAGCCAACTTCCCCTCCTTGTTAGTCGACATAACATACTTTATAGCCAACTTCCTCTCCTTGTTAGTCGACATAGCATACTTTATAGCCAACTTCCTCCCCATCTTAGTCGACATAGCATACTTTCCAGTTCACTTCCTCCTCTTGTTAGTCGACATAACATACTTTATAGCCAGCTTCCTCTCCTTGTTAGTCGACATAGCATACTTTATAGCCCACTTCCTCCCCATCTTAGTCGACATAGCATACTTTACAGTTCACTTCCTCTCCTTGTTAGTCGACATAGCATACTTTATAGCACACTTCCTCCCCATCTTAGTCGACATAGCATACTTTACAGTTCACTTCTTCCTCTTGTTAGTCGACATAACATACTTTATAGCCAGCTTCCTCTCCTTGTTAGTCGACATAACATACTTTATAACCAGCTTCCTCTCCTTGTTAGTCGACATAACATACTTTATAGCCAACTTCCTCTCCTTGTTAGTCGACATAGCATACTTTACAGTTCACTTCTTCCTCTTGTTAATCGACATAACATACTTTATAGCCCACTTCCTCCCCATCTTAGTCGACATAGCATACTTTACAGTTCACTTCCTCCTCTTGTTAGTCGACATAACATACTTTATAGCCAATTTCCCCTCCTTGTTAGTCGACATAACATACTTTATAGCCAACTTCCTCTCCTTGTTAGTCGACATAGCATACTTTATAGCCAACTTCCTCCCCATCTTAGTCGGCATAGCATACTTTCCAATTCACTTCCTCCTCTTGTTAGTCGACATAACATACTTTATAGCCAGCTTCCTCTCCTTGTTAGTCGACATAGCATACTTTATAGCCCACTTCCTCCCCATCTTAGTCGACATAGCATACTTTACAGTTCACTTCCTCCTCTTGTTAGTCGACATAATATACTTTATAGCCAACTTCCTCTCCTTGTTAGTCGACATAGCATACTTTATAGCCCACTTCCTCCCCATCTTAGTGGACATAGAATACTTTACAGTTCACTTCCTTCTCTTGTTAGTCGACATAACATACTTTATAGCCAACTTCCTCTCCTTGTTAGTCGACATAACATACTCTATAGCCCACTTCCTCTCCTTGTTAGTCGACATAGCATACTTTATAGCCAACTTCCTCTCCTTGTTAGTCGACATAGCATACTTTATAGCCAACTTCCTCTCCTTGTTAGTCGACATAGCATACTTTATAGCCAACTTCCTCCCCATCTTAGTCGACATAGCATACTTTCCAGTTCACTTCCTCCTCTTGTTAGTCGACATAACATACTTTATAGCCAGCTTCCTCTCCATGTTAGTCGACATAGCATACTTTATAGCCCACTTCCTCCCCATCTTAGTCGACATAGCATACTTTACAGTTCACTTCCTCTCCTTGTTAGTCGACATAGCATACTTTATAGCACACTTCCTCCCCATCTTAGTCGACATAGCATACTTTACAGTTCACTTCTTCCTCTTGTTAGTCGACATAACATACTTTATAGCCAGCTTCCTCTCCTTGTTAGTCGACATAACATACTTTATAACCAGCTTCCTCTCCTTGTTAGTCGACATAACATACTTTATAGCCAACTTCCTCTCCTTGTTAGTCGACATAGCATACTTTACAGTTCACTTCTTCCTCTTGTTAATCGACATATCATACTTTATAGCCCACTTCCTCCCCATCTTAGTCGACATAGCATACTTTACAGTTCACTTCCTCCTCTTGTTAGTCGACATAACATACTTTATAGCCAACTTCCCCTCCTTGTTAGTCGACATAACATACTTTATAGCCAACTTCCTCTCCTTGTTAGTCGACATAGCATACTTTATAGCCAACTTCCTCCCCATCTTAGTCGGCATAGCATACTTTCCAGTTCACTTCCTCCTCTTGTTAGTCGACATAACATACTTTATAGCCAGCTTCCTCTCCTTGTTAGTCGACATAGCATACTTTATAGCCCACTTCCTCCCCATCTTAGTCGACATAGCATACTTTACAGTTCACTTCCTCCTCTTGTTAGTCGACATAATATACTTTATAGCCAACTTCCTCTCCTTGTTAGTCGACATAGCATACTTTATAGCCCACTTCCTCCCCATCTTAGTGGACATAGAATACTTTACAGTTCACTTCCTTCTCTTGTTAGTCGACATAACATACTTTATAGCCAACTTCCTCTCCTTGTTAGTCGACATAACATACTCTATAGCCCACTTCCTCTCCTTGTTAGTCGACATAGCATACTTTATAGCCAACTTCCTCTCCTTGTTAGTCGACATAGCATACTTTATAGCCAATTTCCTCTCCTTGTTAGTCGACATAGCATACTTTATAGCCCACTTCCTCCCCATCTTAGTCGACATAGCATACTTTACAGTTCACCTCCTCCTCTTGTTAGTCGACATAGCATACTTTATAGCCAGCTTCCTCTCCTTGTTAGTCGACATAGCATACTTTATAGCCAGCTTCCTCTCCTTGTTAGTCGACATAGCATACTTTATAGTCACTTCCACCCCTTGTTAGTCGACATAACATACTTTATAGCCAGCTTCCTCTCCTTGTTAGTCGACATAACATATTTTATAGCCCACTTCCTCTCCTTGTTAGTCGACATAGCATACTTTATAGCCAGCTTCCTCTCCTTGTTAGTCGACATAGCATACTTTATAGCCAACTTCCTCTCCTTGTTAGTCGACATAGCATACTTTATAGCCCACTTCCTCCCCATCTTAGTCGACATAGCATACTTTACAGTTCACTTCCTCCTCTTGTTAGTCGACATAACATACTTTATAGCCAACTTCCTCTCCTTGTTAGTCGACATAACATACTTTATAGCCCACTTCCTCCTCTTGTTAGTCGACATAGCATACTTTATAGCCAGCTTCCTCTCCTTGTTAGTCGACATAGCATACTTTATAGCCAACTTCCTCTCCTTGTTAGTCGACATAGCATACTTTATAGCCCACTTCCTCCCCTTCTTTGTCGACATAGCATACTCTATAGCCCACTTCCTCCTCTTGTTAGTCGACATAACATACTTTATAACCAACTTCCTCTCCTTGTTAGTCGACATAACATACTTTATAGCCAACTTCCCCTCCTTGTTAGTCGACATAACATACTTTATAGCCAACTTCCTCTCCTTGTTAGTCGACATAGCATACTTTATAGCCAACTTCCTCCCCATCTTAGTCGACATAGCATACTTTCCAGTTCACTTCCTCCTCTTGTTAGTCGACATAACATACTTTATAGCCAGCTTCCTCTCCTTGTTAGTCGACATAACATACTTTATAGCCCACTTCCTCCCCATCTTAGTCGACATAGCATACTTTACAGTTCACTTCCTCCTCTTGTTAGTCGACATAATATACTTTATAGCCAACTTCCTCTCCTTGTTAGTCGACATAGCATACTTTATAGCCCACTTCCTCCCCATCTTAGTGGACATAGCATACTTTACAGTTCACTTCCTTCTCTTGTTAGTCGACATAACATACTTTATAGCCAACTTTCTCTCCTTGTTAGTCGACATAACATACTCTATAGCCCACTTCCTCTCCTTGTTAGTCGACATAGCATACTTTATAGCCAACTTCCTCTCCTTGTTAGTCGACATAGCATACTTTATAGCCAATTTCCTCTCCTTGTTAGTCGACATAGCATACTTTATAGCCAGCTACCTCTCCTTGTTAGTCGACATAACATACTTTATAGCCAACTTCCTCTCCTTGTTAGTCGACATAGCATACTTTATAGCCAACTTCCTCCCCATCTTAGTCGACATAGCATACTTTCCAGTTCACTTCCTCCTCTTGTTAGTCGACATAACATACTTTATAGCCAGCTTCCTCTCCTTGTTAGTCGACATAGCATACTTTATAGCCCACTTCCTCCCCATCTTAGTCGACATAGCATACTTTACAGTTCACCTCCTCCTCTTGTTAGTCGACATAGCATACTTTATAGCCAGCTTCCTCTCCTTGTTAGTCGACATAGCATACTTTATAGTCACTTCCACCCCTTGTTAGTCGACATAACATACTTTATAGCCAGCTTCCTCTCCTTGTTAGTCGACATAACATACTTTATAGCCCACTTCCTCCTCTTGTTAGTCGACATAGCATACTTTATAGCCAGCTTCCTCTCCCTGGTAGTCGACATAGCATACTTTATAGCCAACTTCCTCTCCTTGTTAGTCGACATAGCATACTTTATAGCCCACTTCCTCCCCATCTTAGTCGACATAGCATACTTTACAGTTCACTTCCTCCTCTTGTTAGTCGACATAACATACTTTATAGCCAACTTCCTCTCCTTGTTAGTCGACATAACATACTTTATAGCCAACTTCCTCTCCTTGTTAGTCGACATAGCATACTTTATAGCCAACTTCCTCTCCTTGTTAGTCAACATAGCATACTTTATAACCCACTTCCTCTTCTTGTTAGTCGACATAGCATACTTTATAGCCCACTTCCTCCACATCTTAGTCGACATAGCATACTTTACAGTTCACTTCTTCCTCTTGTTAGTCGACATAACATACTTTATAGCCAGCTTCCTCTCCTTGTTAGTCGACATAACATACTTTATAGCCAACTTCCTCTCCTTGTTAGTCGACATAGCATACTTTACAGTTCACTTCTTCCTCTTGTTAATCGACATAACATACTTTATAGCCCACTTCCCCCCCCATCTTAGTCGACATAGCATACTTTACAGTTCACTTCCTCCTCTTGTTAGTCGACATAACATACTTTATAGCCAGCTTCCTCTCCTTGTTAGTCGACATAACATACTTTATAGCCAACTTCCTCTCCTTGTTAGTCGACATAGCATACTTTACAGTTCACTTCTTCCTCTTGTTAATCGACATAACATACTTTATAGCCCACTTCCTCCCCATCTTAGTCGACATAGCATACTTTACAGTTCACTTCCTCCTCTTGTTAGTCGACATAACATACTTTATAGCCAACTTCCCCTCCTTGTTAGTCGACATAACATACTTTATAGCCAACTTCCTCTCCTTGTTAGTCGACATAGCATACTTTATAGCCAACTTCCTCTCCTTGTTAGTCGACATAGCATACTTTATAGCCAACTTCCTCCCCTTCTTAGTCGACATAGCATACTTTATAGCCCACTTCCTCCTCTTGTTAGTCGACATAGCATACTTTATAGCCCACTTCCTCCCCATCTTAGTCGACATAGCATACTTTACAGTTCACTTCCTCCTCTTGTTAGTCGACATAACATACCATATAGCCAGTTTCCTCTCCTTGTTAGTCGACATAACATACTTTATAGCCAACTTCCTCTCCTTGTTAGTCGACATAGCATACTTTATAGCCCACCTCCTCCTCTTTTTAATCGACATAACATACTTTATAACCAACTTCCTCTCCTTGTTAGTCGACATAACATACTTTATAGACCATCCTCTTCCTGGTAAGTCGACATAGCATACTTTATTACCAACTTCCTCTCCTTGTTAGTCGACATAACATACTTTATAGCCCACTTCCTCCTCTTGTTAGTCGACATAGCATACTTTATAGCCAACTTCCTGTCCTTGTTAGTCGACATAGCATACTTTTTATCCCACTTCCTTCTCTTGTTAATCGACATAGCATACTTTATAGCCAACTTCCTCCCCATCTTATTCGACATAGCATACTTTACAGTTCACTTCTTCCTCTTGTTAGTCGACAGCATACTTTATAGCCAGCTTCCTCTCCTTGTTAGTCGACATAACATACTTTATAGCCAACTTCCTCCCCATCTTAGTCGACATAGCATACTTTCCAGTTCACTTCCTCCTCTTGTTAGTCGACATAACATACTTTATAGCCAGCTTCCTCTCCTTGTTAGTCGACATAGCATACTTTATAGCCCACTTCCTCCCCATCTTAGTCGACATAGCATACTTTACAGTTCACCTCCTCCTCTTGTTAGTCGACATAGCATACTTTATAGCCAGCTTCCTCTCCTTGTTAGTCGACATAACATATTTTATAGCCCACTTCCTCTCCTTGTTAGTCGACATAGCATACTTTATAGCCAGCTTCCTCTCCTTGTTAGTCGACATAGCATACTTTATAGCCAACTTCCTCTCCTTGTTAGTCGACATAGCATACTTTATAGCCCACTTCCTCCCCATCTTAGTCGACATAGCATACTTTACAGTTCACTTCCTCCTCTTGTTAGTCGACATAACATACTTTATAGCCAACTTCCTCTCCTTGTTAGTCGACATAACATACTTTATAGCCCACTTCCTCCTCTTGTTAGTCGACATAGCATACTTTATAGCCAGCTTCCTCTCCTTGTTAGTCGACATAGCATACTTTATAGCCCACTTCCTCCCCTTCTTTGTCGACATAGCATACTCTATAGCCCACTTCCTCCTCTTGTTAGTCGACATAACATACTTTATAACCAACTTCCTCTCCTTGTTAGTCGACATAACATACTTTATAGCCAACTTCCCCTCCTTGTTAGTCGACATAACATACTTTATAGCCAACTTCCTCTCCTTGTTAGTCGACATAGCATACTTTATAGCCAACTTCCTCCCCATCTTAGTCGACATAGCATACTTTCCAGTTCACTTCCTCCTCTTGTTAGTCGACATAACATACTTTATAGCCAGCTTCCTCTCCTTGTTAGTCGACATAGCATACTTTATAGCCCACTTCCTCCCCATCTTAGTCGACATAGCATACTTTACAGTTCACTTCCTCTCCTTGTTAGTCGACATAGCATACTTTATAGCACACTTCCTCCCCATCTTAGTCGACATAGCATACTTTACAGTTCACTTCTTCCTCTTGTTAGTCGACATAACATACTTTATAGCCAGCTTCCTCTCCTTGTTAGTCGACATAACATACTTTATAACCAGCTTCCTCTCCTTGTTAGTCGACATAACATACTTTATAGCCAACTTCCTCTCCTTGTTAGTCGACATAGCATACTTTACAGTTCACTTCTTCCTCTTGTTAATCGACATAACATACTTTATAGCCCACTTCCTCCCCATCTTAGTCGACATAGCATACTTTACAGTTCACTTCCTCCTCTTGTTAGTCGACATAACATACTTTATAGCCAATTTCCCCTCCTTGTTAGTCGACATAACATACTTTATAGCCAACTTCCTCTCCTTGTTAGTCGACATAGCATACTTTATAGCCAACTTCCTCCCCATCTTAGTCGGCATAGCATACTTTCCAATTCACTTCCTCCTCTTGTTAGTCGACATAACATACTTTATAGCCAGCTTCCTCTCCTTGTTAGTCGACATAGCATACTTTATAGCCCACTTCCTCCCCATCTTAGTCGACATAGCATACTTTACAGTTCACTTCCTCCTCTTGTTAGTCGACATAATATACTTTATAGCCAACTTCCTCTCCTTGTTAGTCGACATAGCATACTTTATAGCCCACTTCCTCCCCATCTTAGTGGACATAGAATACTTTACAGTTCACTTCCTTCTCTTGTTAGTCGACATAACATACTTTATAGCCAACTTCCTCTCCTTGTTAGTCGACATAACATACTCTATAGCCCACTTCCTCTCCTTGTTAGTCGACATAGCATACTTTATAGCCAACTTCCTCTCCTTGTTAGTCGACATAGCATACTTTATAGCCAACTTCCTCTCCTTGTTAGTCGACATAGCATACTTTATAGCCAACTTCCTCTCCTTGTTAGTCGACATAGCATACTTTATAGCCAATTTCCTCTCCTTGTTAGTCGACATAGCATACTTTATAGCCAGCTACCTCTCCTTGTTAGTCGACATAACATACTTTATAGCCAACTTCCTCTCCTTGTTAGTCGACATAGCATACTTTATAGCCAACTTCCTCCCCATCTTAGTCGACATAGCATACTTTCCAGTTCACTTCCTCCTCTTGTTAGTCGACATAACATACTTTATAGCCAGCTTCCTCTCCTTGTTAGTCGACATAGCATACTTTATAGCCCACTTCCTCCCCATCTTAGTCGACATAGCATACTTTACAGTTCACCTCCTCCTCTTGTTAGTCGACATAGCATACTTTATAGCCAGCTTCCTCTCCTTGTTAGTCGACATAGCATACTTTATAGTCACTTCCACCCCTTGTTAGTCGACATAACATACTTTATAGCCAGCTTCCTCTCCTTGTTAGTCGACATAACATACTTTATAGCCCACTTCCTCCTCTTGTTAGTCGACATAGCATACTTTATAGCCAGCTTCCTCTCCCTGGTAGTCGACATAGCATACTTTATAGCCAACTTCCTCTCCTTGTTAGTCGACATAGCATACTTTATAGCCCACTTCCTCCCCATCTTAGTCGACATAGCATACTTTACAGTTCACTTCCTCCTCTTGTTAGTCGACATAACATACTTTATAGCCAACTTCCTCTCCTTGTTAGTCGACATAACATACTTTATAGCCAACTTCCTCTCCTTGTTAGTCGACATAGCATACTTTATAGCCAACTTCCTCTCCTTGTTAGTCAACATAGCATACTTTATAACCCACTTCCTCTTCTTGTTAGTCGACATAGCATACTTTATAGCCCACTTCCTCCACATCTTAGTCGACATAGCATACTTTACAGTTCACTTCTTCCTCTTGTTAGTCGACATAACATACTTTATAGCCAGCTTCCTCTCCTTGTTAGTCGACATAACATACTTTATAGCCAACTTCCTCTCCTTGTTAGTCGACATAGCATACTTTACAGTTCACTTCTTCCTCTTGTTAATCGACATAACATACTTTATAGCCCACTTCCCCCCCCATCTTAGTCGACATAGCATACTTTACAGTTCACTTCCTCCTCTTGTTAGTCGACATAACATACTTTATAGCCAGCTTCCTCTCCTTGTTAGTCGACATAACATACTTTATAGCCAACTTCCTCTCCTTGTTAGTCGACATAGCATACTTTACAGTTCACTTCTTCCTCTTGTTAATCGACATAACATACTTTATAGCCCACTTCCTCCCCATCTTAGTCGACATAGCATACTTTACAGTTCACTTCCTCCTCTTGTTAGTCGACATAACATACTTTATAGCCAACTTCCCCTCCTTGTTAGTCGACATAACATACTTTATAGCCAACTTCCTCTCCTTGTTAGTCGACATAGCATACTTTATAGCCAACTTCCTCTCCTTGTTAGTCGACATAGCATACTTTATAGCCAACTTCCTCCCCTTCTTAGTCGACATAGCATACTTTATAGCCCACTTCCTCCTCTTGTTAGTCGACATAGCATACTTTATAGCCCACTTCCTCCCCATCTTAGTCGACATAGCATACTTTACAGTTCACTTCCTCCTCTTGTTAGTCGACATAACATACCATATAGCCAGTTTCCTCTCCTTGTTAGTCGACATAACATACTTTATAGCCAACTTCCTCTCCTTGTTAGTCGACATAGCATACTTTATAGCCCACCTCCTCCTCTTTTTAATCGACATAACATACTTTATAACCAACTTCCTCTCCTTGTTAGTCGACATAACATACTTTATAGACCATCCTCTTCCTGGTAAGTCGACATAGCATACTTTATTACCAACTTCCTCTCCTTGTTAGTCGACATAACATACTTTATAGCCCACTTCCTCCTCTTGTTAGTCGACATAGCATACTTTATAGCCAACTTCCTGTCCTTGTTAGTCGACATAGCATACTTTTTATCCCACTTCCTTCTCTTGTTAATCGACATAGCATACTTTATAGCCAACTTCCTCCCCATCTTATTCGACATAGCATACTTTACAGTTCACTTCTTCCTCTTGTTAGTCGACAGCATACTTTATAGCCAGCTTCCTCTCCTTGTTAGTCGACATAACATACTTTATAGCCAACTTCCTCTCCTCGTTAGTCGACATAGCATACTTATAGCCAACTTCCTCCCCTTCTTTGTCGACATAGCATACTCTATAGCCCACTTCCTCCTCTTGTTAGTCGACATAACATACTTTATAACCAACTTCCTCTCCTTGTTAGTCGACATAACATACTTTATAGCCAACTTCCCCTCCTTGTTAGTCGACATAACATACTTTATAGCCAACTTCCTCTCCTTGTTAGTCGACATAGCATACTTTATAGCCAACTTCCTCCCCATCTTAGTCGACATAGCATACTTTCCAGTTCACTTCCTCCTCTTGTTAGACGACATAACATACTTTATAGCCAGCTTCCTCTCCTTGTTAGTCGACATAACATACTTTATAGCCCACTTCCTCCCCATCTTAGTCGACATAGCATACTTTACAGTTCACTTCCTCCTCTTGTTAGTCGACATAATATACTTTATAGCCATCTTCCTCTCCTTGTTAGTCGACATAGCATACTTTATAGCCCACTTCCTCCCCATCTTAGTGGACATAGCATACTTTACAGTTCACTTCCTTCTCTTGTTAGTCGACATAGCATACTTTATAGCCAACTTTCTCTCCTTGTTAGTCGACATAACATACTCTATAGCCCACTTCCTCTCCTTGTTAGTCGACATAGCATACTTTATAGCCAACTTCCTCTCCTTGTTAGTCGACATAGCATACTTTATAGCCAATTTCCTCTCCTTGTTAGTCGACATAGCATACTTTATAGCCAGCTTCCTCTCCTTGTTAGTCGACATAACATACTTTATAGCCAACTTCCTCTCCTTGTTAGTCGACATAGCATACTTTATAGCCAACTTCCTCCCCATCTTAGTCGACATAGCATACTTTCCAGTTCACTTCCTCCTCTTGTTAGTCGACATAACATACTTTATAGCCAGCTTCCTCTCCTTGTTAGTCGACATAGCATACTTTATAGCCCACTTCCTCCCCATCTTAGTCGACATAGCATACTTTACAGTTCACCTCCTCCTCTTGTTAGTCGACATAGCATACTTTATAGCCAGCTTCCTCTCCTTGTTAGTCGACATAACATATTTTATAGCCCACTTCCTCTCCTTGTTAGTCGACATAGCATACTTTATAGCCAGCTTCCTCTCCTTGTTAGTCGACATAGCATACTTTATAGCCAACTTCCTCTCCTTGTTAGTCGACATAGCATACTTTATAGCCCACTTCCTCCCCATCTTAGTCGACATAGCATACTTTACAGTTCACTTCCTCCTCTTGTTAGTCGACATAACATACTTTATAGCCAACTTCCTCTCCTTGTTAGTCGACATAACATACTTTATAGCCCACTTCCTCCTCTTGTTAGTCGACATAGCATACTTTATAGCCAGCTTCCTCTCCTTGTTAGTCGACATAGCATACTTTATAGCCCACTTCCTCCCCTTCTTTGTCGACATAGCATACTCTATAGCCCACTTCCTCCTCTTGTTAGTCGACATAACATACTTTATAACCAACTTCCTCTCCTTGTTAGTCGACATAACATACTTTATAGCCAACTTCCCCTCCTTGTTAGTCGACATAACATACTTTATAGCCAACTTCCTCTCCTTGTTAGTCGACATAGCATACTTTATAGCCAACTTCCTCCCCATCTTAGTCGACATAGCATACTTTCCAGTTCACTTCCTCCTCTTGTTAGTCGACATAACATACTTTATAGCCAGCTTCCTCTCCTTGTTAGTCGACATAGCATACTTTATAGCCCACTTCCTCCCCATCTTAGTCGACATAGCATACTTTACAGTTCACTTCCTCTCCTTGTTAGTCGACATAGCATACTTTATAGCACACTTCCTCCCCATCTTAGTCGACATAGCATACTTTACAGTTCACTTCTTCCTCTTGTTAGTCGACATAACATACTTTATAGCCAGCTTCCTCTCCTTGTTAGTCGACATAACATACTTTATAACCAGCTTCCTCTCCTTGTTAGTCGACATAACATACTTTATAGCCAACTTCCTCTCCTTGTTAGTCGACATAGCATACTTTACAGTTCACTTCTTCCTCTTGTTAATCGACATAACATACTTTATAGCCCACTTCCTCCCCATCTTAGTCGACATAGCATACTTTACAGTTCACTTCCTCCTCTTGTTAGTCGACATAACATACTTTATAGCCAATTTCCCCTCCTTGTTAGTCGACATAACATACTTTATAGCCAACTTCCTCTCCTTGTTAGTCGACATAGCATACTTTATAGCCAACTTCCTCCCCATCTTAGTCGGCATAGCATACTTTCCAATTCACTTCCTCCTCTTGTTAGTCGACATAACATACTTTATAGCCAGCTTCCTCTCCTTGTTAGTCGACATAGCATACTTTATAGCCCACTTCCTCCCCATCTTAGTCGACATAGCATACTTTACAGTTCACTTCCTCCTCTTGTTAGTCGACATAATATACTTTATAGCCAACTTCCTCTCCTTGTTAGTCGACATAGCATACTTTATAGCCCACTTCCTCCCCATCTTAGTGGACATAGAATACTTTACAGTTCACTTCCTTCTCTTGTTAGTCGACATAACATACTTTATAGCCAACTTCCTCTCCTTGTTAGTCGACATAACATACTCTATAGCCCACTTCCTCTCCTTGTTAGTCGACATAGCATACTTTATAGCCAACTTCCTCTCCTTGTTAGTCGACATAGCATACTTTATAGCCAATTTCCTCTCCTTGTTAGTCGACATAGCATACTTTATAGCCCACTTCCTCCCCATCTTAGTCGACATAGCATACTTTACAGTTCACCTCCTCCTCTTGTTAGTCGACATAGCATACTTTATAGCCAGCTTCCTCTCCTTGTTAGTCGACATAGCATACTTTATAGCCAGCTTCCTCTCCTTGTTAGTCGACATAGCATACTTTATAGTCACTTCCACCCCTTGTTAGTCGACATAACATACTTTATAGCCAGCTTCCTCTCCTTGTTAGTCGACATAACATATTTTATAGCCCACTTCCTCTCCTTGTTAGTCGACATAGCATACTTTATAGCCAGCTTCCTCTCCTTGTTAGTCGACATAGCATACTTTATAGCCAACTTCCTCTCCTTGTTAGTCGACATAGCATACTTTATAGCCCACTTCCTCCCCATCTTAGTCGACATAGCATACTTTACAGTTCACTTCCTCCTCTTGTTAGTCGACATAACATACTTTATAGCCAACTTCCTCTCCTTGTTAGTCGACATAACATACTTTATAGCCCACTTCCTCCTCTTGTTAGTCGACATAGCATACTTTATAGCCAGCTTCCTCTCCTTGTTAGTCGACATAGCATACTTTATAGCCAACTTCCTCTCCTTGTTAGTCGACATAGCATACTTTATAGCCCACTTCCTCCCCTTCTTTGTCGACATAGCATACTCTATAGCCCACTTCCTCCTCTTGTTAGTCGACATAACATACTTTATAACCAACTTCCTCTCCTTGTTAGTCGACATAACATACTTTATAGCCAACTTCCCCTCCTTGTTAGTCGACATAACATACTTTATAGCCAACTTCCTCTCCTTGTTAGTCGACATAGCATACTTTATAGCCAACTTCCTCCCCATCTTAGTCGACATAGCATACTTTCCAGTTCACTTCCTCCTCTTGTTAGTCGACATAACATACTTTATAGCCAGCTTCCTCTCCTTGTTAGTCGACATAACATACTTTATAGCCCACTTCCTCCCCATCTTAGTCGACATAGCATACTTTACAGTTCACTTCCTCCTCTTGTTAGTCGACATAATATACTTTATAGCCAACTTCCTCTCCTTGTTAGTCGGCATAGCATACTTTATAGCCCACTTCCTCCCCATCTTAGTGGACATAGCATACTTTACAGTTCACTTCCTTCTCTTGTTAGTCGACATAACATACTTTATAGCCAACTTTCTCTCCTTGTTAGTCGACATAACATACTCTATAGCCCACTTCCTCTCCTTGTTAGTCGACATAGCATACTTTATAGCCAACTTCCTCTCCTTGTTAGTCGACATAGCATACTTTATAGCCAATTTCCTCTCCTTGTTAGTCGACATAGCATACTTTATAGCCAGCTACCTCTCCTTGTTAGTCGACATAACATACTTTATAGCCAACTTCCTCTCCTTGTTAGTCGACATAGCATACTTTATAGCCAACTTCCTCCCCATCTTAGTCGACATAGCATACTTTCCAGTTCACTTCCTCCTCTTGTTAGTCGACATAACATACTTTATAGCCAGCTTCCTCTCCTTGTTAGTCGACATAGCATACTTTATAGCCCACTTCCTCCCCATCTTAGTCGACATAGCATACTTTACAGTTCACCTCCTCCTCTTGTTAGTCGACATAGCATACTTTATAGCCAGCTTCCTCTCCTTGTTAGTCGACATAGCATACTTTATAGTCACTTCCACCCCTTGTTAGTCGACATAACATACTTTATAGCCAGCTTCCTCTCCTTGTTAGTCGACATAACATACTTTATAGCCCACTTCCTCCTCTTGTTAGTCGACATAGCATACTTTATAGCCAGCTTCCTCTCCCTGGTAGTCGACATATCATACTTTATAGCCAACTTCCTCTCCTTGTTAGTCGACATAGCATACTTTATAGCCCACTTCCTCCCCATCTTAGTCGACATAGCATACTTTACAGTTCACTTCCTCCTCTTGTTAGTCGACATAACATACTTTATAGCCAACTTCCTCTCCTTGTTAGTCGACATAACATACTTTATAGCCAACTTCCTCTCCTTGTTAGTCGACATAGCATACTTTATAGCCAACTTCCTCTCCTTGTTAGTCAACATAGCATACTTTATAACCCACTTCCTCTTCTTGTTAGTCGACATAGCATACTTTATAGCCCACTTCCTCCACATCTTAGTCGACATAGCATACTTTACAGTTCACTTCTTCCTCTTGTTAGTCGACATAACATACTTTATAGCCAGCTTCCTCTCCTTGTTAGTCGACATAACATACTTTATAGCCAACTTCCTCTCCTTGTTAGTCGACATAGCATACTTTACAGTTCACTTCTTCCTCTTGTTAATCGACATAACATACTTTATAGCCCACTTCCCCCCCATCTTAGTCGACATAGCATACTTTACAGTTCACTTCCTCCTCTTGTTAGTCGACATAACATACTTTATAGCCAGCTTCCTCTCCTTGTTAGTCGACATAACATACTTTATAGCCAACTTCCTCTCCTTGTTAGTCGACATAGCATACTTTACAGTTCACTTCTTCCTCTTGTTAATCGACATAACATACTTTATAGCCCACTTCCTCCCCATCTTAGTCGACATAGCATACTTTACAGTTCACTTCCTCCTCTTGTTAGTCGACATAACATACTTTATAGCCAACTTCCCCTCCTTGTTAGTCGACATAACATACTTTATAGCCAACTTCCTCTCCTTGTTAGTCGACATAGCATACTTTATAGCCAACTTCCTCTCCTTGTTAGTCGACATAGCATACTTTATAGCCAACTTCCTCCCCTTCTTAGTCGACATAGCATACTTTATAGCCCACTTCCTCCTCTTGTTAGTCGACATAGCATACTTTACAGTTCACCTCCTCCTCTTGTTAGTCGACATAGCATACTTTATAGCCAGCTTCCTCTCCTTGTTAGTCGACATAGCATACTTTATAGCCAGCTTCCTCTCCTTGTTAGTCGACATAGCATACTTTATAGTCACTTCCACCCCTTGTTAGTCGACATAACATACTTTATAGCCAGCTTCCTCTCCTTGTTAGTCGACATAACATATTTTATAGCCCACTTCCTCTCCTTGTTAGTCGACATAGCATACTTTATAGCCAGCTTCCTCTCCTTGTTAGTCGACATAGCATACTTTATAGCCAACTTCCTCTCCTTGTTAGTCGACATAGCATACTTTATAGCCCACTTCCTCCCCATCTTAGTCGACATAGCATACTTTACAGTTCACTTCCTCCTCTTGTTAGTCGACATAACATACTTTATAGCCAACTTCCTCTCCTTGTTAGTCGACATAACATACTTTATAGCCCACTTCCTCCTCTTGTTAGTCGACATAGCATACTTTATAGCCAGCTTCCTCTCCTTGTTAGTCGACATAGCATACTTTATAGCCAACTTCCTCTCCTTGTTAGTCGACATAGCATACTTTATAGCCCACTTCCTCCCCTTCTTTGTCGACATAGCATACTCTATAGCCCACTTCCTCCTCTTGTTAGTCGACATAACATACTTTATAACCAACTTCCTCTCCTTGTTAGTCGACATAACATACTTTATAGCCAACTTCCCCTCCTTGTTAGTCGACATAACATACTTTATAGCCAACTTCCTCTCCTTGTTAGTCGACATAGCATACTTTATAGCCAACTTCCTCCCCATCTTAGTCGACATAGCATACTTTCCAGTTCACTTCCTCCTCTTGTTAGTCGACATAACATACTTTATAGCCAGCTTCCTCTCCTTGTTAGTCGACATAACATACTTTATAGCCCACTTCCTCCCCATCTTAGTCGACATAGCATACTTTACAGTTCACTTCCTCCTCTTGTTAGTCGACATAATATACTTTATAGCCAACTTCCTCTCCTTGTTAGTCGGCATAGCATACTTTATAGCCCACTTCCTCCCCATCTTAGTGGACATAGCATACTTTACAGTTCACTTCCTTCTCTTGTTAGTCGACATAACATACTTTATAGCCAACTTTCTCTCCTTGTTAGTCGACATAACATACTCTATAGCCCACTTCCTCTCCTTGTTAGTCGACATAGCATACTTTATAGCCAACTTCCTCTCCTTGTTAGTCGACATAGCATACTTTATAGCCAATTTCCTCTCCTTGTTAGTCGACATAGCATACTTTATAGCCAGCTACCTCTCCTTGTTAGTCGACATAACATACTTTATAGCCAACTTCCTCTCCTTGTTAGTCGACATAGCATACTTTATAGCCAACTTCCTCCCCATCTTAGTCGACATAGCATACTTTCCAGTTCACTTCCTCCTCTTGTTAGTCGACATAACATACTTTATAGCCAGCTTCCTCTCCTTGTTAGTCGACATAGCATACTTTATAGCCCACTTCCTCCCCATCTTAGTCGACATAGCATACTTTACAGTTCACCTCCTCCTCTTGTTAGTCGACATAGCATACTTTATAGCCAGCTTCCTCTCCTTGTTAGTCGACATAGCATACTTTATAGTCACTTCCACCCCTTGTTAGTCGACATAACATACTTTATAGCCAGCTTCCTCTCCTTGTTAGTCGACATAACATACTTTATAGCCCACTTCCTCCTCTTGTTAGTCGACATAGCATACTTTATAGCCAGCTTCCTCTCCCTGGTAGTCGACATATCATACTTTATAGCCAACTTCCTCTCCTTGTTAGTCGACATAGCATACTTTATAGCCCACTTCCTCCCCATCTTAGTCGACATAGCATACTTTACAGTTCACTTCCTCCTCTTGTTAGTCGACATAACATACTTTATAGCCAACTTCCTCTCCTTGTTAGTCGACATAACATACTTTATAGCCAACTTCCTCTCCTTGTTAGTCGACATAGCATACTTTATAGCCAACTTCCTCTCCTTGTTAGTCAACATAGCATACTTTATAACCCACTTCCTCTTCTTGTTAGTCGACATAGCATACTTTATAGCCCACTTCCTCCACATCTTAGTCGACATAGCATACTTTACAGTTCACTTCTTCCTCTTGTTAGTCGACATAACATACTTTATAGCCAGCTTCCTCTCCTTGTTAGTCGACATAACATACTTTATAGCCAACTTCCTCTCCTTGTTAGTCGACATAGCATACTTTACAGTTCACTTCTTCCTCTTGTTAATCGACATAACATACTTTATAGCCCACTTCCCCCCCATCTTAGTCGACATAGCATACTTTACAGTTCACTTCCTCCTCTTGTTAGTCGACATAACATACTTTATAGCCAGCTTCCTCTCCTTGTTAGTCGACATAACATACTTTATAGCCAACTTCCTCTCCTTGTTAGTCGACATAGCATACTTTACAGTTCACTTCTTCCTCTTGTTAATCGACATAACATACTTTATAGCCCACTTCCTCCCCATCTTAGTCGACATAGCATACTTTACAGTTCACTTCCTCCTCTTGTTAGTCGACATAACATACTTTATAGCCAACTTCCCCTCCTTGTTAGTCGACATAACATACTTTATAGCCAACTTCCTCTCCTTGTTAGTCGACATAGCATACTTTATAGCCAACTTCCTCTCCTTGTTAGTCGACATAGCATACTTTATAGCCAACTTCCTCCCCTTCTTAGTCGACATAGCATACTTTATAGCCCACTTCCTCCTCTTGTTAGTCGACATAGCATACTTTATAGCCCACTTCCTCCCCATCTTAGTCGACATAGCATACTTTACAGTTCACTTCCTCCTCTTGTTAGTCGACATAACATACCATATAGCCAGTTTCCTCTCCTTGTTAGTCGACATAACATACTTTATAGCCAACTTCCTCTCCTTGTTAGTCGACATAGCATACTTTATAGCCCACCTCCTCCTCTTTTTAATCGACATAACATACTTTATAACCAACTTCCTCTCCTTGTTAGTCGACATAACATACTTTATAGACCATCCTCTTCCTGGTAAGTCGACATAGCATACTTTATTACCAACTTCCTCTCCTTGTTAGTCGACATAACATACTTTATAGCCCACTTCCTCCTCTTGTTAGTCGACATAGCATACTTTATAGCCAACTTCCTGTCCTTGTTAGTCGACATAGCATACTTTTTATCCCACTTCCTTCTCTTGTTAATCGACATAGCATACTTTATAGCCAACTTCCTCCCCATCTTATTCGACATAGCATACTTTACAGTTCACTTCTTCCTCTTGTTAGTCGACAGCATACTTTATAGCCAGCTTCCTCTCCTTGTTAGTCGACATAACATACTTTATAGCCAACTTCCTCTCCTCGTTAGTCGACATAGCATACTTATAGCCAACTTCCTCCCCTTCTTTGTCGACATAGCATACTCTATAGCCCACTTCCTCCTCTTGTTAGTCGACATAACATACTTTATAACCAACTTCCTCTCCTTGTTAGTCGACATAACATACTTTATAGCCAACTTCCCCTCCTTGTTAGTCGACATAACATACTTTATAGCCAACTTCCTCTCCTTGTTAGTCGACATAGCATACTTTATAGCCAACTTCCTCCCCATCTTAGTCGACATAGCATACTTTCCAGTTCACTTCCTCCTCTTGTTAGACGACATAACATACTTTATAGCCAGCTTCCTCTCCTTGTTAGTCGACATAACATACTTTATAGCCCACTTCCTCCCCATCTTAGTCGACATAGCATACTTTACAGTTCACTTCCTCCTCTTGTTAGTCGACATAATATACTTTATAGCCATCTTCCTCTCCTTGTTAGTCGACATAGCATACTTTATAGCCCACTTCCTCCCCATCTTAGTGGACATAGCATACTTTACAGTTCACTTCCTTCTCTTGTTAGTCGACATAGCATACTTTATAGCCAACTTTCTCTCCTTGTTAGTCGACATAACATACTCTATAGCCCACTTCCTCTCCTTGTTAGTCGACATAGCATACTTTATAGCCAACTTCCTCTCCTTGTTAGTCGACATAGCATACTTTATAGCCAATTTCCTCTCCTTGTTAGTCGACATAGCATACTTTATAGCCAGCTTCCTCTCCTTGTTAGTCGACATAACATACTTTATAGCCAACTTCCTCTCCTTGTTAGTCGACATAGCATACTTTATAGCCAACTTCCTCCCCATCTTAGTCGACATAGCATACTTTCCAGTTCACTTCCTCCTCTTGTTAGTCGACATAACATACTTTATAGCCAGCTTCCTCTCCTTGTTAGTCGACATAGCATACTTTATAGCCCACTTCCTCCCCATCTTAGTCGACATAGCATACTTTACAGTTCACCTCCTCCTCTTGTTAGTCGACATAGCATACTTTATAGCCAGCTTCCTCTCCTTGTTAGTCGACATAGCATACTTTATAGCCAGCTTCCTCTCCTTGTTAGTCGACATAGCATACTTTATAGTCACTTCCACCCCTTGTTAGTCGACATAACATACTTTATAGCCAGCTTCCTCTCCTTGTTAGTCGACATAACATACTTTATAGCCCACTTCCTCCTCTTGTTAGTCGACATAGCATACTTTATAGCCAGCTTCCTCTCCTTGGTAGTCGACATAGCATACTTTATAGCCAACTTCCTCTCCTTGTTAGTCGACATAGCATACTTTATAGCCCACTTCCTCCCCATCTTAGTCGACATAGCATACTTTACAGTTCACTTCCTCCTCTTGTTAGTCGACATAACATACTTTATAGCCAACTTCCTCTCCTTGTTAGTCGACATAACATACTTTATAGCCAACTTCCTCTCCTTGTTAGTCGACATAGCATACTTTATAGCCAACTTCCTCTCCTTGTTAGTCAACATAGCATACTTTATAACCCACTTCCTCTTCTTGTTAGTCGACATAGCATACTTTATAGCCCACTTCCTCCACATCTTAGTCGACATAGCATACTTTACAGTTCACTTCTTCCTCTTGTTAGTCGACATAACATACTTTATAGCCAGCTTCCTCTCCTTGTTAGTCGACATAACATACTTTATAGCTAACTTCCTCTCCTTGTTAGTCGACATAGCATACTTTATAGCCCACTTCCTCCTCTTGTTAGTCGACATAGCATACTTTATAGCCAACTTCCTGTCCTTGTTAGTCGACATAGCATACTTTTTATCCCACTTCCTTCTCTTGTTAATCGACATAGCATACTTTATAGCCAACTTCCTCCCCATCTTATTCGACATAGCATACTTTACAGTTCACTTCTTCCTCTTGTTAGTCGACAGCATACTTTATAGCCAGCTTCCTCTCCTTGTTAGTCGACATAACATACTTTATAGCCAACTTCCTCTCCTCGTTAGTCGACATAGCATACCTATAGCCAACTTCCTCCCCTTCTTTGTCGACATAGCATACTCTATAGCCCACTTCCTCCTCTTGTTAGTCGACATAACATACTTTATAACCAACTTCCTTTCCTTGTTAGTCGACATAACATACTTTATAGCCAACTTCCCCTCCTTGTTAGTCGACATAACATACTTTATAGCCAACTTCCTCTCCTTGTTAGTCGACATAGCATACTTTATAGCCAACTTCCTCCCCATCTTAGTCGACATAGCATACTTTCCAGTTCACTTCCTCCTCTTGTTAGACGACATAACATACTTTATAGCCAGCTTCCTCTCCTTGTTAGTCGACATAACATACTTTATAGCCCACTTCCTCCCCATCTTAGTCGACATAGCATACTTTACAGTTCACTTCCTCCTCTTGTTAGTCGACATAATATACTTTATAGCCAACTTCCTCTCCTTGTTAGTCGACATAGCATACTTTATAGCCCACTTCCTCCCCATCTTAGTGGACATAGCATACTTTACAGTTCACTTCCTTCTCTTGTTAGTCGACATAACATACTTTATAGCCAACTTTCTCTCCTTGTTAGTCGACATAACATACTCTATAGCCCACTTCCTCTCCTTGTTAGTCGACATAGCATACTTTATAGCCAACTTCCTCTCCTTGTTAGTCGACATAGCATACTTTATAGCCAATTTCCTCTCCTTGTTAGTCGACATAGCATACTTTATAGCCAGCTTCCTCTCCTTGTTAGTCGACATAACATACTTTATAGCCAACTTCCTCTCCTTGTTAGTCGACATAGCATACTTTATAGCCAACTTCCTCCCCATCTTAGTCGACATAGCATACTTTCCAGTTCACTTCCTCCTCTTGTTAGTCGACATACCATACTTTATAGCCAGCTTCCTCTCCTTGTTAGTCGACATAGCATACTTTATAGCCCACTTCCTCCCCATCTTAGTCGACATAGCATACTTTACAGTTCACCTCCTCCTCTTGTTAGTCGACATAGCATACTTTATAGCCAGCTTCCTCTCCTTGTTAGTCGACATAGCATACTTTATAGCCAGCTTCCTCTCCTTGTTAGTCGACATAGCATACTTTATAGTCACTTCCACCCCTTGTTAGTCGACATAACATACTTTATAGCCAGCTTCCTCTCCTTGTTAGTCGACATAACATACTTTATAGCCCACTTCCTCCTCTTGTTAGTCGACATAGCATACTTTATAGCCAGCTTCCTCTCCTTGGTAGTCGACATAGCATACTTTATAGCCAACTTCCTCTCCTTGTTAGTCGACATAGCATACTTTATAGCCCACTTCCTCCCCATCTTAGTCGACATAGCATACTTTACAGTTCACTTCCTCCTCTTGTTAGTCGACATAACATACTTTATAGCCAACTTCCTCTCCTTGTTAGTCGACATAACATACTTTATAGCCAACTTCCTCTCCTTGTTAGTCGACATAGCATACTTTATAGCCAACTTCCTCTCCTTGTTAGTCAACATAGCATACTTTATAACCCACTTCCTCTTCTTGTTAGTCGACATAGCATACTTTATAGCCCACTTCCTCCACATCTTAGTCGACATAGCATACTTTACAGTTCACTTCTTCCTCTTGTTAGTCGACATAACATACTTTATAGCCAGCTTCCTCTCCTTGTTAGTCGACATAACATACTTTATAGCCAACTTCCTCTCCTTGTTAGTCGACATAGCATACTTTATAGCCCACCTCCTCCTCTTTTTAATCGACATAACATACTTTATAACCAACTTCCTCTCCTTGTTAGTCGACATAACATACTTTATAGACCATCCTCTTCCTGGTAAGTCGACATAGCATACTTTATAACCAACTTCCTCTCCTTGTTAGTCGACATAACATACTTTATAGCCCACTTCCTCCTCTTGTTAGTCGACATAGCATACTTTATAGCCAACTTCCTGTCCTTGTTAGTCGACATAGCATACTTTTTATCCCACTTCCTTCTCTTGTTAATCGACATAGCATACTTTATAGCCAACTTACTCCCCATCTTATTCGACATAGCATACTTTACAGTTCACTTCTTCCTCTTGTTAGTCGACAGCATACTTTATAGCCAGCTTCCTCTCCTTGTTAGTCGACATAACATACTTTATAGCCAACTTCCTCTCCTTGTTAGTCGACATAGCATACTTATAGCCAACTTCCTCCCCTTCTTTGTCGACATAGCATACTCTATAGCCCACTTCCTCCTCTTGTTAGTCGACATAACATACTTTATAACCAACTTCCTCTCCTTGTTAGTCGACATAACATACTTTATAGCCAACTTCCTCTCCTTGTTAGTCGACATAGCATACTTATAGCCAACTTCCTCCCCTTCTTTGTCGACATAGCATACTCTATAGCCCACTTCCTCCTCTTGTTAGTCGACATAACATACTTTATAACCAACTTCCTCCTCTTGTTAGTCGACATAACATACTTTATAACCAACTTCCTCTCCTTGTTAGTCGACATAACATACTTTATAGCCCATCCTCTTCCTGGTAAGTCGACATAGCATACTTTATAACCAATTGTCTCTCCTTGTTAGTCGACATAGCATACTTCAGTCACTTCCTCTCCTTGTTAGTCGACATAGCATACTTTATAGCCCACCCTCTTCCTTGTTAGGCGACATAGCATACTTTATAGCCAACTTCCTCTCCTTGTTAGTCGACATAGCATACTTTATGTACCACTTCCTCTCCTTGTTAGTCGAAATAGCATACTTTATATCCCACCCTCTTCCTGGTATGTCGACATACCATACTTTATAGCCCATCCTCTTCCTTGTTAGTCGACATAGCATACTTTATAGCCAACTTCCTCTCCTTGTTAGTCGACATAACATACTTTATATCCCACTCTCATTCCCTGTTAGCCAACATAACATTCTTTACAACCCACTCGCTTCCCCTGTTAGTCGACATAACATTCTTTACAATCCACTCTCTTCTCCTGTTAGTCGACATAACATACTTTACAATCCACTCTCTTCCCCTGTTAGTCGACATAACATACTTTGTAACCCATTCTCTTCCCCTGTTAGTCGACATAGCATACTTTATAATCCACTCACTTGCCCAGTTAGTCGACATAGCATTCTTTACAATTCACTCTCTTCCCCTGTTAGTCGACATAACATACATTTGTACTTTACTATCCACTCTCTTCCCCTGTTAGTCGACATAACATACTTTACAATCCACTCTCTTCCCCTGTTAGTCGATATAACATACATCCTTCTTTTCAACTGACGAACCTACACATTTCTATTGACATTCGTAATCTTTATAGCTCATACTTTTTTATTCTTCACTCTCTCAAATAATCTAACTTTTTCTAGTAACAGTTCCTAACCCTTTAAAGCCGATATCTTCTCTTTTACTTTCAACCAATCTAACCTAAGTTCTTGCCCCTTGTCGATGTATCCCCCCAAACAATATCTAGTTACAGTTTCTACCATCTCCCCTTTAGTCAGTTGACATGACATCTACAATATCCTGCCTTTCCCCTTTAGTCAGCTGACATGACATCTACAATATCCAGCGCCTATTAACAATTTCCAGCCCTTTATACCCTTAATATCCTCATATTGCTTTAGCTACACTTAGCCTAACGTAATCATTTCCATTGCTATTCCAACTGTTTATATATCATACCCTTTTCTCTCATTCCCCATATAAGATAACTTCTGCTAGAATCAGTTTCAAACACTTTCTATTTAACAAACCTCCCTATCTCTCAAACCACCATAACCTTCTTTCATTAAGAAATACAAACGATTCTCTTTTTAATGAACTAATATATATGTCAATCTATATTTCAGGTCACCACCTGAATCCGCCGCTTCATCCGTGTCTGATGATATGGATTTGTCTAAGCAGAAACGCAGACACGATGCCATCATGAAAGCCAGGAAGAGAAACATGGTGGCTAAAAGTCTTCTACAGGATCAAATGCAAAGGATAAATCGAAATCAAAGCCATCATTTCAAACAACTATCAAAAGAAAAACGTCTAGTTGAAGAGGAACTGACTAAAACTAGAACAAGAAACATAGCGTTGTCACGACTACCGTCGATTGTTCCCAGCACATCTCTTACATCTACCATTTCTGATTTAACACTTGACAAGGAACCATGTGAAAATTGTAGGTTTGGTATAACGAAAACTATCAGGTGCCAAAGCTTTCCTTGTTGCTTACCAAAGACGTATCATACCATAAGTGGTCAAAATTTAACAATATCCTACTCTAAACTGAGTAACTACCGAGAATTACAGAGACGGAGTTTAGACATTAGACCACCAACATCACACCGTGCGAGAACTGAGACAACTGAAAATCAGGAAAGTATTAGATCCCCCAGAAAATCTGTTGATGATAAAATTAGAGGCCTTCATTATCTAATACGAGAAATGAGAAAATCGCACGAGAAAAATAAACCGGTAAACTGGTGTACAAATTATGGCGAGCCTTTCCCGAAGAGACTTTTATTAAAACCTGTTGTTCCTACATCACTGACAATGTAGCTTTAAATAGTCAAAGAAAATAAATTTTATTTATTATCAAATAAAAGTACATTTGTTCATGTTTATGATATCCTGTAGATTAGTACAAAAGATCGTACACTATAGGTAGTATTTTCTTGTATAATGAGTTTCCCTTTGTTACTACAAGTATTGAACATTTTATCTGGTATATCAAACTGTTTGTTATCAAACGTAACATAAGCAGATGTTTGTGAAATATTTAGAAATACATGTAATGTCCGAACTGTACATGTAAGTATTAGAACTTTATTATCTTGTAGTTTTCTGACAAAAAAGGAAAGAAAGAAAAAATTGAGAGAAAATACATTAAATCTCGAGGAAAATAATTTATTTTACACGTTATGTTTTTTTTTACATGTTTAGGCTTACATTTAAATCATGCTTGTGATTGCCACCAAAATAGACACATATTGTTGATCAAGTTAGATGCTGGATTGTTTTGTTTTCCTTTTGGTATTCTTCATCTCACTGTTTTAATATTAGAATTACATGCTCAATAATTATAATAGCCTATACTGGTTTTGTCCTTGAATGGCCATGCTGACACATATCGTCACAATCGGTATTGATCGGCATAGAAAGGTCGGATATGGTGATTTGATTCACATATTGACCTGTTAAACTATGGTGCGGAAGCCGAACCGTTAATCAGGTCTAACTGTTCGTCCAGAGTGCCATATAGACATATATGTGACCTTCCTAGACTGAACACATATTTATCTGAACGTTTTAATATAAATACATAAGTCTTAAAAGGGCAGAAAACTTTACATGGACATATCTTTACAGGAGAGGGATACTGATATTTTTTTTTTGCATACATGGTTGACCTACATGTAAATATAGAACACCATTTCAAGCGATTTTGCTTTTGTGTTATTGTCTGTTAATTTTGCTTGTGTAATAGGTGATAAAGTGGAAAGGTGCCATTTGTTTTTGTTGAAACAGGAGATTGCTATGGATTTTACAAACGAAGGGTCTGATATAAAGAACCATTACGTAATTCTTTCCGCGGGAAGGTCAGATGAAATCTATTGGCTCGTTTAAACAGTTTAGCAACAGATGTTATAAACAGTTCAGCGAAACATTACATTTGGTGTGATTTATGGCATGATGGAAAGTTATGGTGTTTAACGTCACTTTCAAAAACATTTCAGTAAACCAGCGAAGGAAATCCGCTTACCACGGTAATATCACCGACAGTTCGCAAGTAACACACACTTTATCACACATATTTGTATTGAGAACATATCATGTCATGTCCTCGTTCATCATCCCTTATCACCGTATTTGTAACATGAGTGGCACGGCGGATGTTATATACGATAACGTAACCCTCAGTCCGCTTTTGCTCCCAGCGAGGGTTACGAATCGGTCCCATTCAACGTAATGGAACCAAATTAAAATTTTCGTTCCGTGAATATTTCAACTTTCTTTTTGCATATGTGGTCATAACTTATTATTCCCTACAATTTTTAAGTAATGGTGATACGAAATAAGTGTTACAATACCTGTTTCTACCTCGATTTCGTATTCGAAAATTGTTTCTTGTCCGCCATGACACCTTACGTAGACTCTCGTGATGGGCGGAGCCTATCCTTATATGGATCTGAATGCCAAATATGGAAAACTTTTACTACGATATGTACGGCAATCGATCCAAATAAGAATATCTCCAAAACGAGGCAAGTGCACGTGAAATAGCAACTTGTAAACAAAATGTCGGACAGAAAGTAGATCTCATGCATTCAAATTTTCAGATGGATATAAGTCTACCATGGATTGATGCAGCGTCTACTTAACACCTCAAGCTTTATCTAAATATATTTATCTTTCACCCCCGTTAATTTTTCCAACCACTTCAATGGAATTAGGACAAAAAAACGCCCGGTGTGAATCACTCCGGGCGCTGCTCCATTACGTTGAATGGGACCGAATCGTAACCCTCGCTGGGAGCAAAAGCGGACTGAGGGTTACGTTATCGTATCTAGGCGGATGTCACTAAAGGAGCAGTAGCTTCCTGTCACTCCGGAATGGAAGGTACGGACCACAATATTTTCCAATGCATAATTTAGACCCAAATACCATATTTTCACGATTCATATGTCGTATGCAAAATAATTTCCTCTTCTTTTTCGTAAATTGTAGCACTTCTTAAACTGACAGTTTAGAAATTACATTTATTTTATACTGAAAATTTTAATTGACATTTTAAATGCCTTTTGCTAAAGACTGATTAATTACCATGTTATTTAACACACATTATAGATAGGAACACATGACATTTTACATACACTATACCTAAGAAATATTTGAAGATACCAAAGGTATAACCATAATCATTATGGTGATGAAGGACAGACAATCCAATGGTCAAAAAGACAAACAATGGTGCAGAAATCTAAAGATTGAGCATGATGAACCTAACTAAAAACCAAAGGTGAACTCTGGAAGGATAAGAAATGAATGTACCACTCCATGTGTGGCACCGTCTTGTTGCTCATGCTTAAAACCCGGTGATAAGTCATCTGTGACACAGATATTACGTAATGGTTATTCAAATCATGAAAGAAACCGCAGAGCTTTTGAAGTGATCGCTTCAACTTTACCACAAGGAACCACTGTTTCAGTAGCAGTTCTCTTTCCGTAAAATACTGATTGGAAACACAAGCTCCGGAAAAAAATGGATCAACTGAGGGATAGTCTCCATAAGCAGATGGTGCTGGAATGCTACTACATATAAATAGAACGTTCACAATGAGAAAACTTAATCATGCCTTTTGTTAAAAAATGTTATATATCTAGAAAGGTAGGATTTTGTTCTTGGTGAACATGTTTACCATTTCACAGGTCCAACTGTACGTCAAAGCACCATGTTTGACATTTCTATACATATAACGTATATTGTGCCAGCATTAATATTGTTTACCGTGGATTTATTTGTTCTTGTCAGTTATTGGTGCCAGCATTAATATTGTTTACCGTGGATTTATTTGTTCCTGTCAGTTATTGGTGCCAGCATTAATATTGTTTACCGTGGATTTATTTGTTCTTGTCAGTTATAGGTGCCAGCATTAATATTGTTTACCGTGGATTTATTTGTTCTTGTCAGTTATTGGTGCCAGCATTAATATTGTTTTACCGTGGATTTATTTGTTCTTGTCAGTTATTGGTGCCAGCATTAATATTGTTTACCGTGGATTTATTTGTTCTTGTCAGTTATTGGTGCCAGCATTAATATTGTTTACCGTGGATTTATTTGTTCTTGTCAGTTATAAGTGCCAGCATTAATATTGTTTTACCGTGGATTTATTTGTTCTTGTCAGTTATAAGTGCCAGCATTAATATTGTTTACCGTGGATTTATTTGTTCTTGTCAGTTATTGGTGCCAGCATTAATATTGTTTTACCGTGAATTTATTTGTTCTTGTCAGTTATTGGTGCCAGCATTAATATTGCTTACCGTGGATTTATTTGTTCTTGTCAGTTATTGGTGCCAGCATTAATATTGTTTACCGTGGATTTATTTGTTCCTGTCAGTTATTGGTGCCAGCATTAATATTGTTTACCGTGGATTTATTTGTTCTTGTCAGTTATTGGTGCCAGCATTAATATTGTTTACCGTGGATTTATTTGTTCTTGTCAGTTATAGGTGCCAGCATTAATATTGTTTACCGTGGATTTATTTGTTCTTGTCAGTTATTGGTGCCAGCATTAATATTGTTTACCGTGGATTTATTTGTTCCTGTCAGTTATTGGTGCCAGCATTAATATTGTTTACCGTGGATTTATTTGTTCTTGTCAGTTATTGGTGCCAGCATTAATATTGTTTACCGTGGATGTATTTGTTCTTGTCAGTTATAGGTGCCAGCATTAATTTTGTTTACCGTGGATTTATTTGTTCTTGTCAGTTATTGGTGCCAGCATTAATATTGTTTACCGTGGATTCATTTGTTCTTGTCAGTTATAAGTGCCAGCATTAATATTGTTTACCGTGGATTTATTTGTTCTTGTCAGTTATTGGTGCCAGCATTAATATTGTTTTACCGTGGATTTATTTGTTCTTGTCAGTTATTGGTGCCAGCATTAATATTGTTTACCGTGGATTTATTTGTTCTTGTCAGTTATTGGTGCCAGCATTAATATTGTTTACCGTGAATTTATTTGTTTTTGTCAGTTATTGGTGCCAGCATTAATATTGTTTACCGTGGATTTATTTGTTCTTGTCAGTTATTGGTGCCAGCATTAATATTGTTTTACCGTGGATTTATTTGTTCTTGTCAGTTATAAGTGCCAGCATTAATATTGTTTACCGTGGATTTATTTGTTCTTGTCAGTTATTGGTGCCAGCATTAATATTGTTTTACCGTGAATTTATTTGTTCTTGTCAGTTATTGGTGCCAGCATTAATATTGTTTACCGTGGATTTATTTGTTCTTGTCAGTTATTGGTGCCAGCATTAATATTGTTTACCGTGGATTTATTTGTTCCTGTCAGTTATTGGTGCCAGCATTAATATTGTTTACCGTGGATTTATTTGTTCTTGTCAGTTATTGGTGCCAGCATTAATATTGTTTACCGTGGATTTATTTGTTCTTGTCAGTTATTGGTGCCAGCATTAATATTGTTTACCGTGGATTTATTTGTTCTTGTCAGTTATTGGTGCCAGCATTAATATTGTTTACCGTGGATTCATTTGATCTTGTCAGTTATAAGTGCCAGCATTAATATTGTTTACCGTGGATTTATTTGTTCTTGTCAGTTATTGGTGCCAGCATTAATATTGTTTTACCGTGGATTTATTTGTTCTTGTCAGTTATAAGTGCCAGCATTAATATTGTTTACCTTGGATTTATTTCTTCTTGTCAGTAATAGGTGCCAGCATTAATATTGTTTACCGTTGATTTATTTATTTCTTGTCAGTTATTTGTGCCAACATTAACATTATTAACCATGAATTTAGTTATTTTTTGTCAGTTAATTGTTCCAACATTAACATTGTGAACCGTAGATTTATTTGTTCTTGTCTGTTATTGGTGCCAGCATCAATATTGTTAGCAGTGGATTTATTTGTTCTTGTCAGCTACTTGTGCCAGCATTAACATCATTAACAGTGGATTTATTTGTTCTTGTCAGTTATTTGTGCCAGTATGATTACCTAAGTGGATTTATTGCTATTTTGTTTTGCTATGCCAACATTATTAACCTTTCATTAGTTATTTGTTGGTGTCAGTTTTTGCTATGCCAACATTGTTAACCTTAGATTAGTTATTTGTTGGTGTTAGTTTTTTGCTATGCCAACATTATTAACCTTGGATTAGTTATTTGTTGGTGTCAGTTTTTTGCTATGCCAACATTATTAACCTTGGATTAGTTATTTGTTGGTGTTAGTTTTTTGCTATGCCAACATTATTAACCTTGGATTAGTTATTTGTTGGTGTCAGTTTTTTGCTATGCCAACATTATTAACCTTGGATTAGTTATTTGTTGGTGTTAGTTTTTTGCTATGCCAACATTATTAACCTTGGATTAGTTATTTGTTGGTGTTAGTTTTTGCTATGCCAACATTGTTAACCTTGGATTAGTTATTTATTGGTGTCAGGTTTTTGCTATGCCAACATTATTAACCTTAGATTAGTCATTTGTTGGTGTCAGTTTTTTGCTATGCCAACATTGTTAACCTTGGATTAGTTATTTATTGGTGTCAGGTTTTTGCGATGCCAAGATTGTTAACCTTGGATTATTTTTCGTGTCATTTGGTATAACAGAGAGCGTTAAGTTCGCACAATAATATAGGTTTTTGTATTTGTTTATTTATACATTTTTTGGCGTATAATTTAATAGTGATTTCCCATAAAATAAGACGTTAATGAACTGAGATCGAACCCATTTTCACTTGTTAATATTATCATCAATATAAACATTATTTTCGCTTGATGATTTTGATGAGAGTGAACGACAATCGTTCTCTACATTCTCCTTGTAAACACATATATCTCGTATATCAACATATTCTTAACAAATGACTGGTAATAAAATATATCATTTAAAACTTGAATTAAATATTTAAATCCCATGGTAAAACTCTTAACAAATTAAACAAAACGGCGTTAAAAAGCCAGTGTTAAACTCATTGTAGAAAATCCTCGATCCTTTTCTTTTTAGTTTGTTGTAGAATCATAATCGTTGCCAAAATCTTTAAAAAACAATCACATTATTCCAGTTGATTTAGTATGCATTTGAAAGTGTAAAGTTAGATATAAACATTTGTAAACGGACTTTTTTGTCTATCATAGAAACAATTTATTTAGATATATATATATACAAGTCTATACATATAGAATAATAACAGAATGACAGACAAAGGTAGGAAGTTAGATATTTCATTTTTCAATTGTGTAGTTCGTTATAAATGTCTTTTATAACGTTCGGTTGTGAATATTTCTTGTCGTCCATTTTGTAACTGAACGGAAGTTCCTCCCTCCACACTCGCAAATAATTTTTGGTTTATTTTATTGTCCTATTTTCAACACACAGGGCCGACCTTAAGCCAATTGGAGTCCGCACTTAAGGGACCCACGCTGTAGTTATTTACTCTCAGCTGTTCGAGTATATTTTACAGAGAACAGCAATGATTATAATGTTTTACGAGAGCCAGGCACCTCCTAAGTTCAGCCCTGAGTACACAAATAGGAAAAGGGGCAAATCAATGCAGCAGTTGTTTTTTGTTTATTTCAATTGATGATTTATGGTTTATTTTTGGAAAATTACCAAACCCTTTAAAGTTAATTTGCTAATTTTAGTATCTTTTTGTGTGAACTTTACAATAAGAATAATTTTTTGATTCTTACTTATATAAGTTTTCTAATTGGTTTGAACATATATTTTTAAAGTTTTTCATTATAACGTTTACAACTAATCCAAGGTTAAGTGTATTGATACTTATTATAATGAGTAGTTTTCCGTTACACTGTGTGTTAAATTGTTTACATTTATAGTTGTCTTTTTGATATATAAATTGATAACTTATTTATTGTCAATTTTAGATGGTATTATGGAACAAATACAAAATAATACTTGTATTATTGTACTTAATATGTAATAATTTGTGTATTTCAGATCCGTCATTGCTTTTATTCTGATGTCAATTAATAAAGTACATGTATATGAAAACGTTCCGCATTCACTTTATTGAGGACCTGATTATCACCCCTCTTGGTCATATATATTTATTGTATTGGTAGTACTTCCAACAAAATCAGTGTTTAAACATTAAATAACATGCCGTACGCAACATACATAGATTAGCATGGGATCCCTATGTTCGCGGGGCCCCCGGGCACTGACCAGCGTGCCCATGCGTTAAGACGGTACTTAGTATATAGGGTGTGTGTAGTTTTTTGATGTCATACGCCTAATTCCTATCTAAAACACGGAAGTATGCTGAGCAGGGTAGCAATTAAGAGGCAGTCCTATCCCCGCCCCGCCCACCCCCACTATCCGGTTCACTCACTGCTACGCCGCTGAAGTATCCTAGTACCTTGCCCTTATCTATAGCCGAGACTTAAAGACAAAACAAGAAACAAGCAATTTTATTTGCCAATCAACAGCACCCAATTTTGGCAGAATAATCACACCCATTAGAATAAAAATAAGCACTTGTTTAAATGGTGTCTTCTACGACGTCCGCGTTAAACCGTACTGGAATGGTACTGAAGTGTCTTTTGTGTTTTTGCTTTACACATTGATTTGACCCAGTTATGACTTGTTTGGCATTGCAATGTACACACCCTAAATATAGGCAGGCAATATCAGAAAACAACTCTGGCTTCGAATCCCAAAAGGGATTATGTATCGCCTCTCCGTATGTATATTCTGTATATTTCTATTTAGATAATTGTTGAGTTTTTATGCAGCTTACAAATGTATTTGGTGTTATCTTGGAGGTATACACTAGTTGTATTAAAACACGGATGTCTTTTCGAGTACCAGAACAAAAACAGTATCAAGGAAACGCAGTTATCAATTCAATTCAATTCAATTCAATTCTTTATTATGCGAGCGTCAGCGAGCTCTTTATGGTATAAAATGTGTACTTAGGATTTTTTGACAAACAGGGCTGCACATACACTGACGAATAAAAAAAAATCGACGCTTTATAAACACCGGTTCCGTGTAACACACTAACACACTCAACTAATGAAGATCTTCTTAACATAAAGCGCAAAGGTGATCCTGAAGTCTCGTACCCTCTCTCGTACGTACGATACCACTGAAACCCGGAACCCGTGTGTAATAAAAGTCATTTTGTTAGCTTGTTTTACTTATATTGATATTTTTTTTTATTTATCAAATCTCTTCTGACATACTGACAAGAATTTTTGTTTCTACGCGGAAGTTAACTTTTGAGATTTCGTAAGGAACGATAACTCGAATAAAGGAACGACAGCTCGATTGAATCAATCGTAACTACTCGGCCATTCTCGCTACCCTGCAAATAACCTCGTATGCATTAGGCGTATAAATCGCACTACTTTTCACATGTCAGTTACATGAAAGTTTGATAAAGTTATATTTTAAACAATTTTCTATATTTCAATTAAAGTTTTAATTAGTTTTGCACGATTAGATTTTACTTAGTATGTCTTCCATATTGGATTATGGTGAACTATATTTTTGTGCGGTTTAACTTAATTTAACTTCCGGCAAAAAATTTAAGAAGAATTTCTACTATGTACGTACGAGATTATTTGCAGGGTAGCGAGAATGGCCGCGTAGTTACGATTGCGATTGAATGAGACTAGATTCGGCCCTAAAAAAAGTCGTCCCCAATATATCTCGGCCCAAAAAATCTCGACACTTTTTGAAGCACTGGATGAGCGTGAAATTGCCAGATAATTTTCAGATGCGCGAGCATTCATGGCCGTGCCGGTTTCATATTAAAGATAACTAATAATAATATGCGAGCGTCAGCGAGCTCTTTATGGTATAAAATGTGTACGTAGGATTTTTTGACAAACATGGCTGCACATACTGATGGATAAAAAAAAATCGACGCATTGTAAACACGTTCCGTGTAACACACTAACACACTCAACTAATGAAGATGTTCTTAACATAAAGCGCAAAGGTGATCCTAAGTCTCGTACGTCCGATACCACTGAAACCCGGAACCCGTGTGTAATAAAAGTCATTTCGTTAGATTGTTTTACTTATATTGATATGCGAGCGTCAGCGAGCTCTTTATGGTATAAAATGTGTACTTAGGATTTTTTGACAAACATGGCTGCACATACTGATGAATAAAAAAAAATCGACGCATTGTAAACACGTTCCGTGTAACACACTAACACACTCAACTAATGAAGATCTTCTTAACATAAAGCGCAAAGGTGATCCTAAGTCTCGTACCCTCTCTCGTACGTCCGATACCACTGAAACCCGGAACCCGTGTGTAATAAAAGTCATTTCGTTAGATTGTTTTACCTATATTGATATGCGAGCGTCAGCGAGCTCTTTATGGTATAAAATGTGTACTTAGGATTTTTTGACAAACATGGCTGCACATAGTTCTAATAATAAAACCCTAAATGCTCGCTTACTCGCAAGGGTTATAACGGGATGCCATTACACGTAATGGAGCAGCCGCCGAGATTTTTTGCGCTCGCTTACAGAGCTTCTGACGCCTGCATTTATCAATAATAAGACATAACCTTTCCTTTTGTCCATTATTATAACAAGTTTGTATCACCTACCGGTATTTTAGAATGTAATTCCCACAAAATAAAAATCTCCTCTTTGAAAATTTTGAATTTCGTCATTTCCGGCCTCACTATTTAGATGTCGATACCATATTTGGCGATTTAGGCGTGAATGCTTACCAATCGTAACTACTCGGCCATTCTCGCTACCCTGCAAATAACAGGGTAGCGAGAATGGCCGAGTAGTTACGATTGGAATGTTTACCATATTTAGAAAAGCTCCGCCTTCCGTAGTTTCCGGTTATGGAAAACGATCGATAAATTTGAACAAGGTTGTTGCTAACTTTGAAAAGCATATATTTCTCAGCCAAACCGATTTAACAAGGACTGGGATCATCAGTAATTGTTATAATGAAATGTTTGAAGCGTAAATAGTGAGTTTTTATGTTTCAACTGCAACTTTTTTTTGCTCCATTGTGACGAATGGGACCGCGTTGTAGCTCTGCCGAGACACAAGTTTGTCACAGGAGCTACATTATTGCAGCTAGGCTGCACATACTGATGAATAAAAAAAAATGGACGCTTTTTGTAAACACGTTCCATGTAACACACTAACACACTCCACTAATGAAGATCTTCTTAACATAAAGCGCAAAGGTGATCCTGAAGTCTCGTACCCTCTCTCGTACGTCCGATACCACTGAAACCCGGAACACGTGTGTAATAAAAGTCATTTTGTTAGCTTGTTTTACTTATATTGATATTTTCAAATTTATTAAATCTCTTCTGACATACTGACAAGAATTTTTGTTTCTACGCGGAAGTTAATTTTTGAGATGTCGTAAGGAACGACAGCGCGATTGAATGAGACTAGATTCGGCCCTAAAAAAAGTCGTTCCCGATATATCTCGGCCCAAAAAATCTCGACACTTTTTGATGCACTGGATGAGCGTGAAATTGCCAGATAATTTTCAGATTCGCGAGCATTCATGGCCGTGCCGGTTTCATATTATTTTTAAATTTATTAAATCTCTTCTGACATACTGACAAGAATTTTTGTTTCTGCGCGGAAGTTAACTTTTGAGATTTCGTTAGGAACGACAGTTCGATTGAATGAGACTAGATTCGGCCCTAAAAAAAAGTCGTCCCCGATATATCTCGACACTTTTTGATGCACTGGATGAGCGTGAAATTACCAGATAATTTTAAGAATCGCGAGCATTCATGGCCGTGCCTGTTTCATATTATAAATAATATTTTTTGGATTTAAAAGTTTAGACATTAAAAAATACTTTTAGATCTAAACCATAAGACTGGAGTTATCCCTCTTTTACCTAACTTGAATAATACAGCGACTAGCGGGAAAGTAATATAACGACTGGATTATTCGGGTTATTTTATACCAGGAATTTGGTATTCCGTCACATGAGTCCGTGTTTGATCTGGATTTTACTTTGTATGTTTCCTGTACCCAAAATGCAACTTTAGTTTACATGTAGGCAAGTATGACAGATCTTCATGATAGTGGATGTCCCGTTATTCAATACCACAGACGAAATGACAGAACTCCAGAGAAGGATTTCGAAAGGAAAGAAGAAACAAGTAAAAAACTGTCATGTGAAGTGCGTAGAGCAGTGGAACGCGCGAGAAATAGAATAACAGAACTGGAAGATGGTGTTGACGAAAGGTGCAATATTTTTGTTCCATAAATCCATTGCCGTTGTTGACGTATGAATCATATGTCATATCACGAAATATTCACGGAGATCAAACTTTGGTCACAATGCAATTCATATAAAACTTTTTGTAGCAATTTTATCGTAGGTAACATTATGTCCCTTGAGCTTACATATTTCCCTCCATGAATTCCATACACTGACCACAGGAGTCGGAAGTTCTATCAATAATAAGGTATAGGGGCACCTCGAAGATCGCTGGGCAACTATAAAAAAACACCAGGAGTGCAACGCATTTTTGGGGGGTTGGCCTAAATCTATACCTACAGGTAGATCAGCATGGAATAAAAGGTTGAATCCTACTCTTGGATGTTTAAACTAGATAAATATCATGTTTTCTTGTACTTACCACACGGTTTTGTAGCAGTTTCGTACATTTTACCCTTCTACACCACCATCTCAAGATCCATGACCGGAAGTGGGGGAGCGCAGATCTGCAGTGAATTTTTAAGGTCAGTATAACTATAATGTACAAAACAAATCCGGAACTTTTTTTTTCTCCGGAATTTTACACTTTTTCCCGGACTTTTTTGGTTTTTATTATATATATCTCACAGTCACAGCATGTTTGTATGGCAGTAATTAAAGGGTTAACATGATTAATGTAATTAATTTTTAAAATTATTTAGTTTTTGAATCAAATTCACACAATACATTTTAAAAACTGGGATACCAAATTGTGTATATGACTGAACCCTTTCACAAGATTCCAGATCCTTTGCCCTTTTCTTTCTGTTTTAAATTAGACTGGACACCTTTCCCAAAATTGCCAGATTGTTTGTCCTTTTTTACATGTAAGGCCTGCCTCATATTAGTGTCAAAGAGGGTCTCATTATCATATTGCTCACATGTGATGTGTACACACACATCCCCAGCCCCCACCCCCCCCCCCCCCCCCCCCCACCCTCTTTTTTTTGTTCCCAATATGACTATGTTAAACAATATTCAAAGGAAAATAATTATGTGTATTAGTAACTATTACCATGCAGCTATGTCTATGTTGCCAGCCATTGATATACCGGTATATAATAATATAAATGTTTATATAATTTAACTTTAGTTTAAATTACAAATTTGAATTAGTCGCCTTGTAAGGTTTTTCGTTGTGGAGAGTTACCTCCCTTGTAAATTTTTAACCATGGCAAAATAAATACAACAAACAATTGGACCTTATTTTTGAAGTAATATTTTATTATATTTAAATCATATAATATATCACAAGATGTTTCATAATTTATCAAAAGAGATAATTTAATTATACTGACCTTAAAATTCACGACAGAGCTGCACTTCCGGTCATGGATCTTGAGATGGTGGTGTAGAAGGGTAAAATGTACGAAACTGCTACAAAACCGTGTGGTAAGTACAAGAAAACATGATATTTATTTAGTTTAAACATCCAAGAGTAGGATTCAACCTTTTATTCCATGCTGATCTACCTGTAGGTATAGATTTAGGCCAACCCCCCAAAAATGTGTTGCACTCCTGGTGTTTTTTTATAGTTGCCCAGCGATCTTCGAGGTGCCCCTATACCTTATTATTGATTGAACTTCCGACTCCTGTGCACTGACAATCGTTAAGTCGATGTAACTGATCTGAGGGGGTATCAGGTCCGTTCGCCCTGGGTCTGTTCGCCCCGATAATTAAAAAGTATTTTAATGAACATAATACATATATTCTAATTTAAAATAATAAAGTAATGATGGAAATTAATTAGGCCAAAAAAAAATATATGTGTTTACTGTCACATGTCAAAAAAATCTAGGGTCGGTCGGTCGGTCGGCATTAATTTTTTTTTTTTTTTTTATGACGAGTTACACAGTTTTTCTACCTTCTTTGCTCTCAATTTCGACAAAAAGCTAGTGGTTGAATAAATAAAACATTGCTGCTGATTAAACAACAAAAATGGTTATCCGAAATCTGTGTAAAAATTTATAGGGTCACTAGCAAAAATTAGGGTAGAATAATTGCTGATTAAAAAGATTAGGGTCGGCGGCTGAAAAATAGGGTGGGTCGGATGACCGTAAACACACATATTTTTGTTTTTGGCCTTAAAGCATATACCATAGGATACCATACCATAGGAACTACTGTGGACGCTGGCTTACTCAGCCACTATGTCCGCCTCTGTGATATTTTCTGTCGTATTTGTGCACGACTACGTGACATCCGGTTTTTGATCGAATATTTATGTCCATCGAAAAGTCGTATTTGCACTCTTGGTGTTTTCATTGGTTGTCAAGACCAATTTCAAATTCTTTTACTGTTTTGGCAACTATAATTTCTTCTGGCAAACTGTTCCAAATATCTATCACTCTACTTGTGAATGAGTATTAGTTATATGGCAACATCGATAAAGTGACACTGGTAAGAGTACTAAGACTATTTTAATTATTCTAAGTATAAAAAGATTTTTTTTTATGATTTCGGATGGTGACTAATTTATATCTATACTCTTATTTCAATTAATTATTTTGAAAAATCAAGAAAACAGCTAAGCGTATTTTGGATACAACTCAAAAATTCATCTTCAATATTTATGAATTAGAATAAATATTATTAATCAAATGAGTATTTTAAACTGTCTGCATTTATTAAACAGTATGTTTTGATAGCTTTTTGGAGAGAGAAAAAAGTGCTGTTTTGGTAAAAAAAAAATTGGTTGCGTTTTGCCAAGATAAAAAGTGTGGGCGTTTTGACCTGTTGCCATCGAAACATACACATTAGCATGTCCCATATTTAAAATTTCTCTATAAACCATCAAATATTTATACTTCATTTATTTTTAATATCCTACATATATATATATTTATCAGGGCGAACGTGTATTAAGGCGAACAGGTAATATGGCGAACGTAGATATGGGCAAATGGACCCGGAACCATCTGAGGGTTAGGCCTTGGGGAATCTGGGTCCGATCGCCCTTATTTTGACTTGATATGAACACATGTGTAGAAAATCTAGTAGAATTAAATATTAAGATTGCAATTAAACTGGACCATTAATAAACTATATATTAAAAAATTGATCTAGAACAAGCATAAATTTAAAATCAGTGAAATATTTATGATATCTATACTATGTAAACGTCAATAGTAAAGACATGAAATCGTGGTAGCAGACCTGTAAAGTTTGGAATTTTGCCTTCAGGGAGATTTTGCTTTTCCTTCAGTGTCAGTGAGATTGGGAGAATTTTCATCGATGTTTCATAATAAGGCGCATACACATTTTTATCCCCTTGCCAACGAAGTTGCGATGGAATATAGTAATGCTACCGTCCTTCATTCTGTCCTTCCGTAGCATCCTTGTGAACACTGTAGAATCAACATTCTTCAATGGATTTTGACCAAGCTTGGTACATACTTAGTTCTTAAGAGAATCTGGAATCCTATTGATTTTCAAGGTCAAAGGTCAAGGTCACTAGGTCAAATTTTTACTGCATAACATCCTTGTGAAGACTCTAGAATCAACATCCTTCAATGGATTTTGACCAAACTTGGTACATACTTAGTCCTTAGGAGAATCTGAAACCCTATTGATTTTCAAGGTCACAGGGTCAAATTTTTAGGTGATGGGATACGCCATGCTTTGCCTTGCCCTTGTTTCACTTAATTTTGTCTGTCAAAACATAAAAATGGTTTGATATTTATTGTAGTGACATATTTTAGTAAATATAGCAAATAAATATAAATAATATAAATATTAGTTGTTAAGAACAAACAAGGATATAAAAATATATTGTTAACACCAATCAGCATTCTTAGTTATCAATGTTTTAAACCAATATTTGTTTACAGAGATGTTAAGTGTGTTGGCGCAGAGTTCAACAGACTCGTATAGATCTACACACAGAATTTTTTATGACAAGAAGAAAAAAAACCATTTCAAACTTATAAAAACATGTTACACTGATTACTTATTTCATTTCATAATGCATTTTTATCTGAACACAGTAAAGTAAAGGTAAACAAATCAACCTTCCTTTTATCTCAACTTTCAATGTGCATGTGGTTAAATAACCCTTAACCTGGTAACAGATGTTTTCATGAAATACTTTGAAACTACAAGCAAATGTCTTGTGAATACTTGCATGGGAGTGTATATCCAACCACCATATGATCATCTTTATGCTATAATTGAAGGATTACGATAATACTGGATAAATATCATGCTTTAATGACTAATCACATAATAAATAGATTAAACATCACTGTTGATCAAAACTACAGAAGAAGAGACAATTAAAAATATGTTTTTAGATTGTGTTTGATTATCATATAGTTAAATATACTCTGAATGAAGTAAGCATTTAGTTAATAAGAGTCAAAAACGTAGAAATCAGACATGGATTTGAGGATTGGACGTGGATCTGATTCTTACAGTTTACAAAAACACAAATACTTTTTGGTTATTATTTATAATAAAAAAAAAAACCAACATATAATATTATTATTCTACCAACTATTGAGAAATATATACTTGTATGTGCCACTAGATGTCTTAAAAAATATATACATGTATGTGCCACTAGATGTCTTAAAAAAATATATACATGTATGTGCCACTAGATGTCTTAAAAATATATACATGTATGTGCCTCTAGATGTCTTAAAAAATATATACATGCATGTGCCTCTAGATGTCTTAAAAAAATATATACATGTATGTGCCACTAGATGTCTTAAAAATATATACATGTATGTGCCTCTAGATGTCTTAAAAAAATATATACATGTATGTGCCTCTAGATGTCTTAAAAAAATATATACATGTATGTGCCACTAGATGTCTTAAGCAAATATATACATGTATGTGCCACTAGATGTCTTAAAAAAATATATACATGTATGTGCCACTAGATGTCTTAAAAAAATATATACATGTATGTGCCACTAGATGTCTTAAAAAAATATATACATGTATGTGCCTCTAGATGTCTTAAAAAAATATATACATGTATGTGCCACTAGATGTCTTAAAAAAATATATACATGTATGTGCCACTAGATGTCTTAAAAAATATATACTTGTATGTGCCACTAGATGTCTTAAAAAAATATATACATGTATGTGCCTCTAGATGTCTTAAGCAAATATATACATGTATGTGCCACTAGATGTCTTAAAAAAATATATACATGTATGTGCCACTAGATGTCTTAAAAAAATATATACATGTATGTGCCACTAGATGTCTTAAAAAATATATACTTGTATGTGCCACTAGATGTCTTAAAAAATATATACATGTATGTGCCTCTAGATGTCTTAAGCAAATATATACATGTATGTGCCACTAGATGTCTTAAAAAAATATATACATGTATGTGCCACTAGATGTCTTAAAAAAATATATACATGTATGTGCCACTAGATGTCTTAAAAAATATATACTTGTATGTGCCACTAGATGTCTTAAAAAAATATATACATGTATGTGCCACTAGATGTCTTAAAAAATATATACATGTATGTGCCACTAGATGTCTTAAAAAAAATATACATGTATGTGCCACTAGATGTCTTAAAAAATATATACATGTATGTGCCACTAGATGTCTTAAAAAAATATATACATGTATGTGCCACTAGATGTCTTAAAAAATATATACATGTATGTGCCACTAGATGTCTTAAAAAATATATACATGTATGTGCCACTAGATGTCTTAAAAAATATATATACATGTATGTGCCACTAGATGTCTTAAAAAAATATATACATGTATGTGCCACTAGATGTCTTAAAAAAATATATACATGTATGTGCCTCTAGATGTCTTAAAAAAATATATACATGTATGTGCCACTAGATGTCTTAAAAAATATATACATGTATGTGCCACTAGATGTCTTAAAAAAAATATACATGTATGTGCCACTAGATGTCTTAAAAAATATATACATGTATGTGCCACTAGATGTCTTAAAAAATATATACATGTATGTGCCACTAGATGTCTTAAAAAAATATATACATGTATGTGCCACTAGATGTCTTAAAAAAATATATACATGTATGTGCCACTAGATGTCTTAAAAAATATATACATGTATGTGCCACTAGATGTCTTAAAAAAAAATATACATGTATGTGCCACTAGATGTCTTAAAAAATATATACATGTATGTGCCACTAGATGTCTTAAAAAATATATACATGTATGTGCCACTAGATGTCTTAAAAAAATATATACATGTATGTGCCACTAGATGTCTTAAAAAATATATACATGTATGTGCCACTAGATGTCTTAAAAAATATATTTAAATGTATGTGCCACTAGATGTCTTAAAAATATATTTAAATGTATGTGCCACTAGATGTCTTAAAAAATATATACATGTATGTGCCACTAGATGTCTTAAAAAATATATACATGTATGTGCCACTAGATGTCTTAAAAAATATATACATGTATGTGCCACTAGATGTCTTAAAAAAATATATACATGTATGTGCCACTAGATGTCTTAAAAAAATATATACATGTATGTGCCACTAGATGCCTTAAAAAAATATATACATGTATGTGCCACTAGATGTCTTAAAAAAATATATACATGTATGTGCCACTAGATGTCTTAAAAAATATATACATGTATGTGCCACTAGATGTCTTAAAAAATATATTTAAATGTATGTGCCACTAGATGTCTTAAAAATATATTTAAATGTATGTGCCACTAGATGTCTTAAAAAATATATACATGTATGTGCCACTAGATGTCTTAAAAAATATATACATGTATGTGCCACTAGATGTCTTAAAAAATATATACATGTATGTGCCACTAGATGTCTTAAAAAAATATATACATGTATGTGCCACTAGATGTCTTAAAAAAATATATACATGTATGTGCCACTAGATGCCTTAAAAAAATATATACATGTATGTGCCACTAGATGTCTTAAAAAAATATATACATGTATGTGCCACTAGATGTCTTAAAAAATATATACATGTATGTGCCACTAGATGTCTTAAAAAATATATTTAAATGTATGTGCCACTAGATGTCTTAAAAATATATTTAAATGTATGTGCCACTAGATGTCTTAAAAAATATATACATGTATGTGCCACTAGATGTCTTAAAAAATATATACATGTATGTGCCACTAGATGTCTTAAAAAAATATATACATGTATGTGCCTCTAGATGTCTTAAGCAAATATATACATGTATGTGCCACTAGATGTCTTAAAAAAATATATACATGTATGTGCCACTAGATGTCTTTAAAAAATATATACATGTATGTGCCACTAGATGTCTTAAAAAATATATACTTGTATGTGCCACTAGATGTCTTAAAAAATATATACATGTATGTGCCTCTAGATGTCTTAAGCAAATATATACATGTATGTGCCACTAGATGTCTTAAAAAAATATATACATGTATGTGCCACTAGATGTCTTAAAAAAATATATACATGTATGTGCCACTAGATGTCTTAAAAAATATATACTTGTATGTGCCACTAGATGTCTTAAAAAAATATATACATGTATGTGCCACTAGATGTCTTAAAAAATATATACATGTATGTGCCACTAGATGTCTTAAAAAATATATACATGTATGTGCCACTAGATGTCTTAAAAAATATATACATGTATGTGCCACTAGATGTCTTAAAAAAATATATACATGTATGTGCCACTAGATGTCTTAAAAAATATATACATGTATGTGCCACTAGATGTCTTAAAAAATATATACATGTATGTGCCACTAGATGTCTTAAAAAATATATATACATGTATGTGCCACTAGATGTCTTAAAAAAATATATACATGTATGTGCCACTAGATGTCTTAAAAAAATATATACATGTATGTGCCTCTAGATGTCTTAAAAAAATATATACATGTATGTGCCACTAGATGTCTTAAAAAAATATATACATGTATGTGCCACTAGATGTCTTAAAAAATATATACATGTATGTGCCACTAGATGTCTTAAAAAAAAATATACATGTATGTGCCACTAGATGTCTTAAAAAATATATACATGTATGTGCCACTAGATGTCTTAAAAAATATATACATGTATGTGCCACTAGATGTCTTAAAAAAATATATACATGTATGTGCCACTAGATGTCTTAAAAAATATATACATGTATGTGCCACTAGATGTCTTAAAAAATATATTTAAATGTATGTGCCACTAGATGTCTTAAAAATATATTTAAATGTATGTGCCACTAGATGTCTTAAAAAATATATACATGTATGTGCCACTAGATGTCTTAAAAAATATATACATGTATGTGCCACTAGATGTCTTAAAAAATATATACATGTATGTGCCACTAGATGTCTTAAAAAAATATATACATGTATGTGCCACTAGATGTCTTAAAAAAATATATACATGTATGTGCCACTAGATGCCTTAAAAAAATATATACATGTATGTGCCACTAGATGTCTTAAAAAAATATATACATGTATGTGCCACTAGATGTCTTAAAAAATATATACATGTATGTGCCACTAGATGTCTTAAAAAATATATTTAAATGTATGTGCCACTAGATGTCTTAAAAATATATTTAAATGTATGTGCCACTAGATGTCTTAAAAAATATATACATGTATGTGCCACTAGATGTCTTAAAAAATATATACATGTATGTGCCACTAGATGTCTTAAAAAATATATACATGTATGTGCCACTAGATGTCTTAAAAAAATATATACATGTATGTGCCACTAGATGTCTTAAAAAAATATATACATGTATGTGCCACTAGATGCCTTAAAAAAATATATACATGTATGTGCCACTAGATGTCTTAAAAAAATATATACATGAATGTGCCACTAGATGTCTTAAAAAAATATATTTAAATGTATGTGCCACTAGATGTCTTAAAAAATATATTTAAATGTATGTGCCACTAGATGTCTTAAAAAATATATACATGTATGTGCCACTAGATGTCTTAAAAAATATATACATGTATGTGCCACTAGATGTCTTAAAAAATATATTTAAATGTATGTGCCACTAGATGTCTTAAAAAATATATACATGTATGTGCCACTAGATGTCTTAAAAAATATATACATGTATGTGCCACTAGATGTCTTAAAAATATATACATGTATGTGCCACTAGATGTCTTAAAAAAATATATACATGTATGTGCCACTAGATGTCTTAAAAAATATGTACATGTATGTGCCACTAGATGTCTTAAAAAATATATACATGCATGTGCCACTAGATGTCTTAAAAAATATATATACATGTATGTGCCACTAGATGTCTTAAAAAAATATATACATGTATGTGCCACTAGATGTCTTAAAAAAATATATACATGTATGTGCCACTAGATGTCTTAAAAAAATATATACATGTATGTGCCACTAGATGTCTTAAAAAAATATATACATGTATGTGCCACTAGATGTCTTAAAAAAGAATCTTTTTGTGTAGTTAAAGTAATATTACGAGATAGCTATAATACAGGAAATAAGTCTTAGGATCTCCTGGATCATGATTTCTAATATTTTTTAATAGTGGTTAATAGTGCCTGTCAGATCTAGCAACTTTTGAAAGGGGGTTCTGGTACCTTCTAGGGTTTATACCTAGAAAAGGGAGGGGAGGTTTCAGTCTTACATGTATTTTGCTGATTTTTTCCTGATTAAAAAAAATCTGATGAAAAGAGGGTGTGGTTCTAACATGGATCAATCCACAGTATACTAGTAGTTAAAACTGTAGAGATATGATACTAGGTACTGGTTCTTATTGTATGTACAACAATGTAGAGATATGATACAAGGTACTGGTTCTTATTGTATGTACAACAATGTAGAGATATGATACTAGGTACTGGTTCTTATTGTATGTACAACAATGTCTAGAGATATGATACTGGGTACTGGTTCTTATTGTATGTACAACAATGTAGAGATATGATACTAGGTACTGGTTCTTATTGTATGTACAACAATGTAGAGATATGATACTAGGTACTGGTTCTTATTGTATGTACAACAATGTAGAGATATGATACTAGGTACTGGTTCTTATTGTATGTACAACAATGTCTAGAGATATGATACTAGGTACTGGTTCTTATTGTATGTACAACAATGTCTAGAAGTATGATACTAGGTACTGGTTCTTATTGTATGTACAACAATGTAGAGATATGATACTAGATACTGGTTCTTATTGTATGTACAACAATGTAGAGATATGATACTAGGTACTGGTTCTTATTGTATGTACAACAATGTAGAGATATGATACTAGGTACTGGTTCTTATTGTATGTACAACAATGTCTAGAGATATGATACTAGGTACTGGTTCTTATTGTATGTACAACAATGTCTAGAGATATGATACTAGGTACTGGTTCTTATTGTATGTACAACAATGTCTAGAGATATGATACTAGGTACTGGTTCTTATTGTATGTACAACAATGTCTAGAGATATGACACTAGGTACTGGTTCTTATTGTATGTACAACAATGTAGAGATATGATACTAGGTGCTGGTTCTTATTGTATGTACAACAATGTAGAGATATGATACTAGGTACTGGTTCTTATTGTATGTACAACAATGTCTAGAGATATGATACTGGGTACTGGTTCTTATTGTATGTACAACAATGTCTAGAAGTATGATACTAGGTACTGGTTCTTATTGTATGTACAACAATGTCTAGAAGTATGATACTAGGTACTGGTTCTTATTGTATGTACAACAATGTAGAGGTATGATACTAGGTACTGGTTCTTATTGTATGTACAACAATGTAGAGATATGATACTAGGTACTGGTTCTTATTGTATGTACAACAATGTCTAGAGATATGATACTAGGTACTGGTTCTTATTGTATGTACAACAATGTCTAGAAGTATGATACTAGGTACTGGTTCTTATTGTATGTACAACAATGTAGAGGTATGATACTAGATACTGGTTCTTATTGTATGTACAACAATGTCTAGAGATATGATACTAGGTACTGGTTCTTATTGTATGTACAACAATGTAGAGGTATGATACTAGGTACTGGTTCTTATTGTATGTACAACAATGTAGAGATATGATACTAGGTACTGGTTCTTATTGTATGTACAACAATGTAGAGATATGATACTAGGTACTGGTTCTTATTGTATGTACAACAATGTCTAGAGATATGATACTGGGTACTGGTTCTTATTGTATGTACAACAATGTAGAGATATGATACTAGGTACTGGTTCTTATTGTATGTACAACAATGTAGAGATATGATACTAGGTACTGGTTCTTATTGTATGTACAACAATGTAGAGATATGATACTAGGTACTGGTTCTTATTGTATGTACAACAATGTCTAGAGATATGACACTAGGTACTGGTTCTTATTGTATGTACAACAATGTCTAGAGATATGATACTGGGTACTGGTTCTTATTGTATGTACAACAATGTAGAGGTATGATACTAGGTACTGGTTCTTATTGTATGTACAACAATGTAGAGATATGATACTAGGTACTGGTTCTTATTGTATGTACAACAATGTAGAGATATGATACTAGGTACTGGTTCTTATTGTATGTACAACAATGTCTAGAGATATGACACTAGGTACTGGTTCTTATTGTATGTACAACAATGTAGAGATATGATACTAGGTACTGGTTCTTATTGTATGTACAACAATGTAGAGGTATGATACTAGGTACTGGTTCTTATTGTATGTACAACAATGTAGAGATATGATACTAGGTACTGGTTCTTATTGTATGTACAACAATGTAGAGATATGACACTAGGTACTGGTTCTTATTGTATGTACAACAATGTAGAGATATGATACTGGGTACTGGTTCTTATTGTATGTACAACAATGTCTAGAGATATGATACTAGGTACTGGTTCTTATTGTATGTACAACAATGTAGAGATATGATACTAGGTACTGGTTCTTATTGTATGTACAACAATGTAGAGGTATGATACTAGGTACTGGTTCTTATTGTATGTACAACAATGTAGAGATATGATACTAGGTACTGGTTCTTATTGTATGTACAACAATGTAGAGGTATGATACTAGGTACTGGTTCTTATTGTATGTACAACAATGTCTAGAGATATGATACTGGGTACTGGTTCTTATTGTATGTACAACAATTTCTAGAGATATGATACTAGGTACTGGTTCTTATTGTATGTACAACAATGTAGAGATATGATACTAGGTACTGGTTCTTATTGTATGTACAACAATGTAGAGGTATGATACTAGGTACTGGTTCTTATTGTATGTACAACAATGTAGAGATATGATACTAGGTACTGGTTCTTATTGTATGTACAACAATGTAGAGATATGATACTAGGTACTGGTTCTTATTGTATGTACAACAATGTCTAGAGATATGATACTGGGTACTGGTTCTTATTGTATGTACAACAATGTCTAGAGATATGATACTAGGTACTGGTTCTTATTGTATGTACAACAATGTAGAGATATGATACTAGGTACTGGTTCTTATTGTATGTACAACAATGTAGAGATATGACACTAGGTACTGGTTCTTATTGTATGTACAACAATGTCTAGAGATATGATACTAGGTACTGGTTCTTATTGTATGTACAACAATGTCTAGAGATATGATACTAGGTACTGGTTCTTATTGTATGTACAACAATGTCTAGAGATATGATACTAGGTACTGGTTCTTATTGTATGTACAACAATGTCTAGAGATATGATACTAGGTACTGGTTCTTATTGTATGTACAACAATGTCTAGAGATATGATACTAGGTACTGGTTCTTATTGTATGTACAACAATGTCTAGAGATATGATACTAGGTACTGGTTCTTATTGTATGTACAACAATGTCTAGAGATATGATACTGGGTACTGGTTCTTATTGTATGTACAACAATGTAGAGGTATGATACTAGGTACTGGTTCTTATTGTATGTACAACAATGTAGAGATATGATACTAGGTACTGGTTCTTATTGTATGTACAACAATGTCTAGAGATATGATACTGGGTACTGGTTCTTATTGTATGTACAACAATGTAGAGATATGATACTAGGTACTGGTTCTTATTGTATGTACAACAATGTAGAGATATGATACTAGGTACTGGTTCTTATTGTATGTACAACAATGTAGAGATATGATACTAGGTACTGGTTCTTATTGTATGTACAACAATGTAGAGGTATGATACTAGGTACTGGTTCTTATTGTATGTACAACAATGTAGAGGTATGATACTAGATACTGGTTCTTATTGTATGTACAACAATGTATAAGCATTTTGATTCCAATGAAAATATTGCTTAAGAAATATTTAAAGTATTGAACACATATTTGTTATGTAGAAAATCTGAATTAATAATAAAATAGCAGTGTAGACCTTGATGAATCATACACTATAGTCTATATAGTGACACCAACTGTTTCACATCCTATAATCTGTTGAGAAAAATATTGATTTAAATTATTTACTTTTAAATTAATAAATTATCAAATAGATTATCCTCTTTGTTCTTCTTTAAATGGTTGAGTAATTAAGTAAGTATATTATATACCTTTTGTAAGTATAAGAATACAATTTGTTATGTGTTATGTGGAAAGTTAATCCTTTCTTCTAGTAATAACTATGTCTTGTTAATTAAATTAATCTCATAGTAGCCACTACAAATTGGCTTTTTAGCTATTGTCATCACTTGGTGTCCGTCGTACGTCGTAAACTTTTTCAAAAATCTTCTTCTCTGAAACTACAAGACCAATTGAAACCAAGCTTGGTCTGAATTATCACTAGGGTGTTTAGTTTCAAAACTGTGTCCGGTGATGCAGTGCACCAACCAACATGGCCACTGTTACTAAAATTAGAACATATGGTAAAATTGCAGGTTTTTGGGTAATAACTCAAAAACCGTTAATAATATCAGAAATCTGATGGGATAAAAATGATCAGCACAGCAAGATCTACCTACCCTGCAATTTTGAAGTAAATCTGATTACCCATCTTGGAGTTATTGCCCTTTTTTCATCAAATTTTTAAAATTTTAATACTTTTTGTCCTTTATTTAAAAAATTATAAGAGATAGATATTAAGTTTAAACTGCAAACATGTTCAGCTTGTCAAGATCTACCTACCCTGCAATTTTGAAGTAAATCTGATTACCCATCTTGGAGTTATTGCCCTTTTTTCATCAAATTTTTAAAATTTTAATACTTTTTGTCCTTTATTTAAAAAATTATAAGAGATAGATATTAAGTTTAAACTGCAAACATGTTCAGCTTGTCAAGATCTACCTACCCTGCAATTTTGAAGTAAATCTGATTACCCATCTTGGAGTTATTGCCCTTTTTTTCATCAAATTTTTAAAATTTTAATACTTTTCATCTTATATTTAAAAAACTATAAGAGATAGATGTTAAGTTTAAATGCAAAAATGTGCAGCATGTCAAGATCTACCTACCCTGCAATTTTGAAGTAAATCCCATTACTCATTTTGGAGTTAATTGCCCTTTTTTCATCAAATTTTCAAAATTGTAATACTTTTCGTTTTTTATTTCAAAAACTATAAGAGATAGATGTTAAGTTTAAACTGTAAACATGTTCAGCATGTCAAGATCTACCTACCCTGCAATTTTGAAGTAAATCTGATTACCCATCTTGGAGTTATTGCCCTTTTTTCATCATTTTATATTTTATTTTAATACTTTTCATCTTATATTTCAAAAACTATAAGAGATAGATGTTAAGTTTAAACTGCAAAAATGTTCAACATGTCAAGATCTACAAAAAAGTTCCACAGTTGAAAATGTCCAACAACTGTGTGAAGAGTTATTCCTCTTGAAATGCATTTATTTTGTTGACTTTCACTGCTTTTGGTTACTCAAATAATCAAAGGGAAACAACTCTATTACAAAATGTGAAGTAGCAAAAGCTAAATTTTGAGAATCATGAACCCCTGCCCAAATTTTTTTGGAGAGGGAGTCTGCAATGACGAGGGCTACATTTATTATTTTTTGACCGAAGTTATCAAGTTTTATTGACATGTTATTATACCCAGGTGAGCTATACAGGCTCCTGGGAGCCTCTAGTTATTTATTTTCGTTCCTACTAAGCCCTCCATATTTTTCCAGTGGCAGTCGAAAGTTGTTGCTCTGGTTGTTCCCTCCCATTTTTAGCTCACCTTGCCAAAAGCAATGTGAGCTTTTGTCATCACTTGGCATCCATCATCCAAATGAAGTGAAACTTGGTAGGAAGCATCTATGGAAGGTCCTCTCTAAAGATTGCTCACTTTGTCCCGATCCATCAACAAACATGGCCACCATAGGCAATTCTTGTTTCTGATTGGCCGATTTTTTAAAATCTTCTCCTCTGAAACCGCTTGGCCAAATGAACCGATCCGTTAACAAACATGGACGCCACAGGCCATTCTTGTTTCTGATTGGTTGATTTCTAAAAAATCTTCTCTGAAACCGCTTGGCCAAATGAATCGAAACTTGGTAGGGAGCATCCTTGGAAGGTCCTCTATAAAGATTGCTCATTTCGTCCCGATTCATTAACAAACATGGCTGCCACAGGCAATTCTTGTTTCTGATTGGTCGATTTCTAAAAATCTTCTCCTCTGAAAATCGCTTGGTCAAATGAACCGAAACTTGGTAGGAAGCATCTATGGAAGGTCCTCTATAAAGATTGCTCATTTTGTCCCGATTGGTTAACAAAGATGGCCGCCACAGGCAATTATTGTTTCTGATTGGTTGATTTCTAAGAAATCTCTGTTAAAAGAAAGGTATCTCTTGTTTGAATATCAGAGTTGGCGAAAACTTTTTTTTCTGTCTGACATTGGGTCAGACAGGAACTGGGGTTCTGTCTGTCCCACCATTTTTTTGTAATATTGTATATAACCTGTCAAATTTTGTTTTTTATACAGAACTGAATGCAAGATTACCTATGGTCATGATCATTAAACAACTCAATTAAATGTTTTTCTGTATACATATTTTTATCTAAAAAGATAAAGCAGATATAGCCAACAATCCGTATCTAATGGTCCGATCACGTTCCGAATATTATACATCAATGTCAGTTTCCGGTTTACCTACATTTTTAGCTCACCTGGCCATAGGCCATGTGAGCTTTTGTCATGGGTAAGCGTCCGTCCGTCCGTTAGCTTTTCACATTTAAATCTTCTTCTCTGAAATCGCTGAACAGATTTCAACCAAACTTGCCAGAAATGTTCATTGGATGGTCCTCTACCAGATTTGTGTTTTTGGTGCTGATTTGAAATCCAACATGGCTGCCAGGGTCCATAATGTGTTCTCATTGGCTGAAATTTTAAGAATCTTCTTGTCCGAAACCACCAAGACAATTGAATTGTGACTTTGCAGGAATGATCATTGGGTGGGCCTGTACTAAACTTGTGAATCGTTTGCCGATCGGAAATTCAAGATGGCCACCATGACTCGACTTAGTTTAACATTAGACCCTATGGGAATTTCACATTTTCATCTTTTTTTCTGAAACCACAAAACAGATTTGAACCAAACTTGGCAGAAATGTTCATTGGATGGTCATATACAAGATTGTTGTTTTTGGCACTGATCGGAAATCCAACATGGCTGCCAGGGCCCATAATGTGTTCTGATTGGTCGAAATTTTAAAAATCTTCTTGTTAGAAACCACTAAGCCAATTGAATTGTGACTTTGCAGGAATGATCATTGGGTAGTCCTGTACTAAACTTGTGAATCGTTTGCTGATTGGAAATTCAAGATGGCTGCCATGACTCGACTTAATTTTAACATAGGACCCTATGGAAAAAATGTTTAAAAGTCTTCTCCTCTGAAACCAGTAAGTCAATTCAAGATGGCTGCCATCAGCGACCATAGTTTTAACATAGGACCCTATGGGAAAAATGTTTAAAAAAAACTTCCTCTGAAACCAGTAAGCCAATTGAAAGCAAACATGGCATGAATGGTCCTTAAATGGTCAACTTTTAAAATTATATCCAGTGACCCTGACCCCCATCCAAGATGGCCACCATCAGCGGACATAGTTTTAACATAGAACCCTATGGGAAATATGTTTAAAAATCTTCTCTGAAACCAGTAAGCCAATTTAAAGCAAACATGGCATGGATGGTCCTTAAGTGGTCAATTTTCAAATTTGTGTCCAGTGACCCTGACCTCCATCCAAGATGGCTGCCTTCAGCGGACATACTGTAGTTTTAGCATAGGACCCTATGGGAAAAAATATTTTAAAATCTTCTCCTCTGAAACCAGTAAGCCAATATAGCAAACATGTCATCGATGGTCCTTAGGTGGTCAACTTCCAAAATTGTATTCAGTGATCCCGATCTCGGTTCAAAATGGCTGCCGTCAGCGGACATAGTTTTAACATAGAACCTGTGGGAAAATTGTTTAAAAGTCTTCTCTTCTGAAACAAGTCAGCCAATTTAAAGCAAACATGGCATGGATGGTCCTTGGGTAGTATACTTTCAAAATTGTGTCCGGTGACCACGACCTCCATCCAAGATGGCTGCCATGAGCAGACATAGTTTTAACATAGAACCCTATGACAGTATGGGATTTGAATAGTACATGTAACTTAGATGTATTCGGCATGCAGACATTCTTAAGAGGACTTATTTATGTCAGGTGAGCGATACAGGCTCACCTGAGCCTCTAGTTTATTTCAGTTAAGAATATGAATCTGTTGTCATCTTCAATATATAAGCATCTCAAAACATATTTAATTAAACACAAACAATCTTTGATACTTGGGGAGTGTGGAAGTCAACTTATTTCTGTGCTCAGTAATATATTTCAGTTTTAATGTTCCACGTTTTGCAGGTGCTCGTTCCTGCTAAAAGGATGTTTACATTTACGCATAGGAGTTTCAATTACAAATAGGAACGTGTCGGTCTGACAGAATAAATAAACAAATTTCAAGTCTCTGTCTGACATTTTAATAAAACTGAAAACGGAATTTAATGCCATTGGCAGTGGAAACTGGGAGTGAATAAATTTCAATCGCCAACTGGACGACCACAAAGTAATATTTTCGTGACAGACATTGGGACAGACACAGTTCATTAATTAGTCGGACCGACCGTTATTCTGCCGGTCGGGTCCGACGATTTTCGCCAACTCTGGAATATAGATATCTGTATTCAAAATGCAGTTATCTCTATACAGATATTGCTGATTTTTAAAAATCTTCTCCTCTGAAACCGCTTGGCGAAATGAACCGAAACTTGGTAGGAAGCATCTATGGAAGGTCCTCTGTAAAGATTGCTCATTTCGTCCGGATCCATTAACAAACATGGCCACCACAGGCGACTCTTGTTTCTGATTGGCTGATTTTTAAAATTCTTCTCCTCTGAAACCGCTTGGCCAAATGAACCGAATCTTGGTAGGAATCATCTATGGGCGGTCCTCTATAAATAGTGCTCATTTCGTCCCGATCCATTGACAAACATGGCCGCCACAGGCAATTCTTGTTTCTGATTGGTCGATTTCTAAAAATCTTCTCCTCTGAAACCGCTTGTCCAAATGATCCGAAACTTTGTAGGAAGCATCTATGGAAGGTCCTCTATAAAGATTACTCATTCCGTCCCGATCTGTTAACAAACATGGCCACCACAGGCAATTCTTGTTTCTGATTGGCTTATTTTTTAGAAATTCTCCTCTGAAACCGTTTGGCCAAATGAACCGAAACTTGGTAGGAAGCATCTATGGAAAGTCCTCTGTTACGATTGCTCAATTCGTCCTGATCCGTTAACAAACATGGCTACCACAGACAATTCTTGTTTTTGATTGGTTGATTTCTAAAAAATCCTCTGAAACCGCTTTGCCAAATGAACCGAAACTTGGTAGGATGCATCTATGGGAGGTCATCTATAAAGATTTCTCATTTCGTCCCGATCCAATAACAAATATGGCTACCATAGACAATTCTTGTTTCTAATTGGTCGATTTCTAAAAATCTTCTCCTCTGAAACCGCTTTGCCAAATGAACCGAAACGTGGTAGGAAGCATCTATGGAAGGTCCTCTATGGGAATTGCTCATTCCGTTTTGATCCGTTAACAAACATGGAAGTCATAGGCAATTCTTGTTTCTTATTGGTCGATTTCTAAAACAGCTTTTCCTCTGAAACCGCTTGGCCAAATGATATGAAACTTGGTAAGAAGCATCTATGGAAGGTCCTCTATAGAGAATGCTCATTTTGTTTTGATCCATTAACAAACATGGCTGCCACAGGCAATTCTTGTTTTAGATTGGTCGATTTCTAAAAATCTTCTTCTCTGAAACTGCTTTGCCAAAATGAACCGATATTTGGTGGGAAGCACCTATGGAAGGTTCTGTATTAAGTTTCCTCAAAGCAGAATGAAAGGTGAGCGACACAGACTCAGCTCAATGCTGAGCCTCTACTGAGCTGAGCCTCTAGTTAATTTCTGTATAATTTTTACATATTGTTGATCTTATTGAATAAGAATAATATTCTTGTCCTGAATATGCATGATAGAAATATTTGCCTCTGAATGATAAGACACCAACAATCATCTTCTGTTTTAACACTGAACACATCTGTACTATGTGTTTAATCACATTCTAGCTTGCATAAATGAAGACCTATTGGTCTGTGGGGTCAGAATGTGGGGTTCTTTATTTTAATATAAGATGTAATTATGATTACCACAAATACCAACTATATATCGGGTAAATCCAATTATATTTGTTTTGAAACAAAGTTTTAGAAATAGACGTCTCTACCATAATGGTTAAAATATAATATACATGTAGACTGCATTGTTAAAATATAATATACATGTAGACTGTATTGTTAAAATATAATATACATGTAGACTGCATTGTTAAAATATAATATACATGTAGACTGCATTGTTAAAATATAATATACATGTAGACTGCATTGTTAAAATATAATATACATGTAGACTGCATTGTTAAAATATAATATACATGTAGACTGCATTGTTAAAATATAATATACATGTAGACTGCATTGTTAAAATATAATATACATGTAGACTGTATTGTTAAAATATAATATACATGTAGACTGTAATGTTAAAATATAATATACATGTAGACTGTATTGTTAAAATATAATATACATGTAGACTGCATTGTTAAAATATAATATACATGTAGACTGCATTGTTAAAATATAATATACATGTAGACTGCATTGTTAAAATATAATATACATGTAGACTGCATTGTTAAAATATAATATACATGTAGACTGCATTGTTAAAATATAATATACATGTAGACTGCATTGTTAAAATATAATATACATGTAGACTGCATTGTTAAAATATAATATACATGTAGACTGCATTGTTAAAATATAATATACATGTAGACTGCATTGTTAAAATATAATATACATGTAGACTGTATTGTTAAAATATAATATACATGTAGACTGTATTGTTAAAATATAATATACATGTAGACTGTATTGTTAAAATATAATATACATGTAGACTGTATTGTTAAAATATAATATACATGTAGACTGTATTGTTAAAATATAATATACATGTAGACTGTATTGTTAAAATATAATATACATGTAGACTGTATTGTTAAAATATAATATACATGTAGACTGTATTGTTAAAATATAATATACATGTAGACTGTATTGTTAAAATATAATATACATGTAGACTGTATTGTTAAAATATAATATACATGTAGACTGTATTGTTAAAATATGATATACATGTAGACTGTATTGTTAAAATATAATATACATGTAGACTGTATTGTTAAAATATAATATACATGTAGACTGTATTGTTAAAATATAATATACATGTAGACTGCATTGTTAAAATATAATATACATGTAGACTGCATTGTTAAAATATAATATACATGTACACTGCATTGTTAAAATATAATATACATGTAGACTGTATTGTTAAAATATAATATACATGTACACTGCATTGTTAAAATATAATATACATGTAGACTGCATTGTTAAAATATAATATACATGTAGACTGCATTGTTAAAATATAATATACATGTAGACTGCATTGTTAAAATATAATATACATGTAGACTGCATTGTTAAAATATAATATACATGTAGACTGCATTGTTAAAATATAATATACATGTAGACTGCATTGTTAAAATATAATATACATGTAGACTGCATTGTTAAAATATAATATACATGTAGACTGTATTGTTAAAATATAATATACATGTAGACTGCATTGTTAAAATATAATATACATGTAGACTGCATTGTTAAAATATAATATACATGTACACTGCATTGTTAAAATATAATATACATGTAGACTGTATTGTTAAAATATAATATACATGTAGACTGCATTGTTAAAATATAATATACATGTAGACTGCATTGTTAAAATATAATATACATGTAGACTGCATTGTTAAAATATAATATACATATAGACTGCATTGTTAAAATATAATATACATGTAGACTACATTGTTAAAATATAATATACATGTAGACTGCATTGTTAAAATATAATATACATGTAGACTGTATTGTTAAAATATAATATACATGTAGACTGCATTGTTAAAATATAATATACATGTAGACTGCATTGTTAAAATATAATATACATGTAGACTGCATTGTTAAAATATAATATACATGTAGACTGCATTGTTAAAATATAATATACATGTAGACTGTAATGTTAAAATATAATATACATGTAGACTGCATTGTTAAAATATAATATACATGTACACTGCATTGTTAAAATATAATATACATGTACACTGCATTGTTAAAATATAATATACATGTAGACTGTATTGTTAAAATATAATATACATGTAGACTGCATTGTTAAAATATAATATACATGTACACTGCATTGTTAAAATATAATATACATGTAGACTGCATTGTTAAAATATAATATACATGTACACTGTATTGTTAAAATATAATATACATGTAGACTGTACTGTTAAAATATAATATACATGTAGACTGTATTGTTAAAATATAATATACATGTAGACTGCATTGTTAAAAAAAAGTTGTCTTCTTAAGAATCAGCAACGTCAAAATGTTCTTGGGACTAAAAATTTAATATATAGTACAACAGAAAATAGTTTAAGAAAATATCCTATATGATGTTAATTTCTGTACTCTCTAGTTTGAAGATACAAAAGGGGTAATCAGAAGCCATAAATCAAAGAAGAACAGGCAATGCAATGGCCAAAAGAAAAAGGACAAACACAATGATCTACAAAACACTACAAAGAAAATTAAAGATCAAACAACACGTACCCCACTAAGAACAAACAATAATCTACAAAACACTACACAGAAAACTAAAGATCAAACAACACGTACCCCACTAAAAACAAACAATGATCTACAAAACACTACACAGAAAACTAAAGATCAAACAACACGTACCCCACTAAAAACAAACAATGATCTACAAAACACTACACAGAAAACTAAAGATCAAACAACACGTACCCCACTAAAAACAAACAATGATCTACAAAACACTACACAGAAAACTAAAGATCAAACAACACGTACCCCACTAAAAACAAACAATGATCTACAAAACACTACACAGAAAACTAAAGATCAAACAACACGTCCCCCACTAAAAACAAACAATGATCTACAAAACACTACACAGAAAACTAAAGATCAAACAACATGTACCCCACTAAAAACAAACAATGATCTACAAAGCACTACACAGAAAACTAAAGATCAAACAACACGTACCCCACTAAAAACAAACAATGATCTACAAAACACTACACAGAAAACTAAAGATCAAACAACACGTACCCCACTAAAAACAAACAATGATCTACAAAACACTACACAGAAAACTAAAGATCAAACAACACGTACCCCACTAAAAACAAACAACGATCTACAAAACACTACACAGAAAACTAAAGATCAAACAACACGTACCCCACTAAAAACATACAATGATCTACAAAACACTACACAGAAAACTAAAGATCAAACAACACGTACCCCTCTAAAAACAAACAATGATCTACAAAACACTACACAGAAAACTAAAGATCAAACAACACGTACCCCACTAAAAACAAACAATGATCTACAAAACACTACACAGAAAACTAAAGATCGAACAACATGAACCCCACTAAAAACAAACAATGATCTACAAAACACTACACAGAAAACTAAAGATCAAACAACATGTACCCCACTAAAAACAAACAATGATCTACAAAACATTACACAGAAAACTAAAGATCAAACAACACATACCCCACTAAAAACAAACAATGATCTACAAAACTACACAGAAAACTAAAGATCAAACAACACGTACCCCACTAAAAACAAACAATGATCTACAAAACACTACACAGAAAACTAAAGATCGAACAACACGTACCCCACTAAAAACAAACAATGATCTACAAAACACTACACAGAAAACTAAAGATTGAACAACACGTACCCCACTAAAAACAAACAATGATCTACAAAACACTACACAGAAAACTAAAGATCAAACAACACGTACCTCACTAAAAACAAACAATGATCTACAAAACACTACACAGAAAACTAAAGATCAAACAACATGAACCCCACTAAAAACAAACAATGATCTACAAAACACTACACAGAAAACTAAAGATCAAACAACACGTACCCCACTAAAAACAAACAATGATCTACAAAACACTACACAGAAAACTAAAGATCAAACAACATGAACCCCACTAAAAACAAACAACGATCTACAAAACACTACACAGAAAACTAAAGATCAAACAACACGTACCCCACTAAAAACAAACAATGATCTACAAAACACTACACAGAAAACTAAAGATCGAACAAGACGAACCCCACTAAAAACAAACAATGATCTACAAAACACTACACAGAAAACTAAAGATCAAACAACATGAACCCAACTAAAAACAAACAATGATCTACAAAACACTACACAGAAAACTAAAGATCAAACAACACGTACCCCACTAAAAACAAACAATGATCTACAAAACACTACACAGAAAACTAAAGATCAAACAACACGTCCCCCACTAAAAACAAACAATGATCTACAAAACACTACACAGAAAACTAAAGATCAAACAACATGTACCCCACTAAAAACAAACAATGATCTACAAAGCACTACACAGAAAACTAAAGATCAAACAACACGTACCCCACTAAAAACAAACAATGATCTACAAAACACTACACAGAAAACTAAAGATCAAACAACACGTACCCCACTAAAAACAAACAATGATCTACAAAACACTACACAGAAAACTAAAGATCAAACAACACGTACCCCACTAAAAACAAACAACGATCTACAAAACACTACACAGAAAACTAAAGATCAAACAACACGTACCCCACTAAAAACATATAATGATCTACAAAACACTACACAGAAAACTAAAGATCAAACAACACGTACCCCTCTTAAAACAAACAATGATCTACAAAACACTACACAGAAAACTAAAGATCAAACAACACGTACCCCACTAAAAACAAACAATGATCTACAAAACACTACACAGAAAACTAAAGATCGAACAACATGAACCCCACTAAAAACAAACAATGATCTACAAAACACTACACAGAAAACTAAAGATCAAACAACATGTACCCCACTAAAAACAAACAATGATCTACAAAACATTACACAGAAAACTAAAGATCAAACAACACATACCCCACTAAAAACAAACAATGATCTACAAAACACTACACAGAAAACTAAAGATCAAACAACACGTACCCCACTAAAAACAAACAATGATCTACAAAACACTACACAGAAAACTAAAGATCGAACAACACGTACCCCACTAAAAACAAACAATGATCTACAAAACACTACACAGAAAACTAAAGATTGAACAACACGTACCCCACTAAAAACAAACAATGATCTACAAAACACTACACAGAAAACTAAAGATCAAACAACACGTACCCCACTAAAAACAAACAATGATCTACAAAACACTACACAGAAAACTAAAGATCAAACAACACGTACCCCACTAAAAACAAACAACGATCTACAAAACACTACACAGAAAACTAAAGATCAAACAACACGTACCCCACTAAAAACATATAATGATCTACAAAACACTACACAGAAAACTAAAGATCAAACAACACGTACCCCTCTTAAAACAAACAATGATCTACAAAACACTACACAGAAAACTAAAGATCAAACAACACGTACCCCACTAAAAACAAACAATGATCTACAAAACACTACACAGAAAACTAAAGATCGAACAACATGAACCCCACTAAAAACAAACAATGATCTACAAAACACTACACAGAAAACTAAAGATCAAACAACATGTACCCCACTAAAAACAAACAATGATCTACAAAACATTACACAGAAAACTAAAGATCAAACAACACATACCCCACTAAAAACAAACAATGATCTACAAAACACTACACAGAAAACTAAAGATCAAACAACACGTACCCCACTAAAAACAAACAATGATCTACAAAACACTACACAGAAAACTAAAGATCAAACAACACGTACCCCACTAAAAACAAACAATGATCTACAAAACACTACACAGAAAACTAAAGATCAAACAACATGAACCCCACTAAAAACAAACAACGATCTACAAAACACTACACAGAAAACTAAAGATCAAACAACACGTACCCCACTAAAAACAAACAATGATCTACAAAGCACTACACAGAAAACTAAAGATCGAACAAGACGAACCCCACTAAAAACAAACAATGATCTACAAAACACTACACAGAAAACTAAAGATCAAACAACATGAACCCAACTAAGAACAAACAATGATCTACAAAACACTACACAGAAAACTAAAGATCAAACAACACGTACCCCACTAAAAACAAACAATGATCTACAAAACACTACACAGAAAACTAAAGATCAAACAACACGTACCCCACTAAAAACCAACAATGATCTACAAAACACTACACAGAAAACTAAAGATCGAACAACACGTACCGCACTAAAAACAAACAATGATCTACAAAACACTACACAGAAAACTAAAGATCAAACAACACGTACCCCACTAAAAACAAACAATGATCTACAAAACACTACACAGAAAACTAAAGATCAAACAACATGTACCCCACTAAAAACAAACAACGATCTACAAAACACTACACAGAAAACTAAAGATCAAACAACACGTACCCCACTAAAAACAAACAATGATCTACAAAACACTACACAGAAAACTAAAGATCAAACAACACGTACCCCACTAAAAACAAACAATGATCTACAAAACATTACACAGAAAACTAAAGATCAAACAACACGTACCCCACTAAAAACAAACAATGATCTACAAAACACTACACAGAAAACTAAAGATCAAACAACACGCACCCCACTAAAAACAAACAATGATCTACAAAACACTACAAAGAAAACTAAAGATCAAACAACACGTACCCCACTAAAAACAAACCATGATCTACAAAACACTACACAGAAAACTAAAGATCAAACAACACGTACCCCACTAAAAACAAACAATGATCTACAAAACACTACACAGAAAACTAAAGATCAAACAACATGTACCCCACTAAAAACAAACAACGATCTACAAAACACTACACAGAAAACTAAAGATCAAACAACACGTACCCCACTAAAAACAAACAATGATCTACAAAACACTACACAGAAAACTAAAGATCAAACAACACGTACCCCACTAAAAACAAACCATGATCTACAAAACACTACAAAGAAAACTAAAGATCAAACAACACGTACCCCACTAAAAACAAACAATGATCTACAAAACACTACAAAGAAAACTAAAGATCAAACAACACGTACCCCACTAAAAACAAACAATGATCTACAAAACACTACACAGAAAACTAAAGATCAAACAACACGTACCCCACTAAAAACAAACAATGATCTACAAAACACTACACAGAAAACTAAAGATCAAACAACACGTACCCCACTAAAAACAAACAATGATCTACAAAACACTACACAGAAAACTAAAGATCAAACAACATGTACCCCACTAAAAACAAACAATGATCTACAAAACACTACACAGAAAACTAAAGATCAAACAACACGTACCCCACTAAAAACAAACAATGATCTACAAAACACTACACAGAAAACTAAAGATCAAACAACATGTACCCCACTAAAAACAAACAATGATCTACAAAACACTACACAGAAAACTAAAGATCAAACAACACGTACCCCACTAAAAACAAACAATGATCTACAAAACACTACACAGAAAACTAAAGATCAAACAACACGTACCCCACTAAAAACAAACAATGATCTACAAAACACTACACAGAAAACTAAAGATCAAACAACACGTACCTCACTAAAAACAAACAACGATCTACAAAACACTACACAGAAAACTAAAGATCAAATAACACGTACCCCACTAAAAACAAACAATGATCTACAAAACACTACACAGAAAACTAAAGATCAAACAACACGTACCCCACTAAAAACAAACAATGATCTACAAAACACTACACAGAAACTAAAGATCAAACAACATGAACCCCACTAAAAACAAACAATGATCTACAAAACACTACACAGAAAACTAAAGATCAAACAACATGAACCCCACTAAAAACAAACAACGATCTACAAAACACTACACAGAAAACTAAAGATCAAACAACACGTACCCCACTAAAAACAAACAATGATCTACAAAACACTACACAGAAAACTAAAGATCAAACAACACGTACCCCACTAAAAACCAGAGGTGCTCTGGAAGGGTTAGCAGTTCCTGCTCCACATGTGGCTACTGTCATGTTACTCTTGTAACAAACCCGGTGATAAGTCATTAATGAGGGAAGGACCGGATTATGATTATGACAGATGAAACATATCTGTGGTAATTTGTGACGCAGATCTTTCATAATGGTTTACCAGGTCATGGTGGCAACAGTAAAACTTTCTAAGTGATGATTTCAATTTAACTAATAGGAACCCTTGGTTCTGTAGCTTCCTTCTTAGCAGCAACCTTCTATCAAGGAAATCATGATAGGAACCACAAGCTCTGGAATATCAGATCAATTGAGAAATATATGCTTGATATGCAGTTGATGCTGGAATGTTGCTACATATAAATGGAAAGTTCACAATGGGAAGAATGAAATCAACTCCTTTGTCGTAAAGTTTCGTTCTTAACCAGCCCTCACTGAGGTGTAGGTCTAGGCATGAAGCAGACCTAGCTGTACATGTGGTATCCTTTATTTTAAGCTCAATGGGAAAGATGCGATCAACAAAATCACTGAACTTACAATTATTTAGTGAAAGGTTATCATCTACATGTATATAGCGGAACAAGAAATTAAAGGATCAGGCTAGCTTCTTTTCATTTTTCTTGAGAGGCCCCTGTAAGGAGTCTGCCTCGTATATATAAAGGAACCAGTCAGCATGAAGGGCAACATAGTCGGTACCGATTGTCTGTTGAAAAAAAAACTTCCACCAAACATAACAAATATGCTGTCAATCAAAAACTAGAGTATTTTGATGATATCAGTTTCAGAGAACTTTTTTGGTTGAATCAGAGTGGTTTTTTACAAAATAAGATTTGTCCTTTCCTAGCATAAGGTATTTGTATCTACATTGGCCATTCTTTTTTATGAAACACAGTGAGACTAATTCTTTTAATGTTTTTTTTTAGTTTTGAGCTGAGAATAGTTGTGTAGAGGGTAGAGAAGTCAAATGTTTTAATGATATTGTATGATGAGAGGGACCCTAATTGTAAATGACGGGGAGTCTTTAGTTATGTTTGGTATGATCCATTCAACATTGGTTTTTTTTACATTACAGGGATAAAGTTATAGATGTTGAAAGGTCATTGAGAATTGCTTTTGAGAATAGACTACAAGAATACCTAAAAGATCCCTATAAAAGTCCTGAAGTTAACCATGAACTGAGACAGAGGCTACCAAGGGCTAAAAAAGATGATCCCAAACTGATTGATTCATCGGGACAAATTGATTCAGACCAGACTGAGGAAGTTATTGATGTCATGGAAACACAACAAGTAACACAAACAGACAGGTATGACACACCTTTGTCTTACAATTTATTTATTTTTATATCTCTTATATGAAAGATTTATTGTTAAAGTATATTCTGGTTTAACTGTTAGGAGAAAATAACAGATTTAGTTCATAAGTTGTTTAAGAGTTGTCTACCTTTTATCATAAATTTTCACATGTACCCATAACTGCTTGAGATTTTATTTGTGTGAACACTGAATATAAAAAAAATATATATATAGCAGGTTTTATAATTTCATACTATTCAATTGAAAAGAAATATAAAAAAAATATTGAAATCTGATCATGCCTAATTACAGCTGAAATACTTGATGAGCTTTAAATAAATGATGAAAAGTATTTGTACATATTTATAACAAACAGATTTTTTTTAACAACTATATTTTGTAAATATTGAAATAGCAGATATCAACTGTAAAAAGTGACAGAAAATCATTACATCTGTAAAATAAATAAATTAAATGTCAACAAAAGTTTGAACAGAGGAGTTAACATCAACAAGTTTCCTACATCAAACATAATACATTTATTTGTAGCTTAAAATAAAACAAGTGGTTTATATAAATGATATGAAATATTTATTTATATATTTTTTTAATTATTTTTTCTTTCCACTACAAAAAGAGATAAGAATGAGAACATAAAGGATCATCATCGCTTAATTTTTTTGACAAAAATAAAACTGTAGTGGTAACTCATTTTATGATTTTTGTTCTCCTCATATTCTGTGAAATAAAGGTATATCAAGGATATTATTCTAAATTGTTAAATACCTCCTACACTTTTAAAATGTAAGGTCAGACAAACCCAGTAATTACAAAAAAATAATCGTTAGGAAAAGTGCATTTTGAATGCAGAGTTTTTTGCCATTCCAGTATCGTGAATGGCATGCTGACTTTCAATCAATAGAAACACAATGTAAACATCTATTTTAAACGTTTCATTATTCAGTGCCGTATTGTATAGAGAAATGTTGTCGAAAAAAAATATTAGGAAAAAAAAATGCAGTACAATGGGGCGATATCGCGTTTTCATTTTAAAACTTAACAAGGCTATGGTATGAAATATAGTTCAATAGCAATGATTGGGATTTTTTGTGGCGAGGATAATAGCTTACAGCATGAAATTGACGGTTAAGCATTTTACAAGTACCGTGGGAGATAATCTATTGGTTTCCATAAGGTGGAGATTTTTTACATTATATTCTCAATTCGCATTTAATTTTACATGTGTAATTTAACGTCTTAGGTCAAAACATCAAAGTCTTATATAAAAATATAGAATTTAAAACTTCAAAGAGTTGATAGACAGTTATGAAATGGTATGGAAATATAAAATATTTCACACTTTATATTAACTTGTAGGAATAACCAATAGATATAGCCGATTGGATCATAATCGGGAAAATTTGATCTGATAATTTGCCAACTTAATTTAAACATCTGGACATCTGTTAAGGTAACTAAACCCAGCTCTTGTTGAATAAATAAAAAAAAAATCATGAAATATTAATTAATTTGTATTTTAATTGGTTATGTTTTTTTTAATGTTTCTTTTCAACAAAAAGTCTCAAGTTTCATACTACCTATAATATTTTTTTAGTTTAGAAAAATAATCGTAGTTGGTCATTATACTCATATCTGATAAAAAAAAAATATATAAACATCAAGATGTAAATTTCTACAAATTCCAGTGTAAAATATATTTCTACATTTGAAACCAACTGGGTAGTTCCAGTTATATTTTAGTGAACACTTTTCCATATTTTTATATAAAAAAGATAATCATCTTAAAAAATAAATTTTGACATTAAGATGTTGCATTTAAAAAGAAGAAATAAAAGAAGATTTCCTTAATTTTTTTTCATGGTATTATTACTTGTAATCAATATAAGATAAAAAAAAAAATTACCCTCCCTATTTTGTGAGATTTTCATTTAAAAAAATTATCCTCCCCATTTTGTGAGATTATCATATAAAAAAAATTACCCTCCCTATTCTGTTAGATTATCATATAAAAAATGGCCCTGCCTATTTTGTGAGATTATCATATAAAGAAATGCCCCTGCCTATTTTGTGAGATTATTGTGTAGTAATTTTGTAGACAATAGGTAAACAGATGTGTTTGTTGATACTGTCAACACATCAACTTATTTCATTAAATTCTTCACTAATCCTTCAGAAATGAATGCACTATTTATTGGTGAATAATTGTAATTAAACTTTGTTTAAATATAATAAACTCAAGTAATACTTTAGTTGCCTGGTAATAATAACAGCCAGGGAGGGGAAATTTGTGGTCATATTTAATGTTTTCAGTGATATTATCAAGTTTTCATTTTTTCTTTCCATTGCTGTCAGTAGAGGTAGAACATTTCGTTGTAATTTATTATTGTCACAAATCTTCACGTACAGTAAATCATAACCACACTTTATACCTGTGTACCACATTGTTAATTGTTTTATTCTAGATTAAATTAAATTTTGTCGTAAAATGATTTTGTCCAGAGTTTTCACAATTTATGTTATTTTAGAATTGTTTTAAAAAATTGATTTAAACAAATTGTTATACCATAGTAACTATTTGTAATTATTTTTTATGGAGACTCACTATCTTGAGAAATGATATTTAATATCTTAATATTTTAGAATGGTTGGAGAATAAAACATTGTATCGAATAAAATAAAAATAAAATGAATATTAAAATTATGATGAAATATTAACTTTGATTTTATGGAATATCAAAGACTTTCATAAAAAAAATAATGAAAGAATAAAAGGTAGTTGTTTCATGTTAATTTACTACATCTATTTACTTTTAATTAATTAATTGATAAAATGCACAAATTTTTCATGTTTCGTTGAATGGCAACCTATATTTAGTTTGAAAAAAAATAGTTTGGAAAAAAAAGGTTTTATGAACAAACGGTAATATTGTGATTAAAGCACTTTAATTATATTTTACATTAGAGAAATAAATCGGTGTTTAGAGTTTTAATTGATGTTAAGCGAGTTCCAATCTATACTGCTTTAGTATTCCCATTGGTTTTTGATTAATAATGAGTCTTTTAACTGATGTAATTGTCAAACATTGTAGAGTATAGGACTGTAGAAGTCTGACAATTAATATATGTTGAATGATGATCCTGTTTCTGAGTCTGATTGTATATTGATCTCTTTATTTAATCATGAAAGGTAAACTCTGGACAGAAATGGAAAATACAACAGTTTAAAAGATCTTTTCAGGCGGGGATTATTGAACAAGGCATGATGGGACAATAGGAGCACGGACCCAGAGAATTAACTATAGTGCACAATGAATTGATTGTTAAACATTTCAATGATGCTGAATGTCGTTTATTTACACATCTTCTTCAGTTAGAGATATGTGATCATATTTCTTCGATTCTTTTTCTTTAATCAGCTGATCACGGCATTTCAAAGGGATTATTATTTGGGGTAAAAAAATTGACAATTTGAGATCTTTTTTATAGGATGGTGATTGATTTAATCATTAAGTTATTCCCCGGTGACAATAGATTATTTTAATTGCAGACTGAAAAAAGAAATATTTTTTTCGTTAGATTGTAATTTATGCTATGAAGCTAGTAGGTAAACATTGAGAGAAATGGTATGGAAGCATGAAGCTATTACAATTGATTGTCTGGATAGAATAATTCCCTATAGGTTTGAATTGGTAGGGTAGTGATGAAGCCAGCGAAAATGATGTAGTAACATTTATTTGATCTGTCATGGGTGTCGGCGAAAACAAACACAAGCTTATTCAATTATGTTTGATGAAATTTGTGCAATTTTTACAATGTAAACACAGTCTAATTCATTTTTGTTTGAAGAGGTAAATTTGGTCCCATAGTTTAATTAACCTCCACATAGAAGATTTCTTTGACTTTAGACAAAGTAATACATTGACAAGGGTCAAATGTGATTGGTTATTAGCATGTATTCTATCTTTGCTGTCTAAATGTTTTTCATATAAGATTGATGAATTGTTTATAATGTCATGAATACAAGGCAGCTCAATTATGAATTTATTGTCTCAAAATTTGTCAGATAAACAATCTTAAAATGAATTGGTGGCTGTTTAAAGAATATCCTTAATTTATTAGTTAAACATTAAAACAAAATGTCATCTTTATTAAACCATGGGATGGCTTCTCACCTAATATGTATGTAATGTAACTATTGTATCTAATGGTGATAGTACAAAGTCTCATTATAAGAGTTATTTCTCTTTCTCATGTTAAACTCCATAGAAAAGAATTGGGTAGAAAAAAGTAATGAACAAACAATATTTGTGTAGCTAACCTAACGAAAAGCATTGTGCGTGTTTGTCTTTCATCCGAGGTGTCCACCATTAATACTGAAAATATGTTTTTCTTTTTTTGCTAAAACTTCTACATTTTAAAGTTGAAATAATTTGAAATTTAAATATTTATTACATTATAATGAGTTGTCTGACATACTACCCATATATATAAATGTTTTTTCTGTGAAATATCTAATTTTGACAACAAATTGAAGAAAAAAATCCTTCGAAACCACATGGCTGGTGGTTGATCCTCTTTCAAAATGATTTCTGACACACCTAACTCCACCCAAGAAGGCTGAAATGACTAGAAATAGTTTTTTCGAATGGCAAACTTGACACTAAACAATAATCAATCAATCCAATTATGAAAATTAAAGGTGTGTGTAAACCATGCTTCATAGAACTCATGGTTTGTTTAAGACCAAACAAGTTTAATGTTTTTACCAAATTTCATGTCAGTTCAGAGTCCAAGCATTTTAAACATTTTTATGTATGAAAATTAAAACAATAAAACATAATCATAAAAATCAGCAATATTAAAATATTTCTGCAACTGATCTTGACAGGGAGAAATTTCAAGCAAAAGTATTTTTAAACATGAACATATTACCAGGTAAACCTTTTTCATGAGCAATTTGTGATGTACTTGATCAAAATCATCTACTTTAATCTCTGTGATTAAATAGTAGAATTTCACAATGATATAATAACATTGTTTTTGTTTGTTTTTTGTTGAAACTGGCATCTCTGTTATCAGTGTATAAATATTGATCTGTAAATATCTTATTGAAATAGTAGTGATAGAGTTAGCTCCCTTTGTATTGACATTATAATTGTTTAACAATACACACACAGTATTATCAGCACTTTGGTTTAAATTTGATTTTGTTTGTTATGTAAGCATTAGAAAGATCATCTCACTGATTATTTTGCCAAACAAATATTTTGACTAATACAATTTTTATAGGTGTAAAGTTATTGTATCAACATTGTCTAAAATCTCCACTCAAATAGATATTGGGGATACCAGATGACTAAATAATGTCTAATCCTGTCACTTTACACAACATTATCACCGTTGACTTTACGTTTTATGCATACAGTGGATTGTTGAAATTTCTAATCAAGCAGAAGTCTATAGATAAATGATTTTAAACAGTGATAACTCTGAATACACAATTTGATAGTTTGCTGTGCAAATGATTGTTGTTTATTCTACGATATTAATGTATTGGTTCTCATCTTCTAGCGTAAATATGCATTTCATTTTCAAACATTCTTAGCCAAGTTACAAGTAAACATGTCTATCGCTAATAAATCTTACTTGTAAATATGCAGATCATTTATAAAACATATAAATCTTATTTACAAATCAGTTATTTTGTATTGTATCAACAAATATTAAAATAAGACTATTAAAACATAGAAATAGTATTTACTGATCAGTTATGTTATATTATATAGATAAATATTAGATTTAGAAACATTAAAATAAATAATCAAATATTGAGATAACTGTGTTAACAGCATGTTGTCATTGCCTTGTTGTATGTACGAATTAGAATGATAAATATAATTAAATAAAAAAACCACAGAAGTCATTATAAAGGGAGATAATTTGTCAGGAAATACTGGTTTATTTTTAAAGGTTTGATATGAACAAAATCCAGAGATTAGTCTCCAGTATCTTTCTAATTTATTTGAGGTATAAGGACAATGTACTAGAGGTGTTCTAGATTTTAAGTAGTAGCTAATTTTAAAGCATATAAATATACATTTATTTAAATGTGTCCTTTATTGCAAATTATATTTAATTTCAATTACATTTATTACTTTTGATCTGTTGTATTCAAGTACTGATTCTATTTTTTAAATATCTAGATAAAGTCTATATTTAGGATAAAAAAATTGAAGTAATACATATTTTGGATATGAAAATGTTTTAGGAGTACTCTATTTAAGATATACATGCTTCAAGGGGGTGGGGCAACTCTCTATTTAGGCTATGATTTATTTTTAATTAAGTCTCTATCTAGCATAAGACATAACATTTTTTTAAGAAGTCAGTTCTTATTTCATAGATTAGGAGATGACAATGTTTTGCAAAATAAGTCCTTCTTTAGAATATGCATTTATTGGGAAATAAATCCATTTTTTCCAGGAGATAACATTTTTTAAGTAAGTGCTTCTTTGGAAATTATCATAGTCCACAAAATAAATCATTATTTAGGAGCTGACATTTTTTTGGAAGTGAGCTTTTATTTAGTATATTGAATTTTTCTTAAATGTCTGCACTTTGTAAATTATTGCTTGTATTTTTGATGGTATTTTACTAAATGCTGAAGTCTTTTTAGATATATTATAAAAAACAGTTTAAATCATAATTTTTTTTATTTCAAATTTAGAACATAGAATAGGTACTCTGGAAGATACTTTTGTAAGTTTTAGTAATCTTTGTGTTTGATTTCTGCATAATACAAAATAAAACAAGATTTAATAGAGAATTTTCATGCTTAATGTTTTTCTACCAAGACAATGGAGAAAGACGCAAATTTAATCTTCTAACCACATCTAAGAATTTTGTATAAAATTTTATTGATTGTATTAAATAAATATTGATTTGTACTTACAGACCACCCAGTCCTGACCAAGTTGGATCAAATAAATCACCAAATGCAGTCAAGCGAATTTTGGGTAGGTTTTTCTTTATCTCAATAGAGTATGATTACATGTCCTCTTGGAATATTCTTGTAGCAGTTATAGTTCTATTCTGAGGACTAAACTGTTACATTTTTAGCTCACCTGGCCAAAGGCCGTGTGAGCTTTTGCCATCACTTGTCGTCTGTCCGTCGTACGTCGTAAACTTTTACATTTAAATCTTCTCCTCTGAAACCCCTGAACCAAATTAAACCAAACCTGGCAGGGATGGTCCTTGGGTTGGTCCCTTTCAAAATTGTGTCCGACAGACCCGCCCTCCATTCAAGATGGTTGCTGTTACTAAATATGGAAATTTCTTCAATTGTCCATTGCTGCTTTATTATAAATCTAAATGAGCTCAAATTTTTACTGCAGCTACATGGAAATGAGTAGTTTAACATATATTCTGGGTTTTTCTGTTAAATTTTTCTTTCAGTCGATTTATACCGATTAATGCAAATTAGGCATATTTTGATAAAAGATCACATTTAAATCTTTTCCTCTGAAACCGGTGAACTAAATTAAACCAAACCTGACAGGGATGGTCCCTGAGTCATACATGTGATAGAGTTGCTATGCTACAACTGGAGATTTGCAAATTTTTGGCTGGAGATTTGGTCTCCTAACTGGAGATTTTTTATCAACGTATTTGATGCGTGTTTTTATTGTTTATTGATGTTTTCCTTTTGTTTGTTTCAGTATTGAACCAATTGCATCCCATTTCAATATATATTGTTTACATTTCTGTCTTATTAGTAGTGTTTCATATGATGAATGAAGGATAAAAACTGTATTTATAATTTATTCATAATCATAAGGTTATAACAAAGCAATAACAATGAAGACAGAATGTTCTGAACAATAAAGTCATAGAGCACTAAAATTAAAAGTCACTTTGCTGCTGGTGCGTTGGGTGATAGCATAAGTTTCGGCATTTTTGTGGTTTATCAATTCCATCCTGGAACTTAGTCCTTAAATAATACTTTGATCGGCTTTGGTCCCAAACAAGCCATAACAACTCAATCCGAGATGAATTCATTGCACGTTTGATCGAAATAAGAAGTTTTCCTCTGCATCAAAGGTTGTCCGACTCCTGTTTGCACAACGGTGTATAACTATTTTTAATTGCCGCTATCACACTTTTAATCATCTAAGCGTGTGCCACAAACCTACTTCCTTATCCCCAATTAACTGTCAATCAGTGGATAATTGTTGTATAATCATCAACACCTTAATTAATCACCATGACCCATTTTACCTGTAAAGGTGTCATTAAATATGACATTCACCTTTACCATTCGTATCTCTCGGCGTTTTTCGTCAGTGCGGGAGTTCCAAATGGGGAATTTCCAGAAATATTGATCGCAAAATGTAGGTCAAGATTTTATTGTACTTGATTTTTTTCATGGGCGGAAGATTTTGAAAGTTGACGGAAGGGACCCTCAAAATCGGGGGAAAAATGCTCCCGCTGGAAGGTTCACATGTATGCTGAGTGGGTCCCTTTCAAAATTATGTCCGACAGCCCCACCCTCCATTCAAGATGGCTGCTGTTACTAAAAATAGAAATTTCTTCAATTGTCCATTGTTGCTTTATTATAAATCAAAATGAGCTCAAATTTTAACTGCAGCTACATTGCAGTGAGTAGTTTTATAATCCGAGTTTTATAATCCGAGGTTTTCTGTGGAATCTTTCTTTCAGCCGATTTATACAGATTATGCAAATTAGGCATATTTTGATAAAAGATCACATTTAAATCTTCTTCTCTGAAACCGCTGAACCAGATTAAACCAAATTTGGCTGGGATAGTCCTTGGGTAGTCCCATTTCAAAATTGTGTCCGACAGCTCCGCCCTCCATTCAAGATGGATACTAAAAATACAAATTTCTTCAATTGTCCATTGCTGCTTTATTATAAATCAAAAGGAGCTCAAATTTTAACTGCAGCTACATGACAATGAGTAGATTAACATGTACTCTGGGTTTTTCTGTGAAATTTTTCTTTCAACCGATTTATACCGATTATACAAATTAGACATAGTTTGATAAAAGATCACATTTAAATCTTCTCTGAAACCACTGAACCAAATTAAAGCAAATTTGGCTGGGGTGGTCCCCTTTCAATATTGTGTCTGACAGCCCCGCCCTCCATTCAAAATGGCTGCTGTTACTAAAAATATAAATTTCTTTAGTTGTCAATTTCTGCTTTATTACAAATCAAAATGAACTCAAATTTTAATTGCAGCTACATGGCAATGAGTAGTTTAACATGTATTCTGGGTTTTTCTGTGAGATTTTTTCAGCCAGTTTAGGAATATTAGGAGATAAAAATCACATCAAAATCTTTTCCTCAGAAATTTGAGTTGAAATGATCCTTGGGTGGCCCACTTTCAAAATTATGTGTAACACCCGCATTTTCTATCAACCTTAGATGTCAAATTGAAAACCAGGTGAGCGATTACAGGTTTCTGGGAGCATCTAGTTTTCCACTTGTAATTTCTTTCTATCTTTTACTCAAAAACAGTCATTTGGGTAAATCTTCATGGTATATAAACATGAAATGTGGACATAATTAATTAGAAGTACCTGTCATCACAGAAATTAAATAGAAGAACCTGTCATCACAGAAATGTAATCATTGACCAAACAAATATTGAATTAAAGGCAAGATTTAATTATGATTCTTGTTACTTTTGTCATTACAGAGTAATAGCCCTTAGATCATGTTATTGTTATTTTATGTATTGATTTGCTACCTGTTTTTACAACTGTATATAAAAGTATATAAAGCTGCGAATAAAGTAAGAAGAACATTGTACAAGTAGGGTGTAGGAAAAAAATTAACTTAGGAAATGGAAATGAGTGCTTTTTGTTATGTAAATTAAAATATGGTTCACAAACCATTGTAAAATTGCATTGAAAAGAAAGCATATCTTAAAAACATTGTGCATGATTGCATCCCCATCCGATGACACCATTTTTGTTTGTTATTAATGAAAAAAATGTCTGAACCGAAATATATTTTTTGATTTTTTATATAAAAAATCATCAAAATACATAATGAATCAATTTAATAAACACAATATCACCATTTTGATACATGACCCATGGTAAAATTTACCTTGTGACTATCCAAGTTGATTTGCATTTAACTTTTGACCAACGGTAAATGGAAGAAAATATTCACAAGGCGTTTTCTTTACGTGAATTACCCAATAGTTAGACCCTGTCTATCTCTTGTTTTGAGCTGAATCGCCCAATAGTTGAACCCTGGCTATCTCTTGTTTTGAGCTGAATCACCCAATAGTTAGACCCTGCCTATCTCTTGTTTTGAGATGAATCACCCAATAGTTAGACCTTGCCTATCTCTTGTTTTGAGATGAATCACCCAATAGTTAGACCCTGCCTATCTCATGTTTTGAGCTGAATCACCCAATAGTTAGACCGTGCCTATCTCATGTTTTGAGCTGAATCACCCAATTGTTAGACCCTGCCTATCTCATGTTTTGAGCTGAATCACCCAATAGTTAGACCGTGCCTATCTCTTGTTTTGAGCTGAATCACCTAATAGTTAGACCCTGCCTATCTCTTGTTTTGAGATAAATCACCCACTATTTAGACCCTGCCTATCTCCTGTTTTGAGCTGAATCACCCAATAGTTAGACCCTGCCTATCTCTTGTTTTGAGATGAATCACCCAATAGTTAGACCGTGCCTATCTCATGTTTTGAGCTGAATCACCCAATAGTTAGACCTTGCCTATCTCATGTTTTGAGCTGAATCACCCAATAGTTAGACCTTGCCTATCTCATGTTTTGAGCTGAATCACCCAATAGTTAGACCTTGCCTATCTCTTGTTTTGAGATAAATCACCCAATAGTTAGACCCTGCCTATCTCTTGTTTTGAGCTGAATCACCCAATAGTTAGACCCTGCCTATCTCTTGTTTTGAGATAAATCACCCAATAGTTAGACCCTGCCTATCTCTTGTTTTGAGATGAATCACCCAATAGTTAGACCGTGCCTATCTCATGTTTTGAGCTGAATCACCTAATAGTTAGACCCTGCCTATCTCTTGTTTTGAGCTGAATCACCCAATAGTTAGACCCTGCCTATCTCTTGTTTTGAGATAAATCACCCAATAGTTAGACCCTGTCTATCTCTTGTTTTGAGATGAATCACCCAATAGTTAGACCCTGCCTATCTCTTGTTTTGAGCTGAATCACCCAATAGTTAGACCCTGTCTATCTCTTGTTTTGAGCTGAATCACCTAATAGTTAGACCCTGCCTATCTCTTGTTTTGAGATAAATCACCCAATAGTTAGACCCTGCCTATCTCATGTTTTGAGCTGAATCACCCAATAGTTAGACCCTGCCTATCTCATGTTTTGAGCTGAATCACCCAATAGTTAGACCCTGTCTATCTCTTGTTTTGAACTGAATCACCCAATAGTTAGACCCTGCCTATCTCATGTTTTGAGCTGAATCACCCAATAGTTAGACCCTGTCTATCTCTTGTTTTGAGCTGAATCACCCAATAGTTAGACCCTGCCTATCTCTTGTTTTGAGCTGAATCACCCAATAGTTAGACCCTGTCTATCTCTTGTTTTGAGCTGAATCACCTAATAGTTAGACCCTGCCTATCTCTTGTTTTGAGATAAATCACCCAATAGTTAGACCGTGCCTATCTCATGTTTTGAGCTGAATCACCCAATAGTTAGACCGTGCCTATCTCATGTTTTGAGCTGAATCACCCAATTGTTAGACCCTGCCTATCTCATGTTTTGAGCTGAATCACCCAATAGTTAGACCCTGCCTATCTCTTGTTTTGAGCTGAATCACCTAATAGTTAGACCCTGCCTATCTCTTGTTTTGAGATAAATCACCCAATATTTAGACCCTGCCTATCTCATGTTTTGAGCTGAATCACCCAATAGTTAGACCCTGCCTATCTCTTGTTTTGAGATGAATCACCCAATAGTTAGACCGTGCCTATCTCATGTTTTGAGCTGAATCACCCAATAGTTAGACCTTGCCTATCTCATGTTTTGAGCTGAATCACCCAATAGTTAGACCTTGCCTATCTCATGTTTTGAGCTGAATCACCCAATAGTTAGACCTTGCCTATCTCTTGTTTTGAAATAAATCACCCAATAGTTAGACCCTGCCTATCTCTTGTTTTGAGCTGAATCACCCAATAGTTAGACCCTGCCTATCTCATGTTTTGAGCTGAATCACCCAATAGTTAGACCCTGTCTATCTCTTGTTTTGAGCTGAATCACCCAATAGTTAGACCGTTCCTATCTCATGTTTTGAGCTGAATCACCCAATAGTTAGACCCTGTCTATCTCTTGTTTTGAGATGAATCACCCAATAATTACACCCTGCCTATCTCATGTTTTGAGCTGAATCACCCAATAGTTAGACCCTGCCTATCTCTTGTTTTGAGATAAATCACCCAATAGTTAGACCGTGCCTATCTCATGTTTTGAGCTGAATCACCCAATAGTTAGACCCTGTCTATCTTTTGTTTTGAGCTGAATCACCCAATAGTTAGACCCTGCCTATCTCTTGTTTTGAGCTGAATCACCCAATAGTTAGACCCTGCCTATCTCTTGTTTTGAGATGAATCACCCAATAGTTAGACCCTGCCTATCTCTTGTTTTGAGCTGAATCACCCAATAGTTAGACCCTGTCTATCTCTTGTTTTGAGCTGAATCACCCAATAGTTGGACCCTGCCTATCTCATGTTTTGAGCTGAATCACCCAATAGTTAGACCCTGCCTATCTCTTGTTTTGAGATGAATCACCCAATAGTTAGACCCTGCCTATCTCTTGTTTTGAGCTGAATCACCCAATAGTTAGACCCTGCCCATCTCATGTTTTGAGATGAATCACCCAATAGTTAGACCCTGCCTATCTCTTGTTTTGAGCTGAATCACCTAATAGTTAGACCCTGCCTATCTCATGTTTTGAGCTGAATCACCCAATAGTTAGACCCTGTCTATCTCTTGTTTTGAGCTGAATCACCCAATAGTTAGACCGTTCCTATCTCATGTTTTGAGCTGAATCACCCAATAGTTAGACCCTGTCTATCTCTTGTTTTGAGATGAATCACCCAATAGTTAGACCCTGCCTATCTCATGTTTTGAGCTGAATCACCCAATAGTTAGACCCTGCCTATCTCTTGTTTTGAGATAAATCACCCAATAGTTAGACCCTGCCTATCTCATGTTTTGAGCTGAATCACCCAATAGTTAGACCCTGTCTATCTCTTGTTTTGAGCTGAATCACCCAATAGTTAGACCGTTCCTATCTCATGTTTTGAGCTGAATCACCCAATAGTTAGACCCTGTCTATCTCTTGTTTTGAGATGAATCACCCAATAGTTAGACCCTGCCTATCTCATGTTTTGAGCTGAATCACCCAATAGTTAGACCCTGCCTATCTCTTGTTTTGAGATAAATCACCCAATAGTTAGACCGTGCCTATCTCATGTTTTGAGCTGAATCACCCAATAGTTAGACCCTGTCTATCTTTTGTTTTGAGCTGAATCACCCAATAGTTAGACCCTGCCTATCTCTTGTTTTGAGCTGAATCACCCAATAGTTAGACCCTGCCTATCTCTTGTTTTGAGATGAATCGCCCAATAGTTAGACCCTGCCTATCTCTTGTTTTGAGCTGAATCACCCAATAGTTAGACCCTGTCTATCTCTTGTTTTGAGCTGAATCACCCAATAGTTGGACCCTGCCTATCTCATGTTTTGAGCTGAATCACCCAATAGTTAGACCCTGCCTATCTCTTGTTTTGAGATGAATCACCCAATAGTTAGACCCTGCCTATCTCTTGTTTTGAGCTGAATCACCCAATTGTTAGACCCTGCCCATCTCATGTTTTGAGATGAATCACCCAATAGTTAGACCCTGCCTATCTCTTGTTTTGAGCTGAATCACCTAATAGTTAGACCCTGCCTATCTCATGTTTTGAGCTGAATCACCCAATAGTTAGACCCTGTCTATCTCTTGTTTTGAGCTGAATCACCCAATAGTTAGACCGTTCCTATCTCATGTTTTGAGCTGAATCACCCAATAGTTAGACCCTGTCTATCTCTTGTTTTGAGATGAATCACCCAATAGTTAGACCCTGCCTATCTCATGTTTTGAGCTGAATCACCCAATAGTTAGACCCTGCCTATCTCTTGTTTTGAGATAAATCACCCAATAGTTAGACCGTGCCTATCTCATGTTTTGAGCTGAATCACCCAATAGTTAGACCCTGTCTATCTTTTGTTTTGAGCTGAATCACCCAATAGTTAGACCATGCCTATCTCTTGTTTTGAGCTGAATCACCCAATAGTTAGACCCTGCCTATCTCTTGTTTTGAGATGAATCACCCAATAGTTAGACCCTGCCTATCTCTTGTTTTGAGCTGAATCACCCAATAGTTAGACCCTGTCTATCTCTTGTTTTGAGCTGAATCACCCAATAGTTGGACCCTGCCTATCTCATGTTTTGAGCTGAATCACCCAATAGTTAGACCCTGCCTATCTCTTGTTTTGAGATGAATCACCCAATAGTTAGACCCTGCCTATCTCTTGTTTTTAGCTGAATCACCCAATAGTTAGACCCTGCCCATCTCATGTTTTGAGATGAATCACCCAATAGTTAGACCCTGCCTATCTCTTGTTTTGAGCTGAATCACCCAATAGTTAGACCCTGCCCATCTCATGTTTTGAGATGAATCACCCAATAGTTAGACCCTGCCTATCTCATGTTTTGAGCTGAATCACCTAATAGTTAGACCCTGCCTATCTCTTGTTTTGAGATGAATCACCCAATAGTTAGACCCTGTCTATCTCATGTTTTGAGCTGAATCACCCAATAGTTAGACCCTGCCTATCTCTTGTTTTGAGCTGAATCACCCAATAGTTAGACCCTGTCTATCTCTTGTTTTGAGCTGAATCACCCAATAGTTAGACCTTGCCTATCTCTTGTTTTGAGCTCTTGATTAAAATGATTTAATGTTTATTTTATTTTCAGATTTCAAAGGAGGAAGTCCCAGGTCTAAACATGAAACAACTGATCCTGCAAAATCATTTATCAATAAATCCAATGTTTCTATGTCTAATTCCAATATGTCAGCATTTCCACAATACATGAGTATGCCTCAAACTCCCATGTATTATAAACCTGGACTAACGTCAACATTCAGCCCATCTGGTGCATACTCATATAACATGACTTCTCCACGCAATCCATTACATACTCCAAGCTTACAAAATAGTGGTATTCAAGACGATCAGTCAGAACAAATGGACACATCATTAAGTGTAAGTGAACTACATACAGAAGAACTACCTCCACGGCAACCAATACAACAACAGCCATTACTACGACTTCCGTCACACACCATGAATGGGTATCCATCACCAATCAGATCGTCATTTTTGTCTCATCAGCCTTCCTCAATAACAGAATCAGTACTACCATTATACAATAGTCATCTTAGTTCAGGAGACCAAACAAGACAGGTGGCACTGCTGTTGTCTGAGTTAGATGCTGCAAAACATCAGAATAAAAAGGTGAAATGTCTATATAACAAATCTCATTAAAATTAGATTCTGCAAAACATTAAAATAAAATGGTGAAATGTCTATATAACAAATCTCATTAAAAATTAGATTCTGCAAAACATTAAAATAAAAAGGTGAAATGTCTATGTAACAAATCTCATGAAAAATTAGATTCTGCAAAACATTAAAATAAAAAGGTGAAATGTCTATGTAACAAATCTCATGAAAAATTAGATGCATTTATCAAAAATCTGAAAATGCAGTGGCAAAAAGAATTATTATTTTAATTCTTTAATGTTCAAATATATTTGAATGTACAAAAAACAACTTCTGTAACAATAATATATCTGAATAAAATAATTATATGTTATAATGCTATAATCCTTCTCTTTAAACATCAAAGGATGTTGTTGTAAATGAGCATGAACAAAAACACATCTGAAACTAAAATGGAAAAATAAGAATCAGTGCTTTGATTACTGTTTTTCTTCTATTTGTGTAAATGTCTTAGCAGTATTCATTTTTTTATAAACTTGAAAGTTAGTCAGTGTGGAATGAAGTACAATCAAGAGTTGTGTAAAATAAAAGAAGATATAGTATGAACTTTATTTTGATAAATGTATTTAATCATAATTTAATACTATTTTTTTTTAAATCTAGTTGATGGATAAACTAATTCAAATGGAATTAGATGTTGAGACAGAAAAATTAAAAGCCAAAGTAAGAGAGGCTGATGAAAAAGGTCACACTGATGCTTCTGTAGCTGCAGGTTAGTACAAAGTGAAAGTACTTAGGTCATAAAAGTGAAAGTAGAACATGAGGAATCAAAACAGCCAAGACAAAGTTGTGCCTGATGACAGAGTACTTAATAGAAATTTATATATTATAAAATACTACATGTATTTACAAGGATTATAAAATACTACATGTATTTACAAGGAGTATAAAATACTACATGTATTTACAAGGAGTATAAAATACTACATGTATTTACAAGGAGTATAAAATACTACATGTATTTACAAGGAGTATAAAATACTACATGTATTTACAAGGAGTATAAAATACTACATGTATTTACAAGGAGTATAAAATACTACATGTATTTACAAGGAGTATAAAATACTACATGTATTTACAAGGAGTATAAAATACTACATGCATTTACAAGGAGTATAAAATACTACATGTATTTACAAGGAGTATAAAATACTACATGTATTTACAAGGAGTATAAAATACTACATGCATTTACAAGGAGTATAAAATACTACATGTATTTACAAGGAGTATAAAATACTACATGTATTTACAAGGAGTATAAAATACTACATGTATTTACAAAGGAGTATAAAATACTACATGTATTTACAAGGAGTATAAAATACTACATGTATTTACAAGGAGTATAAAATACTACATGTATTTACAAGGAGTATAAAATACTACATGTATTTACAAGGAGTATAAAATACTACATGTATTTACAAGGAGTATAAAATACTACATGTATTTACAAGGAGTATAAAATACTACATGTATTTACAAGGAGTATAAAATACTACATGTATTTACAAAGGAGTATAAAATACTACATGTATTTACAAGGAGTATAAAATACTACATGTATTTACAAGGAGTATAAAATACTACATGTATTTACAAGGAGTATAAAATACTACATGTATTTACAAGGAGTATAAAATACTACATGTATTTACAAGGAGTATAAAATACTACATGTATTTACAAAGGAGTATAAAATACTACATGTATTTACAAGGAGTATAAAATACTACATGTATTTACAAGGAGTATAAAATACTACATGTATTTACAAGGAGTATAAAATACTACATGTATTTACAAGGAGTATAAAATACTACATGTATTTACAAGGAGTATAAAATACTACATGTATTTACAAGGAGTATAAAATACTACATGTATTTACAAAGGAGTATAAAATACTACATGTATTTACAAGGAGTATAAAATACTACATGTATTTACAAGGAGTATAAAATACTACATGTATTTACAAGGAGTATAAAATACTACATGTATTTACAAGGAGTATAAAATACTACATGTATTTACAAAGGAGTATAAAATACTACATGTATTTACAAGGAGTATAAAATACTACATGTATTTACAAGGAGTATAAAATACTACATGTATTTACAAGGAGTATAAAATACTACATGTATTTACAAGGAGTATAAAATACTACATGTATTTACAAGGAGTATAAAATACTACATGTATTTACAAGGAGTATAAAATACTACATGTATTTACAAGGAGTATAAAATACTACATGTATTTACAAAGGAGTATAAAATACTACATGTATTTACAAGGAGTATAAAATACTACATGTATTTACAAGGAGTATAAAATACTACATGTATTTACAAGGAGTATAAAATACTACATGTATTTACAAGGAGTATAAAATACTACATGTATTTACAAGGAGTATAAAATACTACATGTATTTATAAGGAGTATAAAATACTACATGTATTTACAAGGAGTATAAAATACTACATGTATTTACAAGGAGTATAAAATACTACATGTATTTACAAGGAGTATAAAATACTACATGTATTTACAAGGAGTATAAAATACTACATGTATTTACAAGGAGTATAAAATACTACATGTATTTACAAGGAGTATAAAATACTACATGTATTTACAAGGAGTATAAAATACTACATGTATTTACAAGGAGTATAAAATACTACATGTATTTACAAAGGAGTATAAAATACTACATGTATTTACAAGGAGTATAAAATACTACATGTATTTACAAGGAGTATAAAATACTACATGTATTTACAAGGAGTATAAAATACTACATGTATTTACAAGGAGTATAAAATACTACATGTATTTACAAGGAGTATAAAATACTACATGTATTTACAAGGAGTATAAAATACTACATGTATTTACAAGGAGTATAAAATACTACATGTATTTACAAGGAGTATAAAATACTACATGTATTTACAAGGAGTGAAGTAGTCTGAACTTATAATCAAAATAGGAATGAGAAATAACTTTATTTAAAATATAAAACTGACATTTCATTTTATTTTATTTTTTTACAGAAATACAACTAAAAGAGGAGAATCTATGACAAATGTTTATTTCAAGTTCCTATTAAGCTGTTTCTATTAGACAATTTACAGTATTATTCCTGTATTTTTATCCAATTTTAAAGTGCATACTTTTTTTTCACGTTTTTGTAATCTGATATTGATATGATATTTATTTTAATTAAGTATAATAACTCTTTTAAATGATTTTTTTTTTTTTCTAATTTTTTCTAATTTTGATTGCAGTTGACCAGATAATGTTACAATACGTTATCTATATGTGATCTTTACTTCCATTAAATAGTTAGGTATGGTAGTAGCATGTTATTGATCCTATTTCATTCCATTTCATTTTTTAGTTAGGTTATTTGTGATTGATCTGGTAGAATTAATTGCCCTGCAACAGTTCCTATTAAAGTAGACAATAATTTACGGAGATGTGTCTCAATCGTGATCAACTCATTCTAATGAGTTTGGTACATCACTCAGTCACCATCAAATAAATCGCTGTATCTCGTTTCCGTTTTATCTTTCTATTGCAATCTTTATTGATAATTATAAGAGCTGTTTATACCATATTAAATGTAAAATAGGAATGCCCAAATGAATTAACATGGTGTTCCCGCAATGGTTTAGGTCATTGGTAATTGGACAATTATTGTTGTCAACCGGAGGATCAAATTATTCAGTATTATTTTCCCTTAGTTTTTACCTGCACTTTACAGGTATTTCAATACCTGAGGAATATTACATCAGTGTAGGAACATATTTCCTTTAGAATTGATAATGTCTGTTACAGATTGTATTACTTAACATGACATGAACTTTTTAAAACGTCCTGTATTCCTGTTATATGGTAATAGATAGTTTTGATCAATATTAAATATGACAAGAAAAGACGCAGATGTAAGAGAACATTAAAAAAAATGAAACCCAGGTTAAAATTAACAATATTGTTGTTGTTGTTCTTCATCTCACAGTCATGGTGTAGTCTTCAATGGTAACTGTGAATGTCAGACTACCCCTAAACTGAATGTTAGACTACCCCTGAATGCTAGACTATCCCTAAGCTGAATGTTAGACTACCCCTAAGCTGAATGTTAGACTAATCCTAAACTGAATGTTAGACTACCCCTAAACTGAATGTTAGACTACCCCTGAATGCTAGACTACCCCTAAGCTGAATGTTAGACTACCCCTAAGCTGAATGTTAGACTAATCCTAAACTGAATGTTAGACTACCCCTAAACTGAATGTTAGACTACCCCTGAATGCTAGACTACCCCTAAGCTGAATGTTAGACTACCCCTAAGCTGAATGTTAGACTAATCCTAAACTGAATGTTAGACTACCCCTGAATGCTAGACTACCCCTAAGCTGAATGTTAGACTACCCCTAAGCTGAATGTTAGACTAATCCTAAACTGAATGTTAGACTAATCCTAAACTGAATGTTAGACTAACCCTAAGCTGAATGTTAGACCACCCCTAAGATGAATGCTTAACTACCACTAAGCTGAATGTTAGACCATCCCTAAGCTGAATGTTAGACTAATCCTAAGCTGAATGTTAAACCACCCCTAAGCTGAATGTTAGACTAACCCTAAACTGAATGCTTAACTACCACTAAGCTGAATGTTAGACTACCCCTAAGCTGAATGTTAGACTAACCCTAGGCTGAATGTTAGACTAATCCTAAACTGAATGTTAGACTAACCCTAAACTGAATGTTAGACTACCCCATAAGCTGAATGTTAGATTTAAATGCCCAAGCAATGACTTTAATATCATTGCTTTTTCTGTAATTTGAGTTGTATTTTTGCGACAGTAGATGTTTGTGATTATAATTTCCATCATTTAACTTCTCTATGTCAACTACTCTTGCTAGAATACCAGTAGAATGTTGAACTGGATTCTTTTACTGTTACCCCACTGAAAAAAGACAGCATGCAACAGACATGCCACCCAAACAAGACACATTATTATGACTTTCTGTGTGTTCACTCCTTGCTCTGTCTTCTTAATTATGCTTTCTTAGCAAAGAATCTCTACATTTTTTGTTTTGATACAATCTCAGGAATGGTTCAAGAAGTCCATAAAGCACAGCGAAGGAAAGAAGAGGCCATGATGGGTAGAATAAAAGTAGCCAATCAGGAGAGAGATGAGGCTTTATTTCGTCTGTCAGAATTAGAAAGACGTTATGAAGAGTATGTTACATATATTATCAGCTTGTAATCTGTACTGTTAATCGTAATTTTTATTTGAGTTGAGTTAAAAACTCAGCATCCATGTATGAATGAATATTGTATTTATATTTCAGAGAAATTCTACAAAGTATTATCAAGTTATTAACACATGATATTGTCACCAACTCTATGTTCTATGTAGCAAGAGCATGGGAGAGGGAACTACGTTTTACCATTCGTATGTCCTATAAATATATATAATATTAATAAAAAATAATATTGAGCCCTTGAAAAGGAATTGGTAATTGTTGTCAATGCAGTATATAGATCTTGTTAGCAGGGGCTTACTGGTATAAGCTATTTATTTTGTATGGCTTTAATATATTAGTACATGGTTTAGAAATGTGAAGAAAAAAAATATTTTAAAGGAATGTTAATGGAAAAGATTTATTTTTCAGAAATTTCAGCAGAGATAGTAGATCAGATAATGACGATATTGATGATGAAATGGATTTACCTGAGGTAAGTTCTTATGTTGCTGTGGATCACCTTTGACCTCATGCTTACAATTTGCCGTACAGTTTAAGTTAGGCTAGATTATTGGTGTTCTTCAGCTCTATTCTGACTAGTATAATTAACAGGGAAAGCCCAAACTGACTAGTAAACTGCCATCCTACACCCCCACTGCCTTCAGTTGGTGGTATCATGGTTTTTGTGGTGAGAAGCAATCAACCTTAACTGCTGGACTACTCAGTACCCTATCCTCTACATTTTTTAAATCATATGACTCCTCTACATTTTTTAAATCATATGACTTTAAAGTTTCTTGTCTTATACCACAGAATAAAATATATTATACTGCCGTAGACAATATACAGTCGCAACACATACATTCTAAATCAATCTGTTCTATCTTCTAACTACCTGATTACTATCCTACATATTATTACAATTGTAGATTAAGTTTGTTTTACTTTAAAATTAGTTAAATCTGAACAACATAGACAATAACATGATCATCATACTAATCTTATAGAAATGTCATTGAAGACTCTGATTTAAGGTATGAACTTTCATGTCCTAAATCAGTAGAAACATAATCTTTGTCTGATAATCAAGTGATTCTCATAGATTTTATATTGATCATAAATTCCTAGTGATTAGAAAGAGATCCTAGAATTATCATGTTCCTTGACTACAGATTCCTGCTGATTGGGGTCCATTTAGGGGAATTTTAATAATGATGTGTATCTTTTTTTATTTTGAATTTAAAGGTTTATGATGTCTACCATTTACATCACAGAAAGAAGTTTTTACATTTCTCTTCTGAGAAAATATTTAAGATTTAATCATATTTATTGAAAATGTTTATGACAAAAAATATTGCATCTAGTAAATCTCCAGGTTATAGAGCCCCCATTAGACTTGGACATAGACATCTAGTAAATCTCCAGGTTATAGAGTCCCCATTAGACTTGGACATAGACATCTAGTAAATCTCCAGGTTATAGAGTCCCCATTAGACTTGGACATAGACATCTAGTAAATCTCCAGGTTATAGAGTCCCCATTAGACTTGGACATAGACATCTAGTAAATCTCCAGGTTATAGAGTCCCCATTAGACTTGGACATAGACATCTAGTAAATCTCCAGGTTATAAAGTCCCCATTAGACTTGGACATAGACATCTAGTAAATCTCCAGGTTATAGAGTCCCCATTAGACTTGGACATAGACATCTAGTAAATCTCCAGGTTATAGAGTCCCCATTAGACTTGGACATAGACATCTAGTAAATCTCCAGGTTATTGAGTCCCCATTAGACTTGGACATAGACATCTAGTAAATCTCCAGGTTATAGAGTCCCCATTAGACTTGGACATAGACATCTAGTAAATCTCCAGGTTATAGAGTCCCCATTAGACTTGGACATAGACATCTAGTAAATCTCCAGGTTATAGAGTCCCCATTAGACTTGGACATAGACATCTAGTAAATCTCCAGGTTATAGAGTCCCCATTAGACTTGGACATAGACATCTAGTAAATCTCCAGGTTATAGAGTCCCCATTAGACTTGGACATAGACATCTAGTAAATCTCCAGGTTATAGAGTCCCCATTAGACTTGGACATAGACATCTAGTAAATCTCCAGGTTATAAAGTCCCCATTAGACTTGGACATAGACATTTAGTAAATCTCCAAGTTATAGAGCCCCCATTAGACTTGGACATAGACATCTAGTAAATCTCCATGTTATAGAGTCCCCATTAGACTTGGACATAGACATCTAGTAAATCTCCAGGTTATAAAGTCCCCATTAGACTTGGACATAGACATTTAGTAAATCTCCAGGTTATAGAGCCCCCATTAGACTTGGACATAGACATCTAGTAAATCTCCATGTTATAGAGTCCCCATTAGACTTGGACATAGACATCTAGTAAATCTCCAGGTTATAGAGTCCCCATTAGACTTGGACATAGACATCTAGTAAATCTCCAGGTTATAGAGTCCCCATTAGACTTGGACATAGACATCTGGTAAATCTCCAGGTTATAGAGTCCCCATTAGACTTGGACATAGACATCTAGTAAATCTCCAGGTTATAGAGTCCCCATTAGACTTGGACATAGACATCTAGTAAATCTCCAGGTTATAGAGTCCCCATTAGACTTGGACATAGACATCTAGTAAATCTCCAGGTTATAGAGTCCCCATTAGACTTGGACATAGACATCTAGTAAATCTCCAGGTTATAGAGTCCCCATTAGACTTGGACATAGACATCTATTAAATCTCCAGGTTATAGAGTCCCCATTAGACTTGGACATAGACATCTAGTAAATCTCCAGGTTATAGAGTCCCCATTAGACTTGGACATAGACATCTGGTAAATCTCCAGGTTATAGAGTCCCCATTAGACTTGGACATAGACATCTAGTAAATCTCCAGGTTATAGAGTCCCCATTAGACTTGGACATAGACATCTAGTAAATCTCCAGGTTATAGAGTCCCCATTAGACTTGGACATAGACATCTAGTAAATCTCCAGGTTATAGAGTCCCCATTAGACTTGGACATAGACATCTAGTAAATCTCCAGGTTATAGAGTCCCCATTAGACTTGGACATAGACATCTAGTAAATCTCCAGGTTATAGAGTCCCCATTAGACTTGGACATAGACATCTAGTAAATCTCCAGGTTATAGAGTCCCCATTAGACTTGAACATAGACATCTAGTAAATCTCCAGGTTATAGAGTCCCCATTAGACTTGAAACATAGACATCTAGTAAATCTCCAGGTTATAGAGCCCCCATTAGACTTGGACATAGACATCTAGTAAATCTCCAGGTTATAGAGTCCCCATTAGACTTGGACATAGACATCTAGTAAATCTCCAGGTTATAGAGTCCCCATTAGACTTGGACATAGACATCTAGTAAATCTCCAGGTTATTGAGTCCCCATTAGACTTGGACATAGACATCTAGTAAATCTCCAGGTTATAGAGTCCCCATTAGACTTGGACATAGACATCTAGTAAATCTCCAGGTTATAGAGTCCCCATTAGACTTGGACATAGACATCTAGTAAATCTCCAGGTTATAGAGTCCCCATTAGACTTGGACATAGACATCTAGTAAATCTCCAGGTTATAGAGCCCCCATTAGACTTGGACATAGACATCTAGTAAATCTCCAGGTTATAGTGTCCCCATTAGACTTGGACATAGACATCTAGTAAATCTCCAGGTTATAGAGTCCCCATTAGACTTGGACATAGACATCTAGTAAATCTCCAGGTTATAGAGTCCCCATTAGACTTGGACATAGACATCTAGTAAATCTCCAGGTTATAGAGTCCCCATTAGACTTGGACATAGACATCTAGTAAATCTCCAGGTTATAGAGTCCCCATTAGACTTGGACATAGACATCTAGTAATTCTCCAGGTTATAGAGTCCCCATTAGACTTGGACATAGACATCTAGTAAATCTCCAGGTTATAGAGCCCCCATTAGACTTGGACATAGACATCTAGTAAATCTCCAGGTTATAGAGTCCCCATTAGACTTGGACATAGACATCTAGTAAATCTCCAGGTTATAGAGTCCCCATTAGACTTGGACATAGACATCTAGTAAATCTCCAGGTTATTGAGTCCCCATTAGACTTGGACATAGACATCTAGTAAATCTCCAGGTTATAGAGTCCCCATTAGACTTGGACATAGACATCTAGTAAATCTCCAGGTTATAGAGTCCCCATTAGACTTGGACATAGACATCTAGTAAATCTCCAGGTTATAGAGTCCCCATTAGACTTGGACATAGACATCTAGTAAATCTCCATGTTATAGAGTCCCCATTAGACTTGGACATAGACATCTGGTAAATCTCCAGGTTATAGAGCCCCCATTAGACTTGGACATAGACATCTAGTAAATCTCCAGGTTATAGAGTCCCCATTAGACTTGGACATAGACATCTAGTAAATCTCCAGGTTATAGAGTCCCCATTAGACTTGGACATAGACATCTAGTAAATCTCCAGGTTATAGAGTCCCCATTAGACTTGGACATAGACATCTAGTAAATCTCCAGGTTATAAAGTCCCCATTAGACTTGGACATAGACATCTAGTAAATCTCCAGGTTATAGAGTCCCCATTAGACTTGGACATAGACATCTAGTAAATCTCCAGGTTATAGAGTCCCCATTAGACTTGGATATAGACAGAAAATATATTATTTATCAATAGTTATAAAGTATCAAATTCTTTGAACTACAATTTTCCTTAATATGACCTGCGTTGATCATTTTGAGTTGTATGTTTTTGTAATCCCACTCAACCCCTCCGATGTGTTGATTGATCTGAATTAGTTCACCTCCTATCAGAATTCCGACGATTGCTTGTCAAAATCTCTGACTTATTTCATCTTACTTAAAGTTGAAGAGAAATTTCATCCTTTACACAACCGATTACTCATGCTCAGAATGTCTTTAAACTACTCAATAAACACGACAAAGATTTATAAGGTAGATCCCTGTCATAGATTAAAAACAAAAAATATGACCATTACCCAAGAACAATTTATGAAATGTATTGATTATCGTGGTTTTTAATCCAAGATGAAAATGAAATATTACATTGAAATGAGAAAATCTGAGAGCTAGATCACAGACTGACGATATTTACGATTTATCCCAGATGCCTTTGATTTGGAAAAGAACATTTTTATTTGTCAGTCGTATTTCACATGAAAGAGAATCCTGACGTTTCTTGGTGTAACAAGCTGTTTATAGATCTATAAACAAATGTTTTATCTCAGTAATATCTGATTAATTCTCTGTAAATCATTCAATATGCTGGGTTTTTCATATCCCTCTTATCTGTCCTGTAAATTTTGTTTGTTGAAGTACCTGTCAATAATGATCAAATTTAACTTGGAAGTAACATCATCTAAGCATTTTGTCATATAGAATTTCATTGGAGAAAGTTTTCTGTAAATGCGCACTGGAAATTTTAGCAAAAAAACCCACATAGGAGATATTAGAGCTGGGTATTTCTACATACCTGGATTTTTTTCTATGATATTTTATCGAAAAGCAAGCATATTTAAAAAAAGATCTAATAAGAATAATTAGTATATTCTCGATTCCGGAGTGACATCACAATAAATAATTGACCAATCAATTATTAGCATTTCTGATACGAGGAAAATATTTAGTGGTGAAACCAAGCAAAATCCTCAAGATTCTACATAGACTTCAATGTATATTAATTTATGTGATATCTACCAACAGAAGTTAAATATTGTAATTAATATCACTGCTGGTCCTTGTTAACAATAGATCTACCAACAGAAGTTAAATATTGTAATTAATATCACCTCTGGTCCTTGTTAACAATAGATCTACCAACAGAAGTTAAATATTGTAATTAATATCACCTCTGGTCCTTGTTAACAATAGATCTACCAACAGAAGTTAAATATTGTAATTAATATTACCTCTGGTCCTTGTTAACAATAGATCTACCAACAGAAGTTAAATATTGTAATTAATATCACCTCTGGTCCTTGTTAACAATAGATCTACCAACAGAAGTTAAATATTGTAATTAATATCACCTCTGGTCATTGTTAACAATAGATCTACCAACAGAAGTTAAATATTGTAATTAATATCACCTCTGGTCCTTGTTAACAATAGATCTACCAACAGAAGTTAAATATTGTAATTAATATCACCTCTGGTCCTTGTTAACAATAGATCTACCAACAGAAGTTAAATATTGTAATTAATATTACCTCTGGTCCTTGTTAACAATAGATCTACCAACAGAAGTTAAATATTGTAATTAATATCACCTCTGGTCCTTGTTAACAATAGATCTACCAACAGAAGTTAAATATTGTAATTAATATCACCTCTGGTCCTTGTTAACAATAGATCTACCAACAGAAGTTAAATATTGTAATTAATATCACCTCTGGTCCTTATTAACAGTAGATCTACCAACAGAAGTTAAATATTGTAATTAATATCACCTCTGGTCATTGTTAACAATAGATCTACCAACAGAAGTTAAATATTGTAATTAATATCACCTCTGGTCCTTGTTAACAATAGATCTACCAACAGAAGTTAAATATTGTAATTAATATCACCTCTGGTCCTTGTTAACAATAGATCTACCAACAGAAGTTAAATATTGTAATTAATATCACCTCTGGTCCTTGTTAACAATAGATCTACCAACAGAAGTTAAATATTGTAATTAATATCACCTCTGGTCCTTGTTAACAATATATCTACCAACAGAAGTTAAATATTGTAATTAATATTACCGCTGGTCCTTGTTAACAATAGATCTACCAACAGAAGTTAAATATTGTAATTAATATCACCTCTGGTCCTTGTTAACAATAGATCTACCAACAGAAGTTAAATATTGTAATTAATATCACCTCTGGTCCTTGTTAACAATAGATCTACCAACAGAAGTTAAATATTGTAATTAATATCACCTCTGGTCCTTGTTAACAATAGATCTACCAACAGAAGTTAAATATTGTAATTAATATTACCGCTGGTCCTTGTTAACAATAGATCTACCAACAGAAGTTAAATATTGTAATTAATATCACCTCTGGTCCTTGTTAACAATAGATCTACCAACAGAAGTTAAATATTGTAATTAATATCACCTCTGGTCCTTGTTAACAATAGATCTACCAACAGAAGTTAAATATTGTAATTAATATCACCTCTGGTCCTTGTTAACAATAGATCTACCAACAGAAGTTAAATATTGTAATTAATATCACCTCTGGTCCTTGTTAACAATAGATCTACCAACAGAAGTTAAATATTGTGATTAATATCACCTCTGGTCCTTGATATCCCCTCGCCAACGAAGTTGCAAAGGGATATAGTAACGCTACCGTCCTTCCTTCCGTCCGTCCATCCTTCCGTAACATCCTTGTGAACACTCTAGGATCAACATCCTTCAATGGATTTTGACCAAACTTGATACATATTTAGTCCTTAAGAGAATCTGGAACCCTATTGTTTTTCAAGGTCAAAGGTCAAGGTCACCGGGTCAAATTTTTACCGCATAACATCCTTGTGAACACTAGAATCAACATCCTACAATGGATTTTGACTAAACTTGGTACATACTTAGACCTTAGGAGAGTCTGGAACCCTATTGATTTTCTAGGTCAAAGGACAAGGTCACTGGGTAAATTTTTTACCGTGTAACATCCTTGTGAACACTCTAGAATCAACATCCTTCAATGGATTTTGACTAAACTTGGTACATACTTAGTCCTTAGGAGAATCTTGAACCCTATTGATTTTCAAGGTCAAAGGTCAATGTCACCAGGTCAATTTTTTACCGCGTAACATCCTTGTGAACACTCTAGAATCAACATCCTTCAATGGATTTTGATCAAACTTGGTACATACATAGTCCTTAGGAGAGTCTGGAACCCTATTGATTTTCAAGGTCAAATGTCAAGGGGTCAAATTTTTACTGCATAACATCCTTGTGAACACTCTAGAATCAACATCCTACAATGGATTTTGACCAAACTTGGTACATACTTAGTCCTGATGAGAGTTTGGAACCCTATTGAATTTCAAGGTCAAAGGTCAAGGTCACTGGGTCAAATTTTTACCGCATATCAACCTTGTGAACAATCTAGAATCAAGATCCTTCAATGGATTTTGACCAAACTTGGTACATACATGGTCCTTAGGAGAGTCTGGAACCCTATTGATGTTCAAGGTCATAGGTCAAAGGTCAATGTCACCGGGTAAAATTTTTACTGCATAACATCCTTGTGAACACTCTAGAATCAACATCCTTCAATGGATTTTGACCAAACTTGGTACATGCTTAGACCTTAAGAGCATCTGGAACCCTATTGAATTTCAAGGTCAAAGGTCAAGGTCACAGGGTCTAATTTTTAGGCGAGGGGATACGCCACGCTTTGCGTTACCCTTGTTAACAATAGATTTACCAACAGATATCACCTCTGGTCCTTGTTAACAATAGATCACTTCTCTAGTTTGCTTTTCTTCATTGTATATTTGACAGCTTTAATTTATTTTAGAAAAATTAAATTAAAATTTTCCATTGAAATTGAGGTAAAATCCCAAGGATTGCTGCTGCCTTCACCACCTCCAATTATTAACTGCCTGGATATTTGAAAAAGAGAATTAACCAGTTACAAACAAATCTATGTTCCCACCAAATCTTTAGGGCAAAGTTAATTCAAATACAAAGTATATAATGGACCATAATCATTCCATGCAGAAAATAAAAAAATTTACTGCTGTAACAATAATTTGTTTTCTGTTGAATTTTTAATTAATGTTTTTAAGTATTTAAACAGTTTATCCCTTGTTTTACAGAGATGAAAGAATTATAACAATTAGAAATATTTATTTTCTCAATAGCTTCAAATATGATTGATTGTACATGTATATCTATTGAAAGTACATTTTTGTACAGCAATGGAGAACATGTACATAATTATTGCCTTCTTTGAAAATGTCATAAAATAAAAGAAGCTGTCTTTTTATGGGAAACACCTATATTTTAGGGTTAGGGTTCAGGTTTGGTGTTTAATGGCAGTCAGTTTTATTGGTGGAGAAAACGACGACCCCTTCTAACATTTTAAGTCAGTGTTTTATTGTGTCTGTTTGATATGTACAATTTTTCAACTACTTGCATATGCATTTTGTCGCTTCCACATGGTATCTTTCCCAAATGATGGAAGAATATTGGAAAGACATATGTTTTTCCATCAGTCATCTGAATTCTGACCTTTGAAGAAGTCCTGAATTTTGACCTTTTTAGAAGTCACAATAAAAGGGTTCAGAAATTCTGAAGTTACAAAATTCCCCAAAAAAGAAAAGTTGACTGGTATTCTAAGATAGATCTGAATGGTTATCATTTGAATTCAGTGATAACCCTTTTTTTGTTATGCTTCCTCTAATGTGCTACTGGCTTGGCCATTTTATTACTCTTTTAAAACAATTTTTCAGAGTTTCGACAACCTTTTAACACGATTGGACCAGTTTGATTTCCCTAGAACACAGGAGTACACTGCATTAGTACAAAAGCTGGAACAAACTAAGCAGAGACAAAGAGAAATAACAGCAGATGAGATGCAAGCAGTTTTAGAACAAAGAGATATGACTTTAGCAAAGGTATACATCATTTTCTGGATATGTTGTTTACTGAAAATTATCACATGACATTATTTAGGACATTTTCGTAGCCAAACGACATGGTGGCTGTGATATCTATAACCACATCTGGATCAATATTTACAACAAAAAAAAGATTGATTTCAGCTTCAATACAATAAGTGTGAGCTTGCACAGCTAGCTAAGTTTGAACAGTAATGTTGTTTATAGACATTAATATCCCCACCTCTATTACCCTCAATGCCTCTATATCCCCACCTCTATTACCCTCAATGCCTCTATATCCCAACCTCTATTACCCTCAATGCCTCTATATCCCAACCTATATTACCCTCAATGCCTCTATATCCCAACCTCTATTACCCTCAATGCCTCTATATCCCAACTTCTATTACCTTCAATGCCTCTATATCCCCACCTCTATTACCCTCAATGCCTCTATATCCCAACCTCTATTACCCTCAATGCCTCTATATCCCCACCTCTATTACCCTCAATGCCTCTATATCCCAACCTCTATTACCCTCAATGCCTCTATATCCCAACCTCTATTACCCTCAATGCCTCTATATCCCAACTTCTATTACCCTCAATGCCTCTATATCCCAACCTCTATTACCCTCAATGCCTCTATATCCCAACTTATATTACCCTCAATGCCTCTATATCCCAACCTCTATTACCCTCAATGCCTCTAGATGCCCACCTCTATTACCCTCAATGCCTCTATATCCCACTTCTATTACCCTCAATACCTCTATATCCCAACTTCTATTACCCTCAATGCCTCTATATCCCAACCTCTATTACCCTCAATGCCTCTATATCCCAACCTCTATTACCCTCAATGCCTCTATATCCCAACTTCTATTACCCTCAATGCCTCTATATCTCAACCTCTATTACCCTCAATGCTTCTATATCCCCATCTCTATTACCCTCAATGCCTCTATATCCCACCTCTATTACCCTCAATGCCTCTATATCCCAACTTCTATTACCCTCAATGCCTCTATATCCCCACCTCTATTACCCTCAATGCCTCTATATCCCACTTCTATTACCCTCAATGCCTCTATATCCCAACTTCTATTACCCTCAATGCCTCTATATCCCCACCTCTTACCCTCAATGCCTCTATATCCCACCTCTATTACCCTCAATGCCTCTATATCCCAACCTCTATTACCCTCAATGCCTCTATATCCCAACCTCTATTACCCTCAATGCCTCTATATCCCACCTCTATTACCCTCAATGCCTCTATATCCCAACTTCTATTACCCTCAATGCCTCTATATCCCAACCTATATTACCCTCAATGCCTCTATATCCCAACTTCTATTACCCTCAATGCCTCTATATCCCCACCTCTATTACCCTCAATGCCTCTATATCCCACTTATATTACCCTCAATGCCTCTATATCCCAACTTCTATTACCCTCAATGCCTCTATATCCCAACTTCTATTACCCTCAATGCCTCTATATCCCAACTTCTATTACCCTCAATGCCTCTATATCCCAACTTCTATTACCCTCAATGCCTCTATATCCCAACTTCTATTACCCTCAATGCCTCTATATCCCAACCTCTATTACCCTCAATGCCTCTATATCCCAACTTCTATTACCCTCAATGCCTCTATATCCCAACCTCTATTACCCTCAATGCCTCTATATCTCAACTTCTATTACCCTCAATGCCTCTATATCCCCACCTCTATTACCCTCAATGCCTATATCCCACCTCTATTACCCTCAATGCCTCTATATCCCCACCTCTATTCCCCTCAATGCCTCTATATCCCAACCTCTATTACCCTCAATGCCTCTATATCCCACCTCTATTACCCTCAATGCCTCTATATCCCAACCTCTATCCCACCTCTATTACCCTCAATGCCTCTATATCCCCACCTCTATTACCCTCAATGCCTCTATATCCCCACCTCTATTACCCTCAATGCCTCTATATCCCAACTTCTATTACCCTCAATGCCTCTATATCCCAACTTCTATTGCCCTCAATGCCTCTATATCCCCACCTCTATTACCCTCAATGTCTCTATATCCCAACCTCTATTACCCTCAATGTCTCTATATCCCAACCTACATTACCCCAATTACCTTTATATCCCCCATTGGAAAATCTCTTGACAAGTCTGATTTAAAAAACTTAAAAATGAGAGTAGACTTCAGCTATCTGTCAACCAATATGTTTTACAAAAAGTAGGTTAATATTAGATTCAGAGGACATTTTGGAAGTATAGAATAGATTAGACAAATATATAGGGTGGCTATACATGATACAAGATATACTGGGAATGACCATGAGGATCAAAGAAACGGTCCTTTTATTGATGTTCTTAATCTTTTTTCATGTTTCTATCCTGTCTGTACACCCATCTATACAGTGTACACTCAATAGATTTTAAATATTACAGGCTAGAAAGCTGGAGGAGGAATTGCTTAAGTACCAAAGACAGGAACAGAATAATCTGGTAAGTCTATAATACTCACTTTCTACTCTCACAATTAATATTTCACAGTAATTCTTGAGCTCATTTGAATCTAAGAGTCGTGTGGAGTATTGCCATCATAATAGATCTATCATTTTCATAATATTTTCACATTTCATTATCCTTTGTTGAAAACATTAGGCCCAACTGATTTGAACCTGGCTGAAATACTCCTGCTTTTAAATTTTACATTTTTGGTGCAGATCAAAAAGCAAGGCTTGCTAGAACCAAATACGCTTCTGAAATTTATAAATCTACTTGTCAGAAAACATGGTGTTTTAGAAGCCAAACTTTATATGATGATTACTGATAGTTCTTTAACATTTATGTGTTTTTTGTTTAGATTCAAAATTGTCAACATCATGCAGAGTTCGTGAAACCTTCAATTTTTCTGTCAGACATTGGACTGACAAGGCAAATTTCTGCTGGTCCCTCAAAACTTTTGGTGATCCTACATTTTACAAATATTAGCGAATTATTTTGATTGAACAAATAAAACTGAAACCAGGAGAGCAGGCACATTTTGACTGTTTTTTTAATTTGATGGTGTGTTTAAGTTTTACTTTACAAAAGGTCTAGATGAGTAAGAGAGAGGTTTGGGTACTCATAAAACTATTTAAGCCCAGCCACTTTCTTGTCACAGATATATGACTGAACCAATCAGGTTATCTGGATCCCTGTTGTGTTTTTTGTATGTTTCACCTTAGTATGTAGTATAATTGTTTTTGTTTAATTTAGCTGATGGTTGGTTCTGCTATGGTGATGTGTTCAGTTAACCTTTCCTGAATTACATTTATTATACTATAAAAGATTTTAGAACTATTTTATTTGTATCAAATTTTATAATTTTATTCTTCTGCTGTAAATTAGGTAATGTAAAAATAGTTTTCTGTTTCTGTCTGCTCAAACTAGAATTCCTCAATAGTCTCATCATCCTCTTCCTCATCACTCATATTTTCAGTATTCTGATTTGCAATGCTGAATTATTCTCTGGCCCAGTCTGGGATATCCTCATCAATAGTAAACGTCATATTGTCTGGATCCTCATTGACCTCAGTCACATTTCTTTCCACTTCGGTTGAAATGAACGTTCTGGGCACTTTTCCTTTTCATATAATCACCTTTTATCGTCATTTGTATGGACATCGGGCAGGTATTACCGTTTTCCTGGCCTTGCACCTTTTGAAAATCGAATCGGCCATGTGGCCATTATTAAATTTTATTTTTACTGGTATCCAATTTGATCATTTACAATGCTAAAATTTAAACGTGAAACATCGGGAACCAGTGCAATAATATGGCTAATCACCGAGCATACCGCAACAGACCATAGCGAACGTTTTTTTCTCGGAACAAGCAGTTGGACAATGGGACCGGCACAAGGCGTTCAAATGACGGACCTAACGAAATTTTGGCGGCCAGGACTGACGATTTTCGCGAACTCTGATCATGTAAGATGTTCTAGCATAGGACTATGGAAAAATTGCCCATTAATATATTGCTGACATTCCACTGAACTTGAACCTAAGTTGTTTCACATGAACAGATAAATTATTGTTGAATTTTCCTTTATCAAGATATTTTTATTTTTCGTCCAAATAAAAGATTCAAGATGGTTGCCATTATATAAGTTGACTATAGTTAAGTTGAAAATAGTCTAATTGAGAATCTTTGAAAAATATACAAAAATGTTTTTCTCAGAAACAGCTGAATAGTACTTAGATACACAAAATTGTTATTATATTGATGTTGTTTTATATCAATAGAGCAACACAGGGTCTTCAGAAACTGTATTTTTATGAATAAATAAGTATATATAACTGTGATTGTGATTATTATTGAAAATTTAAAAAAAAAAACATTTTTATTATGGAAAGGAAGTGTATTACAGGAAGAAAAACAGAAACATTTATAGGGAAGATTTTGAAAAATCTGCAATTAAGCTAGAATATAAATATATCAAATCTGATGGTTTTAGTAAATGTGATCAATCATTTGATGTGAGGAAAGTAAAACTAGGTAAACCCCAACACGCCTTACTGGTATTAAATACAGAAAATCACACATGTTAAAAACTTTAAATTAAAAATTTAATAAAATAAAAGATTTATACGTCTTTCAACATTTTCCTGTAAATTTGTCACAGAAATCCACAAAAACACATGTTTCTATTATTTATACGATCATAAAAAAGTGTTTGATTGAATGAGATTTGTCCTCCATGAAGAAGTTAAACCTTTTGTAAATCATTAATGTCCTCTACACATATAAATTTGTTGTATGAACAATTCTATAACAATGCAGAAAATGTCAGCTGTGTACGATGTAATCCTCGGCAAATATTGGAGGTTTATATAGATTATGTTATTGGTTTTGTCACTGTTTTCGTATTCACATTAAATTGAATTTGGATATTTAATGCCCAGTGAAAAGGATTTGTTTAAACCAAAAGCAAATAATTGTTTTCGTTGGTGCAATTAATAAATAAATTTTTTTTTTCAAAATTTCTCCATTTAAAACCAATCCAAAGTATGACCATAAATTTGATTGTTGTACTAAAGTAACTATCAAAGGAAACATTTTAGTTTGTTTCAAAATCTGTTTCCTTCTTCCTAAATAATGATTAATTTCAAATAAATGATTTTGTGAATTTATAGATGAGTGATTTTGTTTTACTCAAATATTGTCCCTTTTTGGATCATGCGTTTTCCATTTGGAACTGAGCATTCCTGATTATGGTTATGGCAAATGGAGATGCCCTGTTCACATGAAAAATATATCACTTGTAATTTTTATTATACATGTATATACATACATATAAGCTCTCAAGTGTAAGAATTAGGTTCAAAGTCAGTTTGTTTTGTTGATCAATTTATTTTCTTCAAGACCATCATGGATAGTCATTCATTTTTAGCTCACCTGGCCATAGGCCATGTGAGCTTTTGTCATGGGTAAGCGTCCGTCGTCCGTCCGTCCATCCGTCCGTTAGCTTTTCACATTTAAATCTTCTTCTCTGAAACCGCTGAACAGATTTCAACCAAACTTGCCAGAAATGTTCACTGGATGGTCCTCTACCTGATTTGTGTTTTTGGTGCTGATTTGAAATCCAACATGGCTGCCAGGGTCCATAATGTGTTCTCATTGGCTGAAATTTTAAAAATCTTCTTGTCAGAAACCACTAAGTCAATTGAATTGTGACTTTGCAGGAAAGATCATTGGGTGGTCCTGTACTAAAATTGTGAATCGTTTGCCGATCGGAAATTCAAGATGGCCGCCATGACTCGACTCAGTTTAACATAGGACCCTATGGGAATTTCACATTTTCATCTTTTTTTCTGAAACCACATAACAGATTTGAACCAAACTTGGCAGAAATGTTCATTGTATGGTCATATACAAGATTTTTGTTTTTGGCGCTGATCGGAAATCCAACATGGCTGCCAGGGCCCATAATGTGTTCTGATTGGTCGAAATTTTAAAAATCTTCTTGTTAGAAACCACTAAGCCAATTGAATTGTGACTTTGCAGGAATGATCATTGGGTGGTCCTGTACTAAACTTGTGAATCGTTTGCCAATCGGAAATTCAAGATGGCCGCCATGACTCGACTTAGTTTAACATAGGACCCTATGGGAATTTCACATTTTCATCTTTTTTTCTGAAACCACAAAAAGATTTGAACCAAACTTGGCAGAAATGTTCATTGTATGGTCATATACAAGATTTGTGTTTTTGGTGCTGATCGGAAATCCAACATGGCTGCCAGGGCCCATAATGTGTTCTGATTGGTCGAAATTTTAAAAATCTTCTTGTTAGAAACCACTTAGCCAATTGAATTGTGGCTTTGCAGGAATGATCATTGGGTGGTCCTGTACTAAATTTGTGAATCGTTTGCTGATCGGAAATTCAAGATGGCCACCATGACTCGACTTAATTTTAACATAGGACCCTATGGAAAAAATGTTTAAAAGTCTTCTCCTCTGAAACCAGTAAGTCAGTTTAAAGCAAACATGGCATGAATGGTCCTTAGGTGGTCAACTTTCAAAATTATGTCCTGTGACCCCGACCTCCATCCAAGATGGCCGCCATCAGCAAACATATTTTTAACATAGAACCCTATGGGAAATATGTTTAAAAATCTTCTTCTCTGAAGCCAGTAAGCCAATTTAAAGCAAACATGGCATGGATGGTCCTTAAGTGGTCAATTTTCAAAATTGTGTCCAGTGACCCTGACCTCCATCCAAGATGGCCACCTTCAGCGGACATACTGTAGTTTTAACATAGGACCCTATGGGAAAAAATGTTTTAAAATCTTCTCCTCTGAAACCAGTAAGCCAATATAGCAAACATGTCATCGATGGTCCTTAGGTGGTCAACTTCCAAAATTGTGTTCAGTGATCCCGATCTCGGTTCAAAATGGCCGCCGTCAGCAGACATAGTTTTAACATAGGACCCTATGGGAAAATTGTTTAAAAGTCTTCTCTTCTGAAACCAGTCAGCCAATTTAAAGCAAACATGGCATGGATGGTCCTTGGGTAGTATACTTTCAAAATTGTGTCCAGTGACCACGACCTCCATCCAAGATGGCTGCCATGAGCAGACATAGTTTTAACATAGAACCCTATGGCAGTATGGGATTTGAATAGTAACTTAGATGTATTTGGTATGCAGACATTCTTAAGAGGACTTATTTATGTCAGGTGAGCGATACAGGCTCACCTGAGCCTCTAGTTAACTTACTCAAAGGCCATAATTTGTCTTGGGCATGAAACATCGTTGTGATATGAAGATATAAGTTTATACCAGTGATCTCATGTATAAAATCCTTTTACTAGCTATGAACATGTAATTATATTAAACTATTTATCATAGATCATCATTGTAGTACATGTATACAGTATATGTATATTTTAAGTTTATTTCCAAATAAAGGTCTCATAGGTCCATTTTCTGGGCACTCAAATATTACATAGTTAATAAAAGTCTGTACACCAGGTTATGGCTCATGTGAGTCTCTAGCTAGTGCTACTGATGTGTTCTTTATTTCTGTACTGATGTGTGTAATTCAGTTCTTTTCTGTTTTAATGATTTCTTTTTCTTGATGATAAATCTGTTAAAATTCTGATAAAAAGAAGAAAATCTTGGGTAAGACTGATAAAGGCATTGGTTGATTGAAAGTTTGATAATAAAACAAGAGATGATACCTGTGGTTTTACCTGGATAATACCTGACCATTTATCACATGACAGATTTATCAACTCAATAAATATTGATAGATTATGTTATTTATGACAGCTTTTGTTTTATCTTACAATACAAGGTGTCATCCAGAGTAACATACCTTAGTTTTATTACTTTTGTTATCAGTAATTATTCAATGGCAAATTTTAAATAAGAACATTTTTAGATAGTGTTAAAAAATAGGTTTTGTACCTTTTGGGAAACTTTTTAAGTTTGAAATTTTTCCTTTGAAATAAACTTGAAAATTATAGGAATTATCTGGAGATTTTTTTTCGTAATTAAAATTTAGAGTCCTTGTACAAAATCACTGAAAGGTAGATTTTAGAAAATAGTAAGAGGAGATTGTTTTTTTAATTTTTTTATTGAAAATATGAAAATGAAAAAGTGTGGTTTATATGAAATATGTTATATACAAGTGATACTTAAAAATGAATGTTACATTTTACACAGGTAAAAGTCATCAGGTAATATGATCTGGTAATTAACCAGTAAAGAGCTAGTAGTTGTTGTTCATTGTTAATTTTGTGTTATGCTCATTTTAACAAAAAATATATTTTGCCAAAATTGTCAGTGAATTTGTATTTAAACAACAGATATGATTTTTATGTAAAATTTCGCCTGTATATTATTTAGCCCCCTGATCAGCCAGTAAGACTGTACCCCACACCCCCTCCTTCCCCACGGTAAGTTTGGTTCAGGCAGTATTTTTGTCATGTCTACTAACAACTGTTTCTTAGTGGATGTTTTATTAGCTGTTTGTTTGATCAGGGGATGGGGGTTGTACTAACAATTGGGCTCCACAAATTAATTAGGGTTGAGTGCACTGAATTTTTATATTAAGAATTGGGTTAGATGGAGTGATATTTAGAATACAGAGCACTATTTCATTTGGCATTTGTTTCAGAGCTGTATAACCAGTTTAATTGGATATCAAAAAGTGTTAAGGGAACTTGAAAAAAAAAGAAAAAAAAGTCTGTTGGTTTTTAGGTTGAAATAAATAAAATGCTTAAATTCATTAATTCTTAACATTTAATTGAAAATTCCTATGTTTATGAGAAACAGTTTCTAATAAGTCTATACACAGTTGACATAGTTTTATTAACTAGATATATTCAACACTGATCAAATTGTCAATGAAGTGATAGAAAATTACAATATTGTGATTTTTTTTCACAATTTTTTTTTCACAATTTTCTCATTTTTAATAAGTTATGAAGGCATCTGACATTGATCATAAAATTTATATAAAATGTCCTAGCATACATATAAAATTATAAATATAAACTATTAGTTTATTGTGATGAAATTCTTCTTTTGACAAATTTTGTGAATTTTAAAAGTGAAATTAGTAAAGGCCCTTATATGATTTAAATTGCCCTGGAATATAATATGTAAATTATGTCAGAATTAATGACAACTTTGTTTAACTGAATTCAACGGAACAATTGAAAAGTAAACAAAGTTTTTGGAGACCATTATCATGTTGTCTATAGTAGAGGAGTAATGAATGAAGTTTGTTTGCCAAATATTTAAGGCAATGTTTGCCAATAGATCGTTGTACAAGCTAACGAGTGTTGACACAAATTGGCCTTCCATACACGCTAGGTAAATATGTTTTGTATATTACTTGTGAACACATCTCGCTGGCAAACAAAAAGAGTAAATACTGTTGATGACTTAAATAATCTACAGAGATAAAATAAAAGTATCATGTTAATCAGGTTTTCTTACTATGGTGGTCTTGTTTACATATCATCACTTTTACTTTTTCTTTGACCCTTTACAAGATTTTTAATGAAGTTTAAAATTCCTGGGAAAATTGCTGTATATGAGATGATCGTTCTCGTTTGTCATAACTGAGTGTTTGTTAACTCAATGTTATGTAAATTTGTACTATACGATTTTTATCAAATTCATCATGTTCGAATTGTTGTATTTTTGTTTGCGTAAGCTAACAGGGCTTGACCCAAAACCACTTGCTAAGGTTTGATGACTGCTGTCTTTTGATTGGATGAGGGTGTGGTGATTTATTATTCAGACAAATGAAATATTAATAGACAGACAGAATGTCGTTGAAACTTGTGCAGTTACGTTTCCACGATTTAATATCTTACTTTGTATAGGTTAAATGCAGATAGGGGTAATATTATCAGACGTAAATAAAAGTTATAAATTCTTTATGATGTCAGTTAATCTTAGGAAACAATTTAATATAAGGCTTGGATAAGTCTTCATTGATTGGTCTCTTTATGACCAGGATTTACCTGCCATCATTATCGTGGTCGTCTTACATAACATAATAAAATGGACATTTGGACGGGGATTATTAATGCTATACCATGTTGTCATGGCCATCACCTGACACATGTATTAATAGATTAGCTTAATTATTCCACAAGATAGTTAATAAAACCAGAATATTACAAACAAAATTCATTATTTTTCTTTATATAAATTCAATTTTATTGTCAATTTACAAAATATAGTACAATGAGTCATAAATAATGTTATTTATTAATGTGCACCATGAGATAATTGTTAAAAAGATTCTCTACAAATTTGGAATGTTTGTTTCCACTCCTTACGGTGGAGAGAAATACGTCAATTCAAGAAGATGAGAGGTGTACTAATTGAAATACTGCCAACATTGTTATGCATAGTATACAAAGATGTTTATAAAAGTTATACACTTACCGAGTCAAGTCATTTTATTTAATTGGGCTGGGTTTTTTTCTAGTTTTAAATTTGAATATTTACTGTTAATATGTAGCTGATATATGATACCCCAAACAAATATATCATATAAATAAACATTATTTGCTTCATTTGTTTTCCAGACAGAATTGGCCATTACTAAACAGAAGTGCGAACTGGCACTTGCGAAAGTTAGACAACTCGAGGATGAAAATGAGACAATACGCATTTACTACAGGTACAAAATATATCTGATTTACATTTCATGTCAGATCTGATTTTCCAAAACCCATTCTTATAAAGAATATTGAGCTATGCATTGGACAGTCAAACGTGTATTAAGAGGTCACCCTTGGGACCAAGAAAAAGTGGTCTTATAAGACAGGTGACCTCTTAAAAGAGATTCAATTCATATAAAATGTTCTATGACAGGACAAGAAAGAGGTGACCTTTTAATACAGGTGACTGTTTAATAGAGGTGACCACATGGGCAGGTTTGACTTAATAGAGATGACCACATGGGCAGGTTTGACTGTATTACTTTAATTAGACACATGGCATGTAAACCTTGTTCCCTAACTGGATCTCCAAGACAAATTATGTAGATGTAGATAAATATATTAACAGACAGACAAAATGGAGAGATAAACAGACAGACAGAATGGATAAATAAACAGACAGACAAAATGGATAAATAAGCAGACAAAATGGATAGATAAACAGACAGACTAAATCAATAAACAAACAGACAAAATTGATAAATAGATAGACAAAATGGATGGATAAACAGACAGACAATGGATAGATAAACAGAGACAAAATGGATAGATAAACAGACAGATAAAATGGATATATAGACTGATAAAATGGATAGATAAACAGACAGACAAAATGGATAAATAAACAGACAAAATGGATAGATAAACAGACAGACAAAATGGTTAAATAAACAGACAAAATGGATAGATAAAAAGAGAGACAAAATGGATAAATAAACAGTCAGACAAAATGGATAGATAAACAGTCAGACAAAATGGATAAATAAACAGTCAGACAAAATGGATAGATAAACAAACAGACAAAATGGTTAAATAAACAGTCAGACAAAATGGATAGATAAACAGTCAGACAAAATGGATAAATAAACAGTCAGACAAAATGGATAGATAAACAAACAGACAAAATGGATAAATAAACAGTCAGACAAAATGGATAGATAAACAGTCAGACAAAATGGATAAATAAACAGTCAGACAAAATGGATAGATAAACAAACAGACAAAAAATTATGTATGGATGAGGCCAATAGCTCTATTCACAACTTTATTTTTTGAATGTTTATATTTTTTGATAAAATCTTAGTTACTGAAATTTAAACAAATGTATTTTTCAATCTTGCTAATATGAATGACAGATGCTCCTCTGTTAAATTATCACAGCTGATTCTAGATTATTGAAGATAAATGCTTAAAATGATAAAAGTCATTGTTCCAGAAATATGATAATTATATCTAAATCTTTCCTTTATTCAGCCTCCACAAGTCCCTCTCCCAGGAATCCATTCAGCAGAACAACACACTCAATGGCAACCAATCAAAACTAAAGGATAAAGAGAACAACACATTGGTAGCTGAGTTACAGAATGTTTCTATAGAGAGAGACCAGCTACATACTGACCTTGAAAAACAAGAGGGAAAGTTAGAGGAGACACAGTCACAAGTTAAAAAGTATGTACATGTAATCTATATAGACTTATAGTATAACTACTCTTACATTCCTGTATTCTGTATAGACTTATAGTATAGCTACTCTTACATTCCTGTATTCTATATAGACTTATAGTATAACTACTCTTACATTCCTGTATTCTATATAGACTTATAGTATAACTACTCTTACATTCCTGTATTCTGTATAGACTTATAGTATAGCTACTCTTACATTCCTGTATTCTATATAGATTTATAGTATAACTACTCTTACATTCCTGTATTCTGTATAGACTTATAGTATAGCTACTCTTACATTCCTGTATTCTATATAGACTTATAGTATAACTACTCTTACATTCCTGTATTCTGTATAGACTTATAGTATAACTACTCTTACATTCCTGTATTCTATATAGACTTATAGTATAACTACTCTTACATTCCTGTATTCTATATAGACTTATAGTATAACTACTCTTACATTCCTGTATTCTATATAGACTTATAGTATAACTACTCTTACATTCCTGTATTCTATATAGACTTATAGTATAACTACTCTTACATTCCTGTATTCTACATAGACTTATAGTATAACTACTCTTACATTCCTGTATTCTATATAGACTTATAGTATAACTACTCTTACATTCCTGTATTCTGTATAGACTTATAGTATAGCTACTCTTACATTCCTGTATTCTATATAAACTTATAGTATAACTACTCTTACATTCCTGTATTCTATATAGACTTATAATATAACTACTCTTAAATTCCTGTATTCTGTATAGACTTATAGTATAGCTACTCTTACATTCCTGTATTCTATATAGACTTATAGTATAACTACTCTTACATTCCTGTATTCTATATAGACTTATAGTATAACTACTCTTACATTCCTGTATTCTGTATAGACTTATAGTATAGCTACTCTTACATTCCTGTATTCTATATAGACTTATAGTATAACTACTCTTACATTCCTGTATTCTGTATAGACTTATAGTATAGCTACTCTTACATTCCTGTATTCTATATAGACTTATAGTATAACTACTCTTACATTCCTGTATTCTGTATAGACTTATAGTATAACTACTCTTACATTCCTGTATTCTATATAGACTTATAGTATAACTACTCTTACATTCCTGTATTCTATATAGACTTATAGTATAACTACTCTTACATTCCTGTATTCTATATAGACTTATAGTATAACTACTCTTACATTCCTGTATTCTATATAGACTTATAGTATAACTACTCTTACATTCCTGTATTCTACATAGACTTATAGTATAACTACTCTTACATTCCTGTATTCTATATAGACTTATAGTATAACTACTCTTACATTCCTGTATTCTGTATAGACTTATAGTATAGCTACTCTTACATTCCTGTATTCTATATAAACTTATAGTATAACTACTCTTACATTCCTGTATTCTATATAGACTTATAATATAACTACTCTTAAATTCCTGTATTCTGTATAGACTTATAGTATAGCTACTCTTACATTCCTGTATTCTATATAGACTTATAGTATAACTACTCTTACATTCCTGTATTCTATATAGACTTATAGTATAGCTACTCTTATATTCCTGTATTCTATATAGACTTATAGTATAACTACTCTTACATTCCTGTATTCTATATAGACTTATGGTATAACTACTCTTACATTCCTGTATTCTATATAAACTTATAGTATAACTACTCTTACATTCCTGTATTCTATATAGACTTATAATATAACTACTCTTAAATTCCTGTATTCTGTATAGACTTATAGTATAGCTACTCTTACATTCCTGTATTCTATATAGACTTATAGTATAACTACTCTTACTTTCCTGTATTCTATATAGACTTATAGTATAACTACTCTTACATTCCTGTATTCTATATAGACTTATAGTATAACTACTCTTACATTCCTGTATTCTGTATAGACTTATAGTATAACTACTCTTACATTCCTGTATTCTATATAAACTTATAGTATAACTACTCTTACATTCCTGTATTCTATATAGACTTATAGTATAACTACTCTTACATTCCTGTATTCTGTATAGACTTATAGTATAGCTACTCTTACATTCCTGTATTCTACATAGACTTATAGTATAACTACTCTTACATTCCTGCATTCTATATAGACTTATAGTATAACTACTCTTACATTCCTCTATTCTATATAGACTTATAGTATAACTACTCTTCCATTCCTGTATTCTATATAAACTTATAGTATAACTACTCTTACATTCCTGTATTCTGTATAGACTTATAGTACTTTATAGTATAGCTACTCTTACATTCCTGTATTCTATATAGACTTATAGTATAACTACTCTTACATTCCTGTATTCTGTATAGACTTATAGTATAGCTACTCTTACATTCCTGTATTCTGTATAGACTTATAGTATAGCTACTCTTACATTCCTGTATTCTATATAGACTTATAGTATAACTACTCTTACATTCCTGTATTCTGTATAGACTTATAGTATAGCTACTCTTACATTCCTGTATTCTATATAGACTTATAGTATAGCTACTCTTACATTCCTGTATTCTATATAGACTTATAGTATAACTACTCTTACATTCCTGTATTCTATATAGACTTATAGTATAACTACTCTTACATTCCTGTATTCTATATAAACTTATAGTATAACTACTCTTACATTCCTGTATTCTGTATAGACTTATAGTATAACTACTCTTACATTCCTGTATTCTATATAGACTTATAGTATAGCTACTCTTACATTCCTGTATTCTATATAGACTTATAGTATAACTACTCTTACATTCCTGTATTCTATATAGACTTATAGTATAACTACTCTTACATTCCTGTATTCTATATAGACTTATAGTATAACTACTCTTACATTCCTGTATTCTATATAGACTTATAGTATAACTACTCTTACATTCCTCTATTCTATATAGACTTATAGTATAACTAATCTTACATTCCTGTATTCTATATAGACTTATAGTATAACTACTCTTACATTCCTGTATTCTATATAGACTTATAGTATAACTACTCTTACATTCCTGTATTCTATATAGACTTATAGTATAACTACTCTTACATTCCTGTATTCTATATAGACTTATAGTATAACTACTCTTACATTCCTGTATTCTATATAGACTTATAGTATAACTACTCTTACATTCCTCTATTCTATATAGACTTATAGTATAACTACTCTTACATTCCTGTATTCTATATAGACTTATAGTATAACTACTCTTACATTCCTGTATTCTATATAGACTTATAGTATAACTACTCTTACATTCCTGTATTCTATATAGACTTATAGTATAACTACTCTTACATTCCTCTATTCTATATAGACTTATAGTATAACTACTCTTACATTCCTGTATTCTATATAGACTTATAGTATAACTACTCTTACATTCCTGTATTCTATATAGACCTATAGTATAATTACTCTTACATTCCTGTATTCTATATAGACTTATAGTATAACTACTCTTACATTCCTCTATTCTATATAGACTTATAGTATAACTACTCTTACATTCCTGTATTCTATATAGACTTATAGTATAACTACTCTTACATTCCTGTATTCTACATAGACTTATAGTATAACTACTCTTACATTCCTGTATTCTACATAGACTTATAGTATAACTACTCTTACATTCCTGTATTCTACATAGACTTATAGTATAACTACTCTTACATTCCTGTATTCTATATAGACTTATAATATAACTACTCTTACATTCCTGTATTCTATATAGACTTATAGTATAACTACTCTTACATTCCTCTATTCTATATAGACTTATAGTATAACTACTCTTACATTACTGTTTTTTATATAGACTTATAGTATAACTACTCTTACATTCCTGTATTCTATATAGACTTATAGTATAACTACTCTTACATTCCTCTATTCTATATAGACTTATAGTATAACTACTCTTACATTCCTGTATTCTATATAGACTTATAGTATAACTACTCTTACATTCCTGTATTCTATATAGACTTATAGTATAATTACTCTTACATTCCTGTATTCTATATAGACTTATAGTATAACTACTCTTACATTCCTCTATTCTATATAGACTTATAGTATAACTACTCTTACATTCCTGTATTCTATATAGACTTATAGTATAACTACTCTTACATTCCTGTATTCTATATAGACCTATAGTATAATTACTCTTACATTCCTGTATTCTATATAGACTTATAGTATAACTACTCTTACATTCCTGTATTCTATATAGACTTATAGTATAACTACTCTTACATTCCTGTATTCTGTATAGACTTATAGTATAGCTACTCTTACATTCCTGTATTCTATATAAACTTATAGTATAACTACTCTTACATTCCTGTATTCTATATAGACTTATAATATAACTACTCTTAAATTCCTGTATTCTGTATAGACTTATAGTATAGCTACTCTTACATTCCTGTATTCTATATAGACTTATAGTATAACTACTCTTACATTCCTGTATTCTATATAGACTTATAATATAACTACTCTTAAATTCCTGTATTCTGTATAGACTTATAGTATAACTACTCTTACATTCCTGTATTCTATATAGACTTATAGTATAACTACTCTTACATTCCTGTATTCTATATAGACTTATAGTATAACTACTCTTACATTCCTGTATTCTATATAGACTTATAGTATAACTACTCTTACATTCCTGTATTCTATATAGACTTATAGTATAACTACTCTTACATTCCTGTATTCTATATAAACTTATAGTATAACTACTCTTACATTCCTGTATTCTATATAGACTTATAATATAACTACTCTTAAATTCCTGTATTCTGTATAGACTTATAGTATAGCTACTCTTACATTCCTGTATTCTATATAGACTTATAGTATAACTACTCTTACTTTCCTGTATTCTATATAGACTTATAGTATAACTACTCTTACATTCCTGTATTCTATATAGACTTATAGTATAACTACTGTTACATTCCTGTATTCTATATAGACTTATAGTATAACTACTCTTACATTCCTGTATTCTATATAAACTTATAGTATAACTACTCTTACATTCCTGTATTCTGTATAGACTTATAGTATAGCTACTCTTACATTCCTGTATTCTATATAGACTTATAGTATAACTACTCTTACATTCCTGTATTCTGTATAGACTTATAGTATAACTACTCTTACATTCCTCTATTCTATATAAACTTATAGTATAACTACTCTTACATTCCTGTATTCTGTATAGACTTATAGTATAGCTACTCTTACATTCCTGTATTCTATATAGACTTATAGTATAACTACTCTTACATTCCTGTATTCTGTATAGACTTATAGTATAGCTACTCTTACATTCCTGTATTCTACATAGACTTATAGTATAACTACTCTTACATTCCTGTATTCTATATAGACTTATAGTATAACTACTCTTACATTCCTCTATTCTATATAGACTTATAGTATAACTACTCTTCCATTCCTGTATTCTATAAACTTATAGTATAACTACTCTTACATTCCTGTATTCTATATAGACTTATAGTACTTTATAGTATAGCTACTCTTACATTCCTGTATTCTATATAGACTTATAGTATTGCTACTCTTACATTCCTGTATTCTATATAAACTTATAGTATAACTACTCTTACATTCCTGTATTCTGTATAGACTTATAGTGTAGCTACTCTTACATTCCTGTATTCTATATAGACTTATAGTATAACTACTCTCACATTCCTGTATTCTGTATAGACTTATAGTATAACTACTCTTACATTCCTGTATTCTATATAAACTTATAGTATAACTACTCTTACATTCCTGTATTCTGTATAGACTTATAGTATAGCTACTCTTACATTCCTGTATTCTATATAGACTTATAGTATAACTACTCTTACATTCCTGTATTCTGTATAGACTTATAGTATAGCTACTCTTACATTCCTGTATTCTACATAGACTTATAGTATAACTACTCTTACATTCCTGTATTCTATATAGACTTATAGTATAACTACTCTTACATTCCTCTATTCTATATAGACTTATAGTATAACTACTCTTCCATTCCTGTATTCTATATAAACTTATAGTATAACTACTCTTACATTCCTGTATTCTGTATAGACTTATAGTACTTTATAGTATAGCTACTCTTACATTCCTGTATTCTATATAGACTTATAGTATAACTACTCTTACATTCCTGTATTCTGTATAGACTTATAGTATAGCTACTCTTACATTCCTGTATTCTGTAAAGACTTATAGTATAGCTACTCTTACATTCCTGTATTCTATATAGACTTATAGTATAACTACTCTTACATTCCTGTATTCTGTATAGACTTATAGTATAGCTACTCTTACATTCCTGTATTCTATATAGACTTATAGTATAACTACTCTTACATTCCTGTATTCTATATAGACTTATAGTATAGCTACTCTTACATTCCTGTATTCTATATAGACTTATAGTATAACTACTCTTACATTCCTGTATTCTATATAGACTTATAGTATAACTACTCTTACATTCCTGTATTCTATATAAACTTATAGTATAACTACTCTTACATTCCTGTATTCTGTATAGACTTATAGTATAGCTACTCTTACATTCCTGTATTCTATATAGACTTATAGTAGAGCTACTCTTACATTCCTGTATTCTATATAGACTTATAGTATAACTACTCTTACATTCCTGTATTCTATATAGACTTATAGTATAACTACTCTTACATTCCTGTATTCTATATAGACTTATAGTATAACTACTCTTACATTCCTGTATTCTATATAGACTTATAGTATAACTACTCTTACATTCCTCTATTCTATATAGACTTATAGTATAACTACTCTTACATTCCTGTATTCTATATAGACTTATAGTATAACTACTCTTACATTCCTGTATTCTATATAGACTTATAGTATAACTACTCTTACATTCCTGTATTCTATATAGACTTATAGTATAACTACTCTTACATTCCTGTATTCTATATAGACTTATAGTATAACTACTCTTACATTCCTGTATTCTATAGAGACTTATAGTATAACTACTCTTACATTCCTGTATTCTACATAGACTTATAGTATAACTACTCTTACATTCCTGTATTCTACATAGACTTATAGTATAACTACTCTTACATTCCTGTATTCTACATAGACTTATAATATAACTACTCTTACATTCCTGTATTCTATATAGACTTATAATATAACTACTCTTACATTCCTCTATTCTATATAGACTTATAGTATAACTACTCTTACATTCCTGTATTCTATATAGACTTATAGTATAACTACTCTTACATTCCTGTATTCTATATAGACTTATAGTATAACTACTCTTACATTCCTGTATTCTATATAGACTTATGGTATAACTACTCTTACATTCCTCTATTCTATATAGACTTATAGTATAACTACTCTTACATTCCTGTATTCTATATAGACTTATAGTATAACTACTCTTACATTCCTGTATTCTATATAGACCTATAGTATAATTACTCTTACATTCCTGTATTCTATATAGACTTATAGTATAACTACTCTTACATTCCTGTATTCTATATAGACTTATAGTATAACTACTCTTACATTCCTGTATTCTATATAGACTTATAGTATAACTACTCTTACATTCCTGTATTCTATAGAGACTTACAGTATAACTACTCTTACATTCCTGTATTCTATATAGACTTATAGTATAACTACTCTTACATTCCTGTATTCTACATAGACTTACAGTATAACTACTCTTACATTCCTGTATTCTACATAGACTTATAGTATAACTACTCTTACATTCCTGTATTCTATATAGACTTATAGTATAACTACTCTTACATTCCTGTATTCTATATAGGCTTATAGTATAACTACTCTGACATTCCTGTATTCTATATAGACTTATAGTATAACTACTCTTACATTCCTCTATTCTATATAGACTTATAGTATAACTACTCTTACATTCCTGTATTCTATAGAGACTTATAGTATAGCTACTCTTACATTCCTGTATTCTACATAGACTTATAGTATAACTACTCTTACATTCCTGTATTCTATATAGACCTATAGTATAACTACTCTTACATTCCTGTATTCTATATAGACTTATAGTATAACTACTCTTACATTCCTGTATTCTATATAGACTTATAGTATAACTACTCTTACATTCCTGTATTCTATATAGACTTATAGTATAACTACTCTTACATTCCTGTATTCTATATAGACTTATAGTATAGCTACTCTTACATTCCTGTATTCTATATAGACTTATAGTATAACTACTCTTACATTCCTGTATTCTATATAGACTTATAGTATAACTACTCTTACATTCCTGTATTCTATTGAGACTTATAGTATAACTACTCTTACATTCCTGTATTCTATATAGACTTATAGTATAACTACTCTTACATTCCTGTATTCTATATAGACCTATAGTATAACTACTCTTACATTCCTGTATTCTATATAGACCTATAGTATAACTACTCTTACATTCCTGTATTCTATATAGACTTATAGTATAACTACTCTTACATTCCTGTATTCTATATAGACTTATAGTATAACCACTCTTACATTCCTGTATTCTATATAGACTTATAGTATAACCACTCTTACATTCCAAATATCAAAAATAAATTATGAATAACTGAACAACCCAGTAATTCACCACGGTGTGTTAGTTTATGAGTGAATTACCATCTTTGTTGGTTCGGATATCGAAAATAAATCATAATAAATTGAACAATGCAGTAATTTATGAATATGCATTAGCGTACGAGTGAATTGCCATGATGTATAAACCAGAAAACGAAAAAGACAGACATAAACCACCTTGAGACAATCATGGAACATACACTCCTTGTCTTTCATTATCTCTCCTTGTAAGACTCGACAAAGACAAGAATCGTTTTTCCTCGTGTGAAGTCTGACTGGAACCAACTGTCACAGCCCATAGTTACGAGTTGCTTGGTTGAAACATTCAAGACTGCTGTCTCCTCTATCAAATATTAATTTATGAAACATGAAATAGTTTTTTGCTTTTTTCAATTATCATGTGCAACCTCTGACATAATCTTCAACTTATTGAAGGCATTCAGTATTTGGTAGAAGTAGTACAACCTCTGACATAATCTTCAACTTATTGAAGGCGGTCAGTATTTGGTAGAAGTAGAAACTCTAATTACATGATAATTAAATAATTATAACTATTTTATATTTGTTTTTAATTAATACTTTTCAATGTTTTGTATACCAGTACAGAACTAGTTGAAACATCAACTTATGACTTGGTTTCCCTTGATAAAAATTGTTGTCTTTCCCTGGTATATACAAATAAACAGCTATATTTAGTCTTTTGTAATAAGAAGATCATACTTATAATGTACCTTTACTCAAGGTGATTTGTTTTTGTCAAATTTTCAATATGTTTCTATGTTTTTTATAAATGACATTTTATAATGATTGTATTCCGTGCAGGTTGATAGGAAATTGATATTTAAATGACAATATTCATTTATTGTTCGTCCCCTAATAGTGTCGTTAATGGGAAGCCTTCAATAACAATGGATGATTTATTCTCCCGAGTTATATTGTTATCTCCCTTTTCAAGCTCCAACGGGGACAATTACCAATAACAATTGTCCAGCTGTGATTGAAGTCTGTAAGTCATTACGGAGACTTGAGAGAGGTGTAACGTTAAACACTTCAAGATAGCCTCATTTTATTTTTAACCGACCAATTGTATTTTCAAAATCCTCTTCACTTCTTAAAATTTATGTCAATTAACATTTAAATGTTACGTTTCTAAAACGACAATATAACAAGTTGGCTTATAACAGGCTATTGACCCTAGTAATGATACAGAATTTATTATATGCTTTAAACTTAAAAACGTTTACCACAATATGAGATAGATTATTTTGTTACTCAATTTATGATGAGTTTTAACAGAATTTGTTTTTTGTTGGTTTGTTTATTCAAATTACAAATGTGTCTTGGTTTATGTAAATCATTTTTTAGGAGAAGATTTTTGTTACCTTATTTTCTAGACTTAATTTATGTGGGATTATTTATCTTTAATACATCCCTCTTCAGACTTATAATGGAAATATCATCTTTTTGAAGTAAAAACATTCTCATCAATAACTGTTTTTCTCTTATAAATATAATCATTATAATACTCAAAATGTTTTGTAAAGTTTTAGTAAATAAAAGTTTTACACATAAAACAAAATGTTTCATGAAATAGAGAAGAAAATAAATTGTTATTTTAGGGTAAAAATCATATTTACCTTTGACCTTTTGTCATGTGATTTTTTTCAGACTAGAGAGATTGGTTACTGTTTTGAGGAAGAAGGTCAAAGGAGCAGATAATTCATCTGAAGACTAATACAAGAAGTCAATATTTATGTTAAACATATGGTATTTCTGTAAAAGCTTGTCTCAACAGTTTTATTATTACTTGTACATGGAGATATTCTTGTTTGATAATTATAAATGTAATATTTGATAGATTCTGTCTCTATGTGGATTGTTGATGTAAATGACCATATGTTATAAATATGAAAAACCTCTCTTTAAAGTAAATATACTTCTTCTTATTGTGCAAAAATAACTTTATACCACAGTGCATGAAGATAGATGGAAATTTTGTGTCATATTAAGGTAGATTCCCAGTCTGTATTAATTCAATGATGTCTCCTGTTTTTCAAGGTGTAATTTATTCATAAAGGATATTAATATGTTGTTCTGTATGTCTGCAATGAAATCTTTATTTTAAGACTATTATAATGTTTTAATTATACAAATATTTTAAATGCAATATATATTTTTACTGCCTTTATTTTGTGATATTATTTTACATGTCTGCCAGATTCTGTATATATTTATTATATGTATGTATTTAAGTACCCATGTGATATATATAGGTATTTATAGTTCTTACTTGGTGGTTATTAATTAATCTGATTAAAATTAGCTGTTAGTTTTGGCTAGGTTTACTCTGTGGCTACTTTAACTATGTACTACATCACTTAGGTACGTAGTAAATCAGATTGACTGTTAAATAAGATGTATTGAAGCTTTCCGATCTTAATGGGCCACTTTTAATAAAAAGTTAAAACTTACTAAAGCTTTCACAAGTTTAGTTTTTGTTTAGTCAATTAGATGAAGTCAGTGTATGCTATTGCTATCACTTGATGTCTTTTGTGAACTATTTCACATTTTAATCCTTTCACTAAGAAGTGTTCAGTCAAATTCAGCTAAACTGGCAAGTGTGGATCCGTAGAATGGGCAGATTCAAACTTACACAAATGGCATTAATCCTTCATAAGGAGGGACCAATTGGGGACCTAAAAGGAGGAAATTAATAATTCTTCTCAAAAACCAACAATAGACATTAATTATTATTCTAAAGAACTAGTAATTGAATTGGAATTATATGAACCATCATAATGATATGAAAATTTAGATTTTAGCAGATAAAGCCCTTGGATGAGTGGGGGTTTTGCTCCCTGATACAATGAAGTTAGCAATAGTTACAATGTGTAAGAAGTTTTATATCTTCTTAAGAACCAGAAGTACTAACTGTATTTAATGTTAAACATCATTGTGATATATAGATTAATGGAGTCTAAGGCAGATATAATTATATGAAACCAGCACGGCCATGAATGCTCGCGCATCTGAAAATTATCTGGCAATTTCACGCTCATCCAGTGCATCAAAAAGTGTCGAGATTTTTTGGAGCCGAGATTTATTTATACCAGATATAATTATTATCAGATATTTTCATCCTAGTTCTTAACCCTTTGTTGTTTTCTTTATTTACATACTGTTATAAAAGAACAATAAATCAATAAAAATATTTTAATTGGCATTGATCAAAAGGTGTTTAGTTTAACATAAAAGATCAATTATAAGTTCTCAATCACCTAAGTTTAGACATGTATTAATTTAACTTTAAGACAAATGTTGATTTGATTGAAGATTTTTTTTAGATCTTTGGGTCCAACCATGTTCAATTGCTGCAATGGTAAAACAGCCAGCCAGTGGACATACAACTGGGTCTGTTAAATCTATTATTAGTCCCGAGATCTCATAATATAAATATATATCTTAAATTTGAATTGGGGGAATAGTTAAGAAATCCTTCATTACTATGTGAGTGATATATACTTACGTAACTAAGCCTCTGAATTTACAGTCAGTATGTGGAGAAATTATGATTTTCCAATTTTCTTGTAACACTGAAAACATTGGAACATTTTCGTCAAAATTAAGTAATAAAATTTTTGTGTCATGTATGTGTGAATATTAATTTGATGCTGAGATGACTTGGTGCTAATTTTGAAAAATCTTTTTGATATTTCTTTAGATTATAGTGATAACTGCTATTCCAGATGTGTCTTTAGAAGAGTGAAAGTAGGATAATTTAATGTATACTCCTATAACTCATGGTAAATTGTTTCCTGTCTTCACCATGTGACATATTGTTTCCTGTCTTCACCATGTGACATATTGTTTCCTGTCTTCACCATGTGACATACAATGTTTTCTGGTATAGCCTGCACTAATTTATATGGTGCCTTTGACCTTCACCTTTATTGCCACTACATGTTCAGGTATAGCTCATACACCATTTGATCCCAGAATTCCTGAGTTCACCCAACAACTGACAATCAGACTGCCTTATTATTGTTTAATTGTTTTGTATGGTTGAATATCTATCAGTTTAGTTGTGTTATATCTATTTAAATGTAATTTCTGCATTTGACTCTTGCCTTTCATACTTGTGACTTGTTACAGAAATCTACACACAAGCAAATAAAGGTATTAATAATTGTTTTTACATTAGTTCATGCATCATAATTACGTTCATTTCTGGACCACATCATCAACACCTGGAAATTCATCCTGCAGTGTATATGCAAACAGACAGATGTCACCTCAGGCCCAACTGACTTTCACATTCAGTTTAATAGGTCAATGTTACATTATTTTATTTTTCATTTAACTTTGTTAGTGAGATGTGTATTTTGTCAACACAATTACAATCAGAATTTTGATCATCTTAACATCTGATACACGTCACTTATGTGTTCATTAGACTTATATCTTTAAGACTAGTTGTTACAGAATGTGGTGTTACCTGTCCGGTTATAAGATTTGTAATGTAATATTTACGTTATTTACTAATTGTTAATGAGGGAACCAGTGGAATTTAATTGTACAAAATATCTGAATATATTAGAATATGGTTCATTAGAAACAGTTATAATTTAAATAATGACATTTCAGTTATATTTTGATTGAATAGACTGATTTCAAATACTAATTTAATCTGGTTCCTTTGACATACCCCAGTACTTGAGTACCAGTAACTAGTAAATTGGTGCCTCAATGTTTAAAAACCAGTGTCCTCTAATGTTGTGGGAAGTTTCTAGTAAAATATGATGATGCCTTAGAATTCATGCTAAAATCTTGATTCTCAAAAGTCATGGGGGTAAAAAAATTATGCCACCGTAATTTAGTAGATAGATATTATATGTGGCAATCATTTTACTGGTTATTATACATGGTATTCTTATCTTGAATTCCAAATTAAAATGCTGTCAGTGAATATTTGATGGCAGGATTAGAAGGTACAATATTTGATTCAAATTAAGGTACAGGTAAATACTGGTAAAATGTTGTGTATGCTAAATAAATTATAGTTAGATCCCAATTATGGTAATTTTATATATGTACTATATATTTATCTCTAAATCCTTGTACTATAAAATATTTATATATTTTATGTATTATAATCTTATATATTTATTTGTTATTATTTTATTGTTATATTACATTCCGTCCCCCTGTCAGATATTAAAGTGTATAACATGAGAATAAATGATGGAAACTTTTATTATTTGTTTTCCTTTTAATCAGTGTGGCAATGTTTACCAGCAATCTATGACTTTTAATCAGTGTGACAATGTTTACCAGCAATCTATGACTTTTAATCAGTGTGGCAATGTTAACCAGCAATCTATGACTTTTAATCAGTGTGACAATGTTTACCAGCAATCTATGACTTTTAATCAGTGTGGCAATGTTTACCAGCAATCTATGACTTTTAATCAGTGTGGCAATGTTTACCAGCAATATATGACTTTTAATCAGTGTGGCAATGTTTACCAGCAATCTATGACTTTTAATCAGTGTGGCAATGTTTACCAGCAATCTATGACTTTTAATCAGTGTGACAATGTTTACCAGCAATCTATGACTTTTAATCAGTGTGGCAATGTTTACCAGCAATCTTATGACTTTTAATCAGTGTGGCAATGTTTACCAGCAATCTATGACTTTTAATCAGTGTGGCAATGTTTACCAGCAATTTATGACTTAATCAGTGTGACAATGTTTACCAGCAATCTATGACTTTTAATCAGTGTGGCAATGTTTACCAGCAATCTATGACTTTTAATCAGTGTGGCAATGTTTACTACCAGCAATCTATGACTTTTAATCAGTGTGGCAATGTTTACCAGCAATTTATGACTTTTAATCAGTGTGACAATGTTTACCAGCAATCTATGACTTAATCAGTGTGGCAATGTTTATCAGCAATCTATGACTTTTAATCAGTGTGGCATTGTTTACCAGCAATCTATGACTTAATCAGTGTGGCAATGTTAACCAGCAATCTATGACTTTTAATCAGTGTGGCAATGTTTACCAGCAATCTATGACTTTTAATCAGTGTGGCAATGTTTACCAGCAATCTATGACTTTTAATCAGTGTGGCAATGTTTACCAGCAATCTATGACTTTTAATCAGTGTGGCAATGTTAACCAGCAATCTATGACTTAATCAGTGTGGCAATGTTATCCAGCAATCTATGACTTTTAATCAGTGTGGTAATGTTTACCAGCAATCTATGACTTTTAATCAGTATGGCAATGTTTACCAGCAATCTATGACTTTTAATCAGTGTGGCAATGTTTACCAGCAATCTATGACTTTTAATCAGTGTGGCAATGTTTACCAGCAATCTATGACTTTTAATCAGTGTGGCAATGTTTACCAGCAATCTTATGACTTTTAATCAGTGTGGCAATGTTTACCAGCAATCTATGACTTTTAATCAGTGTGGCAATGTTTACCAGCAATTTATGACTTAATCAGTGTGACAATGTTTACCAGCAATCTATGACTTTTAATCAGTGTGGCAATGTTTACCAGCAATCTATGACTTTTAATCAGTGTGGCAATGTTTACCAGCAGTCTATGACTTTTAATCAGTGTGGCAATGTTTACCAGCAATCTATGACTTTTAATCAGTGTGACAATGTTTACCAGCAATCTATGACTTTTAATCAGTGTGGCAATGTTTATCAGCAATCTATGACTTTTAATCAGTGTGGCATTGTTTACCAGCAATCTATGACTTAATCAGTGTGGCAATGTTAACCAGCAATCTATGACTTTTAATCAGTGTGGCAATGTTTACCAGCAATCTATGACTTTTAATCAGTGTGGCAATGTTTACCAGCAATCTATGACTTTTAATCAGTGTGGCAATGTTTACCAGCAATCTATGACTTTTAATCAGTGTGGCAATGTTAACCAGCAATCTATGACTTAATCAGTGTGGCAATGTTAACCAGCAATCTATGACTTTTAATCAGTGTGGCAATGTTTACCAGCAATCTATGACTTTTAATCAGTGTGGCAATGTTTACCAGCAATCTATGACTTTTAATCAGTGTGGCAATGTTAACCAGCAATCTATGACTTTTAATCAGTGTGGCAATGTTTACCAGCAATCTATGACTTTTAATCAGTGTGGCAATGTTTACCAGCAGTCTATGACTTTTAATCAGTTTGGCAATGTTTACCAGCAATCTATGACTTTTAATCAGTGTGGCAATGTTAACCAGCAATCTATGACTTAATCAGTGTGGCAATGTTAACCAGCAATCTATGACTTTTAATCAGTGTGGCAATGTTTACCAGCAATCTATGACTTTTAATCAGTGTGGCAATGTTTACCAGCAATCTATGACTTTTAATCAGTGTGGCAATGTTAACCAGCAATCTATGACTTTTAATCAGTGTGGCAATGTTTACCAGCAATCTATGACTTTTAATCAGTGTGGCAATGTTTACCAGCAGTCTATGATAACAGATTTTGGTTGGTAAATGTTGTTCTCGAATTTTCTGTTGTTATTTTACATGTTCTTTTAAGCTCCCTTGACATCATGTATGCAGCTTCTTGTCCACTCGTCACAATTCGGCCAATTCCGTTCCTCAGTCTAGCAGAGTATCAGATTTATCTGAGATATACTGATTGCTTATTGTCACCCATAAACCTTTACATTTTAACCTTCTTCTCTGAAACCAAACTTGGTAGGAATGTTCATTGGATGGTCCACTACACAGGTGATGTTTGTTTTGATTGAAATTCCACCAAGATAGACACAAGAGGCCACAAGTTGCCAAATAGATAGGGTTTTTTTGTTTGTGGAGGATTTAGATAATTTTGATGATTTTGATTATTTATGTTCCTGATTAAATTCTCTTTATGTTCAGTTGTATGCCAACATGTTTTGTACACTCTTCAAGACATAATGTAGTAAAAATGGAGTCATCGCCCAAAACCTTTTATATTTATGTTACTTCTGATTGTATAGGGTGTACTGTTTAGATTCATTATAATATTGTGAATGCAGTTTCCGAAATAAAAAGGGTAGCCAAAAGGGGTAGGGTCAAAAATGATGATTTAAGTAAAAACCCAGATTTGTGTGCTGTTTTATAAGAAGTAGAAACTGTTTACCATCCACAACCATGTGAGTTTGTGTGTTGCTCATCTGATTACCATCCACAACCATGTGAGTTTGTGTGTTGCTCATCTGATTACCATCCACAACCATGTGAGTTTGTGTGTTGCTCATCTGATTACCATCCACAGCATGTGAGTGTGCGTGTTGCTCATCTGATTACCATCCACAGCATGTGAGTTCGTGTGTTACTCATCTGATTACCATCCACAACCATGTGAGTTTGTGTGTTGCTCATCTGATTACCATCCACAGCATGTGAGTGTGTGTTGCTCATCTGTTTACCGTCCACAGCATGTGAGTTCGTGTGTTACTCATCTGATTACCATCCACAACCATGTGAGTTTGTGTGTTGCTCATCTGATTACCATCCACAGCATGTGAGTGTGTGTTGCTCATCTGTTTACCGTCCACAGCATGTGAGTTCGTGTGTTACTCATCTGATTACCATCCACAGCATGTGAGTTTGTGTGTTGCTCATCTGATTACCATCCACAACCATGTGAGTGTGTGTTACTCATCTGTCTACCATCCACAGCATGTGAGTTTGTGTGTTGCTCATCTGATTACCATCCACAGCATGTGAGTTCGTGTGTTGCTCATCTGATTACCGTCCACAGCATGTGAGTTTGTGTGTTGCTCATCTGATTACCGTCCACAGCATGTGAGTTCGTGTGTTACTCATCTGATTACCATCCACAGCATGTGAGTTTGTGTGTTGCTCATCTGATTACCACCCACAGCATGTGAGTTTGTGTGTTGCTCATCTGATTACCGTCCACAGCATGTGAGTTCGTGTGTTGCTCAACTGATTACCATCCACAACCATGTGAGTTCGTGTGTTGCTCATCTGATTACCATCCACAGCATGTGAGTTTGTGTGTTACTCATCTGATTACCATCCACAACCATGTGAGTTTGTGTGTTGCTCATCTGATTACCATCCACAGCATGTGAGTTTGTGTGTTGCTCATCTGATTACCGTCCACAGCATGTGAGTTCGTGTGTTACTCATCTGATTACCACCCACAGCATGTGAGTTTGTGTGTTGCTCATCTGATTACCATCCACAACCATGTGAGTTCGTGTGTTGCTCATCTGATTACCATCCACAGCATGTGAGTTCGTGTGTTACTCATCTGATTACCATCCACAACCATGTGACTTTGTGTGTTACTCATCTGATTACCATCCACAACCATGTGAGTTTGTGTGTTGCTCATCTGATTACCATCCACAGCATGTGAGTTCGTGTGTTGCTCATCTGTTTACCATCCACAGCCATGTGAGTTCGTGTGTTGCTCATCTGATTACCATCCACAACCATGTGAGTTTGTGTGTTACTCATCTGATTACCATCCACAACCATGTGAGTTCGTGTGTTGCTCATCTGATTACCATCCACAGCATGTGAGTTTGTGTGTTACTCATCTGCCTACCATCCACAACCATGTGAGTTCTTGTGTTACTCATCTGATTACCATCCACATCATGTGAGTTCGTGTGTTACTCATCTGATTACCATCCACAACATGTGAGTTTGTGTGTTACTCATCTGATTACCATCCACAGCATGTGAGTTTGTGTGTTGCTCATCTGATTACCATCCACAACCAAGTGAGGTTGTGTGTTGCTCATCTGATTACCATCCACAGCATGTGAGTTCGTGTGTTGCTCATCTGATTACCATCCACAGCATGAGAGTTCGTGTGTTGCTCATCTGATTACCATCCACAACCATGTGAGTTTGTGTGTTACTCATCTGATTACCATCCACAGCATGTGAGTTCGTGTGTTGCTCATCTGTTTACCATCCACAACCATGTGAGTTTGTGTGTTACTCATCTGTTTACCATCCACAACCATGTGAGTTTGTGTGTTGCTCATCTGATTACGTCCACAGCATGTGAGTTTGTGTGTTACTCATCTGATTACCATCCACAACCATGTGAGTTTGTGTGTTATTCATCTGTTTACCATCCACAACCATGTGAGTTTGTGTGTTACTCATCTGATTACCATCCACAACCATGTGAGTTCGTGTGTTGCTCATCTGATTACCACCCACAGCATGTGAGTTTGTGTGTTACTCATCTGTTTACCATCCACAACCATGTGAGTTTGTGTGTTGCTCATCTGATTACCGTCCACAGCATGTGAGTTTGTGTGTTACTCATCTGATTACCATCCACAACCATGTGAGTTTGTGTGTTACTCATCTTTTTACCATCCACAGCATGAGAGTTCGTGTGTTGCTCATCTGTTTACCATCCACAGCATGTGAGTTCGTGTGTTGCTCATCTGTTTACCATCCACGACCATGTGAGTTCGTGTGTTGCTCATCTGTTTACCATCCACAGCATGTGAGTTTGTGTGTTACTCATCTGTTTACCATCCACACCATGTGAGTTTGTGTGTTACTCATCTGATTACCATCCACAACCAAGTGAGTTCGTGTGTTGCTCATCTGATTACCATCCACAACCATGTGAGTTCGTGTGTTACTCATCTGATTACCATCCACAACCATGTGAGTTTGTGTGTTACTCATCTGATTACCATCCACAGCATGTGAGTTTGTGTGTTGCTCATCTGATTACCATCCACAACCATGTGAGTTTGTGTGTTACTCATCTGATTACCATCCACAGCATGTGAGTTCGTGTGTTGGTCATCTGATTACCATCCACAGCATGTGAGTTCGTGTGTTGCTCAACTGATTACCATCCACAGCATGTGAGTTTGTGTGTTGCTCATCTGTTTACCATCCACAACCATGTGAGTTTGTGTGTTACTCATCTGATTACCATCCACAGCATGTGAGTTCGTGTGTTACTCATCTGATTACCATCCACAACCATGTGAGTTTGTGTGTTGCTCAACTGATTACCATCCACAACCATGTGAGTTCCTGTGTTGCTCATCTGATTACCATCCATAGCCATGTGAGTTTGTGTGTTACTCATCTGTTTACCATCCACAGCATGTGAGTTCGTGTGTTACTCATCTGATTACCATCCACAACCATGTGAGTTCGTGTGTTACTCATCTGTCTACCATCCACAACCATGTGAGTTCGTGTGTTGCTCATCTGATTACCACCCACAGCATGTGAGTTTGTGTGTTGCTCATCTGATTACCATCCACAACCATGTGAGTTCGTGTGTTGCTCATCTGATTACCATCCACAGCATGTGAGTTCGTGTGTTACTCATCTGATTACCATCCACAACCATGTGAGTTTGTGTGTTACTCATCTGAATACCATCCACAACCATGTGAGTTTGTGTGTTGCTGATCTGATTACCATCCACAGCATGTGAGTTCGTGTGTTGCTCATCTGTTTACCATCCACAGCCATGTGAGTTCGTGTGTTGCTCATCTGATTACCATCCACAACCATGTGAGTTTGTGTGTTACTCATCTGATTACCATCCACAACCATGTGAGTTCGTGTGTTGCTCATCTGATTACCATCCACAGCATGTGAGTTTGTGTGTTACTCATCTGCCTACCATCCACAACCATGTGAGTTCTTGTGTTACTCATCTGATTACCATCCACATCATGTGAGTTCGTGTGTTACTCATCTGATTACCATCCACAACATGTGATTTTGTGTGTTACTCATCTGATTACCATCCACAGCATGTGAGTTTGTGTGTTGCTCATCTGTTTACCATCCACAACCATGTGAGTTTGTGTGTTACTCATCTGATTACCATCCACAACCAAGTGAGGTTGTGTGTTGCTCATCTGATTACCATCCACAGCATGTGAGTTCGTGTGTTGCTCATCTGATTACCATCCACAGCATGAGAGTTCGTGTGTTGCTCATCTGATTACCATCCACAACCATGTGAGTTTGTGTGTTACTCATCTGATTACCATCCACAGCATGTGAGTTCGTGTGTTGCTCATCTGTTTACCATCCACAACCATGTGAGTTTGTGTGTTGCTCATCTGTTTACCATCCACAACCATGTGAGTTTGTGTGTTGCTCATCTGATTACGTCCACAGCATGTGAGTTTGTGTGTTACTCATCTGATTACCATCCACAACCATGTGAGTTTGTGTGTTATTCATCTGTTTACCATCCACAACCATGTGAGTTTGTGTGTTACTCATCTGATTACCATCCACAACCATGTGAGTTCGTGTGTTGCTCATCTGATTACCACCCACAGCATGTGAGTTTGTGTGTTACTCATCTGTTTACCATCCACAACCATGTGAGTTTGTGTGTTGCTCATCTGATTACCGTCCACAGCATGTGAGTTTGTGTGTTACTCATCTGATTACCATCCACAACCATGTGAGTTTGTGTGTTACTCATCTTTTTACCATCCACAGCATGAGAGTTCGTGTGTTGCTCATCTGTTTACCATCCACAGCATGTGAGTTCGTGTGTTGCTCATCTGTTTACCATCCACGACCATGTGAGTTCGTGTGTTGCTCATCTGTTTACCATCCACAGCATGTGAGTTTGTGTGTTACTCATCTGTTTACCATCCACACCATGTGAGTTTGTGTGTTACTCATCTGATTACCATCCACAACCAAGTGAGTTCGTGTGTTGCTCATCTGATTACCATCCACAACCATGTGAGTTCGTGTGTTACTCATCTGATTACCATCCACAACCATGTGAGTTTGTGTGTTACTCATCTGATTACCATCCACAGCATGTGAGTTTGTGTGTTGCTCATCTGATTACCATCCACAACAATGTGAGTTTGTGTGTTACTCATCTGATTACCATCCACAGCATGTGAGTTCGTGTGTTGGTCATCTGATTACCATCCACAGCATGTGAGTTCGTGTGTTGCTCATCTGATTACCATCCACAACCATGTGAGTTTGTGTGTTACTCATCTGATTACCATCCACAGCATGTGAGTTCGTGTGTTGCTCATCTGTTTACCATCCACAACCATGTGAGTTTGTGTGTTACTCATCTGTTTACCATCCACAACCATGTGAGTTAGTGTGTTGCTCATCTGATTACCATCCACAGCATGTGAGTTTGTGTGTTGCTCATCAGATTACCATCCACAGCCATGTGAGTTCGTGTGTTACTCATCTGATTACCATCCACAGCATGTGAGTTCGTGTGTTACTCATCTTATTACCATCCACAGCATGTGAGTTTGTGTGTTACTTATCTGATTACCATCTACAACCATGTGAGTTCGTGTGTTGCTCATCTGATTACCATCCACAACCATGTGAGTTCGTGTGTTACTCATCTGATTACAATCCACAGCATGTGAGTTTGTGTGTTACTCATCTGTTTACCATCCACAGCATGTGAGTTTGTGTGTTACTCATCTGATTACCATCCACAGCATGTGAGTTCGTGTGTTACTCATCTGATTACCATCCACAACCATGTGAGTTCGTGTGTTGCTCAACTGATTACCATACACAACCATGTGAGTTCGTGTGTTACTCATCTGTTTACCATCCACAACCATATGAGTTAGTGTGTTGCTCATCTGATTACCATCCACAACCATGTGAGTTCGTGTGTTGCTCAACTGATTACCATACACAACCATGTGAGTTCGTTTGTTGCTCATCTGTTTACCATCCACAACCATGTGAGTTTGTGTGTTGCTCATCTGATTACCATTCACAGCATGTGAGTTCGTGTGTTACTCATCTGATTACCATCCACAGCATGTGAGTTCGTGTGTTAATCATCTGATTACCATCCACAGCATGTGAGTTCGTGTGTTGATCATCTGATTACCATCCACAGCATGTGAGTTTGTGTGTTACTCATCTGATTACCATCCACAGCATGTGAGTTTGTGTATTACTCATCTGATTACCATCCACAACCATGTGAGTTTGTGTGTTACTCATCTGATTACCATCCACAACCATGTGAGTTTATGTGTTACTCATCTGATTACCATCATCCACAGCATGTGAGTTCGTGTGTTAATCATTTGATTACCATCCACAGCATGTGAGTTCGTGTGTTACTCATCTGATTACCATCCACAATCATGTGAGTTCGTGTGTTGCTCAACTGATTACCATCCACAACCATGTGAGTTCGTGTGTTGCTCATCTGATTACCATCCACAACCATGTGAGTTTGTGTGTTGCTCAACTGATTACCATCCACAACCATGTGAGTTCGTGTGTTGCTCATCTGATTACCATCCACACCATGTGAGTTTGTGTGTTACTCATCTGATTACCATCAACACCATGTGAGTTTGTGTGTTACTCATCTGTTTACCATCCACAACCATGTGAGTTTGTTTGTTACTCATCTGATTACCATCCACAACCATGTGAGTTCGTGTGTTGCTCATCTGATTACCATCCACAGCATGTGAGTTCGTGTGTTACTCATCTGATTACCATCCACAACCATGTGAGTTCGTGTGTTGCTCAACTGATTACCATACACAACCATGTGAGTTCGTGTGTTACTCATCTGATTACCATCCACAACCATGTGAGTTCGTGTGTTGCTCATCTGATTACCATCCACAGCATGTGAGTTCGTGTGTTACTCATCTGATTACCGTCCACATCATGTGAGTTCGTGTGTTACTCATCTGATTACCATCCACAGCATGTGAGTTCGTGTGTTACTCATCTGTTTACCATCCACAACCATGTGAGTTTGTGTGTTGCTCAACTGATTACCATACACAACCATGTGAGTTCGTGTGTTACTCATCTGATTACCATCCACAGCATGTGAGTTCGTGTGTTGCTCATCTGATTACCATCCACAGCATGTGAGTTCGTGTGTTGCTCATCTGATTACCATCCACAACCATGTGAGTTTGTGTGTTACTCATCTGATTACCATCCACAACCATGTGAGTTCGTGTGTTGCTCATCTGTTTACCATCCACAACCATGTGAGTTTGTGTGTTGCTCAACTGATTACCATCCACAGCATGTGAGTTTGTGTGTTGCTCAACTGATTACCATCCACAACCATGTGAGTTTGTGTGTTGCTCATCTGATTACCATCCACAACCATGTGAGTTCGTGTGTTGCTCATCTGATTACCATCCACAGCATGTGAGTTTATGTGTTATTCATCTGATTACCATCCACAACCATGTGAGTTCATGTGTTGCTCATCTGATTACCATCCACAACCATGTGAGTTCGTGTGTTGCTCATCTGATTACCATCCACAGCATGTGAGTTTGTGTGTTGCTCAACTGATTACCATCCACAACCATGTGAGTTCGTGTGTTGCTCATCTGATTACCATCCACAGCATGTGAGTTTGTGTGTTGCTCATCTGATTACCATCCACAACCATTTGAGTTCGTGTGTTGCTCATCTGATTACCATCCACAGCATGTGAGTTTGTGTGTTACTCATCTGATTACCATCCACAATCATGTGAGTTCATGTGTTGCTCATCTGATTACCATGCACAACCATGTGAGTTCGTGTGTTGCTCATCTGATTACCATCCACAGCATGTGCGTTTGTGTGTTGCTCAACTGATTACCATCCACAGCATGTGAGTTTGTGTGTTGCTCAACTGATTACCATCCACAGCATGTGAGTTTGTTTGTTGCTCATCTGATTACCATCCACAACCATGTGAGTTTGTGTGTTACTCATCTGATTACCATCCACAGCATGTGAGTTTGTGTGTTGCTCAACTGATTACCATCCACAGCATGTGAGTTTGTGTGTTGCTCATCTGATTACCATCCACAACCATGTGAGTTTGTGTGTTACTCATCTGATTACCATCCACAGCATGTGAGTTTGTGTGTTGCTCAACTGATTACCATCCACAGCATGTGAGTTTGTGTGTTGCTCATCTGATTACCATCCACAGTATGTGAGTTTGTGTGTTACTCATCTGATTACCATCCACAGCATGTGAGTTCGTGTGTTGCTCACCTGATTACCATCCACAGCATGTGAGTTCGTGTGTTGCTCATCTGATTACCATCCACAACCATGTGAGTTTGTGTGTTACTCATCTGATTACCATCCACAGCATGTGAGTTCGTGTGTTGCTCATCTGATTACCATCCACAACCATGTGAGTTTGTGTGCTACTCATCTGATTACCATCCACAGCATGTGAGTTCGTGTGTTTCTCACCTGATTACCTTCACAGCATGTGAGTTCGTGTGTTGCTCATCTGATTACCATCCACAGCCATGTGAGTTTGTGTGTTGCTCATCTGATTACCATCTACAGCATGTGAGTTCGTGTGTTTCTCATCTGATTACCATCCACAACCATGTGAGTTCGTGTGTTGCTCACCTGATTACCATCCACAGCATGTGAGTTCGTGTGTTGCTCAACTGATTACCATCCACAACCAAGTGAGTTTGTGTGTTGCTCAACTGATTACCATCCACAGCATGTGAGTTTGTGTGTTGCTCAACTGATTACCATCCACAGCATGTGAGTTTGTGTGTTGCTCAACTGATTACCATCCACAGCATGTGAGTTTGTGTGTTGCTCACCTGATTACCATCCACAGCATGTGAGTTTGTGTGTTGCTCAACTGATTACCATCCACAGCATGTGAGTTTGTGTGTTGCTCAACTGATTACCATCCACAGCATGTGAGTTTGTGTGTTGCTCACCTGATTACCATCCACAGCATGTGAGTTTGTGTGTTGCTCAACTGATTACCATCCACAGCATGTGAGTTTGTGTGTTGCTCAACTGATTACCAACCACAGCATGTGAGTTCGTGTGTTGCTCATCTGATTACCATCCACAGCATGTGAGTTTGTGTGTTGCTCAACTGATTACCATCCACAGCATGTGAGTTTGTATGTTGCTCACCTGATTACCATCCACAGCATGTGAGTTAGTGTGTTGCTCATCTGTTTAGTTTTCCTGCTTTTATTTTTGTTTGTCTTGTTCTGTGTTTCGTGGCCCATGTTGCCTGTGTCTCGGTATTGACCATGTCGCCTGTGTTGACCATTCTTGATTGTCCATTCAATTTTTTCTAACGTTTATTTCCATTGAATTCCTAGGAAAATTGCTGTCTGGAGTATTTCAATAAATTTATAGTAAATCTTACCGTTTTGGAGATATGATGGGACTAAAAGAAATTATGCAACGCCCAAATTTTTATTATTTTTGATGGCTTAAATTTTAAGTAGGACATATGTGAAAATGAATAAATAAAAAGAGTTAGTACCAAATCGACAATCAGAAGCCGTAAATAGCAAAATGGCCATAAAATGACAAAATGACAAACAATGATCTGCAACTTAAAGCTACAATAAACTATTTTTTCTTTAAAAAATGACTTGATTGAACTCAAACTGCATGAATAACAAGGTAAGCGGTAACACCGGTATAACCTCTAGTTGTTACCGAATTATAAATCATGAATAACAAGGTAAGCGGTAACACCGGTACAACCTCTAGTTGTTACCGAATTATAAATCATGATTAACAAGGTACGCGGTAACACCGGTATAACCTCTAGTTGTTACCGAATTATAAATCATGAATAACAAGGTAAGCGGTAACACCGGTGCAACCTCTAGTTGTTACCGAATTATAAATCATGAATAACAAGGTAAGCGGTAACACCGGTATAACCTCTAGTTGTTACCGAATAATAAATCATGAATAACAAGGTAAGCGGTAACACCGGTATAACCTCTAGTTGTTACCGAATTATAAATCATGAATAACAAGGTAAGCGGTAACACCGGTATAACCTCTAGTTGTTACCGAATTATAAATCATGAATAACAAGGTAAGCGGTAACACCGGTATAACCTCTAGTTGTTACCGAATTATAAATCATGAATAACAAGGTAAGCGGTAACACCGGTATAACCTCTAGTTGTTACCGAATTATAAATCATGAATAACAAGGTAAGCGGTAACACCGGTACAAACTCTAGTTGTTACCGAATTAGAAATCATGAATAACAAGGTAAGCGGTAACACCGGTACAACTCTAGTCGTTACCGAATTATAAATCCGTCGAACCATTGTGTCTAAAGTTTCAAGTTTTGTTTTATTGTTAAACAATGGAGTATGCCTCAGTCTTATGCAAAAATAAATTCTGCGAATTTTATTTTATTAGATAACAAAACAAACAAAAATTGTTAGTCCTTTTCTAACTTTCTTTACATTTTCGTCGTGCAGCGATCGTACATAATGATGTCCTATCTCCACTAAAGCTTTTTAGTTTCATTCCCATCCGTTGCTAGAAGTACTGAACGCAGCTGTTATATATATATATATTTATATATTTTATTTGGAAATCTACCCCTTTACAACGGGGGCAACCACTACCGGGGTAATAGTGGCTGCGTCCATTAGATACAAAGTTATATTTACAAATGACACATAGTATAAAAGCGAAAATATGTAGAATAAAATGTATAAAGTAAAAGTGACTTAAGGTAGTTCAGTGGTATTACCCGGGTACTCCTGTTTCCTCCACAAATAAACCTGAACCTCACGATATATCTGAAATAGCTATTCCAACCGTGATGAATTACAGATAAAAACTGTGGTTGATCACGATTTGAAAGAGCTGGATGAATGGTCAAAGAAATGGGTGATGACTTTTAACTCAGATAAAACAGAAATTATGCTATTTTCAAATACGGATATTCCAGAATTCAATTTTACATTTAATGGAAGAACTATTCCTATTAAAAATTCTCACAAACATTTGGGAGTTACATTTAGCAGCGATGCTAAATGGAATATACATGTTGAAAATATATTGTTAAGTATTTACAAACACCTGAATGTTCTTCGAAAGTTAAAATATAAACTTTCTCGGAAAAATCTAGAGAAGTTATATTTAGTTTATATCAGACCAATTTTTGAATATGCTTGTGGAGTATGGAGTAATTGTGGGTGTGGGATAGGGAATTCTAATAAACTTGACCATTTGCAACTTAAGGCTGCTAGAATGGTTACTGGTCTTCCAATATTTGCTAGTTCAATTTTAATTTATAAAGAATTAGGCTGGGAATCATTGGCAGAAAGAAGAAAAAGGAGAAAATTACAAATGTTTTATAATATGCAGAATAATAATGCACCCATGTATCTTTGTGACTTAATTCCACCATCAATTCAAAGTACAACCGTTTATCCATTGCGTAATGGAAGTGATATTATAATGCCATTGTGTAGACTATCGAATACTTATGATTCATTTATTCCTTCAACTATACGTCAATGGAATATCTTATATCCATCTCTTCGAAATGTGGATTCTATTGCAAAATTTAAAGCTGAATTAAGAAAGCGGAAAGATATTAGCCAAGTTCCTAAACATTACGAAATTGGACCTCGAAAACTTAATATTATTTTAAACCCAGCTTCGATGTTTTGCTTCTTTTTTGAATTACGATTTGTTCCAAGTAAATATAGTCTCAGATCCGTCTTGTCGTTGTGGTGCCAATCGCGAAGACTCCTATCATTTATTCTTCGATTGTTCCCATTATTCAAATATAAGACATACATTGTTTCAAAATCTCAACTGGCTACCTAATTATTGTGCTTTAGACCTTACACTTTTGACCTGTGGTAATCCTACACTCCCGTATGAACAGAACGAAATTATTTTTAAGCATGTGTTTGAATATATAAAGAGGTCTGAAAGGTTTCTTGTTGTCTAGTTGTTCACCAAAACAACAATCGTACACATCATCACCACTAACCCTCTCTCTCATTCCTTTCTCCATTCTCTGTTTTAGTTCAATCTACACATATTAATGTAAGAAATATTTATATACATGCATGCTCTATCAAATAATGTTGTAACTTATTGTATATAGGAGAAGACTTCATAAGTTTGTTTAACTTGTGTCTTATCCTTTTTGCACATTTGAGCAAATAAAATATGTTTAAACTAGTAGCGCTACAATGGTTGTGTAAAAACATAAACTTAGTCCTTATAACACAATTTCAGTGCAGACATATATGCTAACCAGTTATAGCGGAGACATACAGGAACATATATATCTCTGGTTCTAGGTTATTATTTGTCGTTATACTTATATTTATAAGCCATATATTTGTAAAATGCGTATATCAGCACATAATCTTAATATTGAAACTGGAAGATTCTATAATCTAGATCGTCATGAAAGAGTGTGTAGTATGTGTAACTTAAATGTTGTTGAAGATGAATACCATTTCATTCTGCAATGTGAAAAATATATTGATGTAAGAAGAAGATATCTTACGAAATATTATTGGCAAATGCCGTCATGTTTTAAATTAGTACAATTACTGTCTGTACGCAATATTAAAGAACTTAACAATCTTGGTAAATATTTTGTTACTAGCTGAAAAAATTCGCAACGCTTATTTTCATTTCATTTCGTATTATTGTTTTACATATATAGTATCATGCTCCGCTGTTATTATCATAATTGTATATGTATTTTCACTGATGTATTGAATAATTGTATAGTATATGTATATTTCTATAAGTAGTATTGCTTTTGAATAAAAAAAAATTTATTATATAGCTTTGAGGTTTCTTGGGTGTGCACAATATATATCTCGAGGCGTGTTTTAAATGGTAATTGAAAAATATTTGTTAAATGCTTATACAAAATGTATTAGATTAAATGATAAAATTTGCTGCAATTTCTGAATTTGATTTTGACCTTTGCAGTAAAATAGATATGATGAATATGTTTGATCGTTAAAATGTTGATCACCTGAGGAAATGATTATATTACAATTAAAACGATATCATCAATCAAAACATTCATTGTATCCTAGTATTATTTTCAGTTTCATTGACATTTATTTTAATCAAATTAAAAGTATAGAATTAATATGAAACCGCATGTGATTTTTTGTTCCGATCTCGGGTGATATTTGGTTAAACCATTACTTTCTTCAATAACAAATTTAATTTTCATATTACGGTTATGAATCCCTTGGGAAGAATTAGCATCTGAATTTATTGGTGAAAAAAAGTAATATGAAAAAGGTAGGAATAAAAAGTAATATAAATGACGATCTAGAAAACAGCTGATGAGCGTGGACGACAAGTTAACCATTCGGTATGGATCCCTCTGGGTAACAATGTTTGTCGATGTGATTGGAAAAGTGTTGCAGTTATTGTACAAAATGAAAATTCGTGAGAATTAATTAATGTAGTTCTGCCTTTCAGCAATATTTGACAATGATAAAGTTCAAATTGTGAGTGCAAGCAATGCAATAAAGTGAACTAAAATCCAATTGTAAGACTTGGATACATTGAATAAGCCGGCGGCGAACACTGACAACATTATTAACAGACGTATCAATAAACAATTTAGTCACAAGCTTCATTAGGAAGCAAAATGACAACGGATATTATTTTTGGATGAAGTTTTATTACCGTTTTTAATTTTGATCGAATGTTTTATATTTATTATGAATTTTCTCATTTTATTTTAATGCTTCGTTTGCGGTTTTAAAGGGCCTAATTTAACACATTTCCATTGTTCAATTCTTTCGCACAAAATTAACAATAAGATGACAAATATTTTAATAGAGACAATATTGCTGTTGTATTTATTAAGTTGAAGCATCACCATTTGTTTTTCTTCATCGGAATTATTTGTGATGATTTTTTCTTTTTATTTCAATTACATTTTGTTTTCAAGCAAAGTTTCGCTTATATTGAAAACCGAAACGATTTCATCGTTATAGTATAGCTAATGACATTACATGTACAAGCAACCGAATATAAATTCTTTTTATGATTTTCGGAGGAAGAAAGATTTTTTTTGGGTCCGAATTCGTCTACGTCAATGGTCCGAGACGTTTCAGTTTTAAGACAAGTCCACTCATTATTTCTTTAAGTGTTTTATGGATTTTAAAAGCAGTATATCGTAAAACTAATCCGTTGTTACACTCTGTTTTTGTTTTTTTTATTATTAAGTACACATAGAATAAACTTTTATTGTCACCACGTGAACAGCTCAGATTTGTTGTTGTACGAGTTTAGAGACAATTTTCACTTAAGTGGATAATATTTTCATTTAGTTAAAATGTTGACATTATCATGACAATGTTTATAAAACGATGTTTTCACAGTCAAATAATTGTTTAGAAGGCCCGTCTTTTTACTGTAGATCTCTATTCACAAGTCGTAAGTGTTTCTTTAAATTCCAGTTTTCTTAAACCCGATAAAGGTAACGCCTTTCTGGATGAATTTCGGACCAAAACATTTCCTAATTGAACTTTTTAAACCGTCTTTTATTCTGTTAAATGTCACACCAGTTTATATTATCTATGAACATGTGTGTGGAAGAACGCCTCTTCTTCTACTTGAAGACCAATGTAAAATAGTTTACTCCATTAAGAATAAGTATATTGTTTTACTATTTAGATTGTATAGGTATGACACGTCACATGTTTTAATTGGTTTCGATCATTTTGCTACTAGAAAAAAAATATACACAAAACTGTAATCTCTTTGTAATTTTAACATTGTGATAATGATTATTTCTTGCCCTTCTTGTACGTACAACTCTTCCTGCATTTTAAATAGAAATTCCTCAGAACTCTACATGTTTGCTGCTTATTACCCTACGAATAATCACATGTATCGTGATGGCAATTACATTGGACGATTTTTGAAGGAGTTATTGGCCTTTTCACTAAGAATATTTCTTCAAAAAGGTTGTACGTACAGCCCTCCTTCATTTTAAATGAGAATTACTCAAAACTTGACATGATTCTTAAGATTTTCATATCATTAAGGCAGTTTGATCGAATCACTTTTGAAGGAGTTATTGCCCTTTTTACTCAGATTTTTGTATCAAAAACTTGGTATGTACAACTCCTACATATTAAATGGGAAATCCTCCGAGAACTTTCCATGCTTGTTTATTGCTACATACAGATTCGTATATCGGTACAGTATGTCGAACAGTTCATTGTTGAAGGAGTTGTTGCCTTGTTGAACCAAAACGGTTTTTGCACGCACAAATTCTCCAACAAATTCAATGGGAAGTAATAAAGATGAAAGAATGTGATATTTAGTTACACATTTTTGTAAACAAAAACTGTGGCTCTGAACGTATCTAATTGCTACATGGTAATACAGTGCTATCAACATGGCGGTATTTCCTTGATACTCGGTAAAGCAAATCTATCGCCATGGCTGTATACTTGTTACATGGTAAAACAAAGCTATCGTCATGGCTATTATCTCCTTGTTACATGATAAAACAAAGCTATCGTCATGGCTAATATCTCCTTGTTACATGGTAAAACAAAGCTATCATCATGGCTGTGTCTGCTTGTTACATGGTAAAACAAAGCTAGCTATCGTCATAGCTGTATCTGTTTGTTACATGGTAAAACAGTGCTATCATTATGGATATGTCTACTTGTTACATGGTAAAACAAAGCTATCATCATGGCCATGTCTGTTTGTTACATGGTAAAACAGTGCTATCATTATGGATGTGTCTACTTGTTACATGGTAAAACAAAGCTATCGTCATAGCTGTATCTGTTTGCTACATGGTAAAACAGTGCTATCATTATGGATGTGTCTACTTGTTACATGGTAAAACAAAGCTATCGTCATAGCTATATCTGTTTGTTTCATGGTAAAACAGTGCTATCATTATGAATGTGTCTGCTTGTTACATGGTAAAACAGTGCTATTAATAGAGCTGGTGTCTTGTAGGTAAAACACAGATTAATGAGAAACAGCACTAATACATGGTTGTGTTTGTATATCAGTCTTCGCTTTGTTATGTTTTGTCATAAGAGGAAGTAATGAAAGACACAATTATGAATGTAACGTATGAGTTGTCTTCAGATCTGATGTTAGAACGTATGGTTGTCTTCAGATCTGATGTTAGAACGTATGGTTGTCTTCAGATCTGATGTTAGAACGTATGGTTGTCTTCAGATCTGATGTTAGAACGTATGGTTGTCTTCAGGTCTGATGTTAGAACGTATGGTTGTCTTCAGATCTGATGTTAGAACGGATGGTTGTCTTCAGGTTTGGTGTTAGAACGTATGGTTGTTTTCAGATCTGATGCTAGAACGTATGGTTGTCTTCAGATCTGATGTTAGAACGTATGGTTGTCTTCAGGTCTGCTGTTAGAACGTATGGTTGTCTTCAGATCTGATGTTAGAACGGATGGTTGTCTTCAGATCTGATGTTAGAACGGATGGTTGTCTTCAGATCTGATGTTAGAACGTATGGTTGTCTTCAGATCTGATGTTAGAACGTATGGTTGTCTTCAGATCTGATGTTAGAACGTATGGTTGTCTTCAGATCTGATGCTAGAACGTATGGTTGTCTTCAGATCTGATGTTAGAACGTATGGTTGTCTTCAGGTCTGATGTTAGAACGTATGGTTGTCTTCAGATCTGATGTTAGAACGTATGAGTTGTCTTCAGATCTGATGTTAGAACGGATGGTTGTCTTCAGATCTGATGTTAGAACGTATGGTTGTCTTCAGATCTGATGTTAGAGCGTATGGTTGTCTTCAGATCTGATGTTAGAACGGATGGTTGTCTTCAGATCTGATGTTAGAACGTATGAGTTGTCTTCAGATCTGATGTTAGAACGTATGGTTGTCTTCAGATCTGATGTTAGAACGTATGGTTGTCTTCAGATCTGATGTTAGAACGTATGAGTTGTCTTCAGATCTGATGTTAGAACGTATGGCTGTCTTCAGATCTGATGTTAGAACGTATGGCTGTCTTCAGATCTGATGTTAGAACGTATGAGTTGTCTTCAGATCTGATGTTAGAACGTATGAGTTGTCTTCAGATCTGATGTTAGAACGTATGAGTTGTCTTCAGATCTGATGTTAGAACGTATGAGTTGTCTTCAGATCTGATGTTGGAAAGTAAAATATACTAGTACATTGTAATTGTTTCATGACTATGTCACTGGAGGTCTTATCTAAATCAGTTTGATATGACATTCGTGTTCAGTTCCACGTGGCCAGTAGTATTCCCCCCATCTGTTGTAGTGTTAGAAAGTTTCAATATATCATTGGGGTAAGCAGAAGCAGTATATCGAAGACGGACATACATTATAATAGCCAAAGGAAAAGTGAAAAAAAACCCAGTGTTCTATAAAATCTATACGGAAAACCAAACATTGAAAAACACAAACTTCACCAAACCCCAGGAGTAAACTCAAGTGCTATGGGCGAGTAAGCAGTCCAACGTGTTATAATGTGTTGACGGTCCACCATTTGAGTAAAACGTTGGGCCACGCTATAATAGCAAACAATAAGAAAGCAGAATTATTTAAAGTAATGTTACTACTTTTTACACTGATCTTAATGACTTGTAGTTTAAATGTCTACCAGGTGCAGTAAAGATGTCCCTGGGCTGTTATTTCTCTTTAAACACCTCTTGAGAAAATATGGAAACCACAACCTACGTCAAGATATATAACCCCGTTGTGGTTCGTTATTTCCGGAAATATTAGCGCCCACCCAACTTGGCATTGACGTTTTTCCCCTTTCCTTCTGATGAAATATTTGCAATTTATAAAGTAATAAATGACAAACAAATATCTCCAAAACAATATTAATGATAAAAGCACAAGATGGTTAGGGATAGGGATTATGGTATTTAACGCCACTTTCAACAATATTTCAGTCATATCATGGCGGTAAGTTTTATCGGTGGAGGAAACCGGAGTACCCGCAGAAAACCACCGACCTGCCGCAAGTCACTGATGAACTTTATCACATAATATTGTATCGAGTACGCCTCGCCATGGGCGGGATTCGAACTCACAACAATATTTGGATATTGTATTGTACATGTTACATGTATTGAATCTTTCTTCCTAGTATCTTATTTTTAATTCATTTTGTTTTTTGCTTCTTAATTAACCATTTTTGGGGTATTTTGCAAATTATCTTGGTAGTTTTGAAGAATGAATTGGGAAATTGTTGGTTGTTCAAAACAGAAAAAAGTACCCCAAAAATGTTAATTTAATACCATATTCTGAAAAGAAATGGTGTGTCTTTAATTATAATATTCTGTTGTGTTATCGAATACACATTAGGGTGTCTGGTGTCTGGGGAATGTCACACTCTTTACACATAAAAGACAAACTGCATCAGCTCCTAAAGTGAACAAGTGAGTTAGGAGTGTTAGTCTGTGATCCGTCGTTAGTCTGTGATCCGTCGTTAGTCTGTGATCCGTCGTTAGTGTGTGATCCGTCGTTAGACTGTGATCCGTCGTTAGTGTGTGATCCGTCGTTAGTGTGTGATCCGTCGTTAGTCTGTGACCCGTCGTTAGTCTGTGATCCGTCGTTAGTCTGTGATCCGTCGTTAGTCTGTGATCCGTCGTTAGTCTGTGATCCGTCGTTAGTGTGTGATCCGTCGTTAGTGTGTGATCCGTCGTTAGTGTGTGATCCGTCGTTAGTCTGTGATCCGTCGGTAGTGTGTGATCCGTCGTTAGTCTGTGATCCGTCGTTAGTGTGTGATCCGTCGTTAGTCTGTGATCCGTCGGACTTCATACAATATTCCCACCCTTTTACTTACTTAGTTATATTCCGTTTCACATATCAAATCTATATATACTAACTCTGACAATTAATGTTTGGTCAATTATTACACAAAATTTATGGTAGTTCTATTTTCTGATGTGTAAAAAACTGCACAGAGTGAGTACAAATAGTTTTTATTTTAACTTCGGATGTCTATTTATTTTTCATATGAACAAATTGTAATATAGCAGTTGTTTTCGAAGGGGGTAGTATTAACATATTACGGATCAATTATGAAAAAGGGTTTAAAGTGATTGTCAACAATTTAATCAATATCAACAAAACGAACAAGACATCTCACCTCAAATTATTGAATACGAAAACGTCCTGGCCTGGGATAGTCCCGCATAAAAAATGTTAAGGAGTTAACACGGTTAATGGGATCCCTCTTGATAATTGGATCTCCAACAGCAATATAACGGAGTTAACGCGGTTAATGGGATCCCTCTTGATAATTGGATCTCCAACAGCAATATAACGGAGTTAACACGGTTAATGGGATCCCTCTTGATAATTGGATCTCCAACAGCAATATAGACCATAAACAGACAATAAAATAGTTATTTGAAAGTCTTTAGATTGAATTCGTGAAAACTGAATGTGCAAAAGCGCGTGTTGATTGAATTATTACCTCCTCGATTTGTATATTATGTTCTACGATTAGATCTTCACATATACTCTACACAAAAGTACAAGTAAACATTAATGAAGTATTGTGTTTGGTCTGTTAGTACATTTTCAGACGTTTGAGATGTATTTATTACACGTTATTATATCAAAAGTGTAAGGATTAGTTTATTTTAGCACGGCTCTTGAAATTCGTTGACAAGAAGTATGAATATGCAATGTACATATTAATTGTTGAACTCTTAGCATTTTGATTTTGTTTTACAGTACAAAGGTCACTCTTGTGCTGTATATTCTTTAGTTAAGTTTACCGTAATAAAAGTGTTTACCCTGTATAAGAAAATATTAGTTTGAAGACATTGTACTATACTATGTTCATAAGAGTGGTAAAGGGATTAGAAACACTTTTAGATATAATATTTCTAGAGTTTGTTTTGTGAAATCACTATGAAAATTTAATGTTGAAATTTGAAATGTTGACGCGCGTGTCAATTAACCGTTATAGATTAGAACACTTTCCTATAAATCCTTCATACTATGGACAAAATGAAATGAAGTGGTATAATCTTCTAACCCGTGTTTGTGCAAGGATTATGTAGTAAAGGGGTAATGGTGGCAGCGCCAAAGGGTCTATATTGATAGACCTACCAAGTAGATGTTCTAGGGTGGCACTAATACTGACAGAACTTTAATATGTAATGATGTCCATTAAACAACATGGTGTATCATTTTTCTAATTGTTTTTAAATATATGTAGGTTGTAGTGGAATTCTAGTTTAATTCTAAAGTGTCAAGGCTTCCGTAACACCTGTTATCAAAAATTCGAGAATCTTAATGTCAGATTTATTCTGACGAACCTGTCTAATATAACGTTTATAAGGGTTCGTTCAAGGAGACATGTTAGCCTTCATTTTAAATCGAGTCTTTATTAGGATCAAACCTAATTAAAAATGTTAAAAAAATGTTTTATTTAATAAGTTGGGAAGGTATAAGTTGTCTTTGTCAAAAAAGCAGCAGGGCTCTAGAAATCAATAGCAGTCTTCTGGATGAGACAGAAATAACTGCTGCATTCTGTTATCGTCCAGTATACATCAGCTGTGTATTTAGAATATGAACAAAGGGACAAAGCTTGTATATTTGTACTAAATGTATGTGAAAACTCTGCATAATTTATCAATATTTTATAAATTTGTCTCTTCGTCACAACATCAATTCTTGTCTTGAAGATACGAAAAGATGAAAGTTGAAATGTCATACTGAATCATCTCGCAAAACATAAGACGCATAATAAAACAGTAACATGGTGTATGTTTTACTAAGGTAAGTATGTCGCTCTAGAATATTATCAAATAATATATAAAGATGAAATTCCAACCAATCCAAGTGGAAGTAAATCTCCATTCCTTCTTCTCTAGTGAAATAGAATCTTACACCTGACCACAAAGACAAATTGTTTTACGTCGTGACAATTCTAATCCTCCAATCTCTTTCATCAGCTAGAACTTGTTATAAACAAAGAATGACTTTTACTGTTATTGCAGTGATGGTGACCATGCAGATTTGACAGGATATTTAACACGTGTACAAGGTCTATATCTTATCTGTAATATTACACGTGAAAGAAGATACCAAAGGGTAATCAGAATTCGTATATCGAAGAACAGAAATTTCTGTTTCGTCCCTTGTGATTCTCAAAAATGACCGATTAGGTGAATCCGCTAACCTTTAGTTAATATTAAAAAATAATCCTTAAAAAGTGAGAGGTCATTCATAAAAATAGAAAGATGACATGTACAAATCTATATTTTATAATGAACATTTTTGAAGCATGTCTTATTCAAAGCTACTAAACCGTTAATTGCTTTGTAAATATTGTCGTTTTCTTGCACTATGATGGCAATAATATTTTTTCTAAATATAGTATATTTTAATTGATATTTGACAATATGCATCAATCTTGCTAGGATTTTTTCTGGCATTTTTAACCATGAATTGAAATATGATACATCGATGGACGGACATTAACATGGTTGCTAGGAGTTTTTGAGTTTCCACTTAGGCTTCTTTAGATTTTGTTTACACAGTAAACGTATAACTGAAAATGGGAAACCAAACTACGGACTGGTAAAGATTTGTTGATGAGTTCGTGATCGTTACTATGATTAAGGCTGACGACAAAAACAGAGATGGGAATTCCCTGTAACTCTGGTACCATCATTACAAATAAAGACAAAAATGTACAGGATGACACCAAATTGGCAATATCAATATGATATAATACACAAGAAAAAGAAACAAAACCCCACACATAAGTATTGACATGGTGTTTTAGAGATATTAATAGAGGACTTAACTTGTACGGAAGACATTATATAACCTATATTTTTGTTCGCCCCATGTGACACTGGACCACAAAGAAAAGGTCAGAATGAGGATTTATATCATCTGCATCTCTCAGGTCCTTATTAATGTCTAAATAAAAGTTTGAAGATATCAAACAGGTAAATCGAAGAAGAAATTACAATATAATGACGAAAAGGGGACAAAAGGGCAAACAATAATCTACAAAACACTGAACTGATATAACTAAAGATTGAGCAATACGATTAAAAACCGGGGATGAACTTAGGTGCTCCTAATGGGCAAGCAGTTCCTCTTTCACTCGTAACACCGGTGTATTAATCTTGTTACTAATGAGAACTGATAAGGTGTCAAACCACTAATTAATTTCTTTAAGGTTTTCTACTAAATTTGTGTTTTTTCGAGCCTACCTGGTCATTTTATCTTAAGTTTAACCTTTCGAAGACCATATATTTTCTGAAACGCACATGATTCCTCTACGTTCTGTCAAAATATCAGGGCATGTTTAAAATCGTGCAGTGAAATGCCATGCTACGGAAAGCACCTACTCTAAAAATAGCTCGGTCATCCCCAAGAAATTCACTATTTATAGGTCATGCATCAAATGCTCCATAGGGGTATTAAAGTACAACTAAATCCATCAAATTTGGGCTCAAAATAATCCCTATTTATTTAACTTCAATTATCAATTTTAATTAGTCCATTCCATTCAGTAGTTTTCACAATACTACAAAGTGAAAGGAACATTTTTCTTGAAAAGGGACTACTCTGATTGGTGAATTAGTGGTTTGACACCATCAGTGAAGAAAGGACCGGTTGTGATTACGACAAACGGAACATATCCGTGATCACAATGTAACGGTGGCGACTGAAAAACTTCATGACTTATGCTGAACAACTAGGAACCTTTGGTTCAGTAGCTTCCTTGTTAGCAGCAACCCTATATCAAGGAAATCATGATAGGAACCACAAGCTCTGGCATATCGTATCAGGTGAGAGATATACTCTATACGCAGGTGCTGTTGGAATGTTACTACATATTTAAATGGGAAGTTCGTCATGAAAGAAAGAGGAATAACCGTTCACATACAGCAATGAATGTCACTTTTGAATGACCGATAAACACAATGATTAACTACACTTGTTGTTTACGGTCAATGTCTGGTGACGATATTTCGATTGATTAAAAAATCGGAATGGAAATACTATTTACGACCAAATACCCTAACTCCGGTACGGTCTATTGTTAATTACTTATTTTAGAAATATAGCTAATTCCCAATTAATAAGAATTTAAACATTAGCTGACGGCATTGGTTACTATAGATAATGAACGTTAGAGAAACCCGAAGGGACAATAAAACAGACAATCCAGAGACATAGAAAACATCGGTCACAAGACACAGAATGACGACAACTAAACCATGCTAATTTATATCCTTTAATATTACACTTTACGTTTTTATTTTTCCTATTTGTCTTTGTTAGCGCAGCCGGTCACTATTTTCGTATATGGACCGGTCACTATTTTAGTATATGGACCGGCCAGATACCTGCATTATTATTTTAGATAAAAAGTATAATATAGCAAATAGTTCATGTCACTTCGGGTCATATGGCAGTATATGGACCGGTCCGTCACCAAAAAATGCTTAAGCTTCGGTCCATATACTATTTTTTTGGTGACGGACCGGTCCATATACTGCCATATGACCCTCAGTGCCATGAACTATTTGCTATATATATTTACTTCCGTTTCAAATATAAACATATTAAACTTATATTAATCCCTCTCCGTCTTTATATATTTTCAGACGGTTTTAATTTAATTGATTTGATTTGTGTCTTCTTGTAGAATCATATGTCTGTCCCGACAATACTTAGTTTAAAAAAGCATATCAGTTCAAATTAATTGATAAAATGTTGTATTAGTCGTATGTTAATTACTATTTTGTTCAACAATCTTTTTTCTGTGATGAAAAGACTATTATTTCTCTTACATTATTATTCTGTAAAACAGTAAAACAAAAAGACACTTCGTCCTCTATATTTCATTGACAATACTAAAAAAAAAAGGGTTTCCATGGATCATTAACTTCAAAAACATCAGCTTAGAATTATAGCTTCTCTTCCATATTGAATTAATATGATATGATTCTAGTTATTGGTTTCAAATCATTACAGACCACTGCCGGAGTGAAAGTGATGGATCTGTGACTATCTCGCACCTGTTTCAGACACGCCCATTTTAATTGTCTTATTCCGGATATTTATGACACTTTAAGCAGAGATCAAAGCGATAACGTATCCTGGTTTTATGGAATTATTGCACATTACAAATAGATCACCTGCGTGATCTGAAACTCTAGAGTGGTGGTGACAATTACAGATAGAATCCATGATCAAACTGAAAGCATCAATGTAAAATAAAGCAATAGTCTGTCAAACATCAATACTCAATTATTAGAGCATTTTACGTGAAGGAATAGAAACCGTCCAATACTATCCTTATTTGTTTGTATCGTGTTATATATATATATATATATATGTGTGTGTGTGTGTGTGTGTATGCGTTTACGCATGGGTTCATAAAAACTAATCTAACCCCGCAACCAAGCCAGAAAAGTGAGAGGTCATGTATTTATGTGTCAGGGTTATATTTTTTGTCTCTTCCTGACGTTAACAGTTTTGCATTTTTTTTTTTATAATTTAGCTCTCAGAAGAGTACAAAAACAAATATTGCGTATTTTAAAGCATTTGACTTTTGTTAACAAAGAAGTGACATTTGAGTGACCTCCAGTTCTTAATAGACAGTACTCGTTGGTTCGATAGGTTTGTGGCATTACAGAATACATAGAGTTTATTTTGAAGATGCTACCTTTATTTACTTCACTGCTGAAAATACAAACCAGTTTGATTGGCTACCGCAATACATTTGAAGACCTAACTGACATTCTGGATTATCTCACATATGGCGTTAGTTCATTGTAATGACGTTGACTATGATTCTATATCCAATAAATACATGTCCATGCAAACTGCGTAATATACATGTATCTACTTCCCCATAATTGTTCTACATACCCATCTATCTAAGCTTTTGCTTCTGTACTTAGAACAATCAAAGAAGGTATCATACATACAGAAACTACTTCGGTGATGTAAATGTTAGCTTTGAGTATGGTAGAGCACGGGTTTGATCTCCGACCAGTTCTTACCAAAGACTATACAATTGGTATTTACTGCTAGGCACGAAGTCTGTAATAGTAAGAGAATAGGCTGGATAATGTGGCCGGGTGGAGCGACATGCCAACCCTCTCACAAATGGGTGAACAGCAAAACGCCAATCCTCTAACACAACTGGGTGAGCAGCAAAACGCCAACCCTCACACAACTGGGTGAGCAGCAAAACGCCAACCCCCTCACACAACTGGGTGAGCAGCAAAACGCCAACCCCCTCACACAACTGGGTGAGCAGCAAAACGCCAACCCCAGCACACAACTGGGTGAGCAGAAAGACGCCAACTACCTCACACAACTGGGTGAGCAGCAAAACGCCAGCCCCCTCACACAACTGAATGAGCAGCAAAACGCCAACCCCTCACACAGCTGAGTGAGCAGCAAAACGCCAACCCCCTCACACAACTGGGTGAGCAGCAAAACGCCAACCCTCACACAACTGGGTGTGCAGCAAAACGCCAACCCCAGCACACAACTGGGTGAGCAGCAAAACGTCAACCCCCTCACACAACTGGGTGAGCAGCAAAACGCCAACCCTCACACAACTGGGTGAGTAGCAACACGCCAACCACAGCACACAACTGGGTGAGCAGCAAAACGCCAACCCCCTCACACAACTGGGTGAGCAGCAAAACGCCAACCCTCACACAACTGGGTAAGCAGCAAAACGCCAACCCCCTCACACAACTGGGTGAGCAGCAAAATGCCAACTCCCTCACACAACTGGGTGAGCAGCAAATCGCCAACCTCCTCACACAACTGGGTGAGTAGCAAAACGCCAACCCTCACACAACTGGGTGAGTAGCAACACGCCAACCACAGCACACAACTGGGTGAGCAGCAAAACGCGAACCCCCTCACACAACTGGGTGAGCAGCAAAACGCCAACCCTCACACAACTGGGTGAGCAGCAAAACGCCAACCCCCTCACACAACTGGGTGAGCAGCAAAACGCCAACCCCAGCACACAACTGGGTGAGCAGAAAAACGCCAACTACCTCACACAACTGGGTGAGAAGCAAAACGCCAGCCCCCTCACACAACTGAATGAGCAGCAAAACGCCAACCCCTCACACAACTGAGTGAGCAGCAAAACGCCAACCCCCTCACACAACTGGGTGAGCAGCAAAACGTCAACCCCCTCACACAACTGGGTGAGCATCAAAACGCCAACCCTCACACAACTGTGTGTGCAGCAAAACGCCAACCCCAGCACACAACTGGGTGAGCAGCAAAACGCCAACCCCTCACACAACTGGGTGTGCAGCAAAACGCCAACCCCAGCACACAACTGGGTGAGCAGCAAAACGTCAACCCCCTCACACAACTGGGTGAGCAGCAAAACGCCAACCCTCACACAACTGGGTGAGTAGCAACACGCCAACCACAGCACACAACTGGGTGAGCAGCAAAACGCCAACCCCTTCACACAACTGGGTGAGCAGCAAAACGCCAACCCTCACACAACTGGGTGAGCAGCAAAACGCCAACCCCCTCACACAACTGGGTGAGCAGCAAAATGCCAACCCCCTCACACAACTGGGTGAGCAGCAAATCGCCAACCTCCTCACACAACTGGGTGAGTAGCAAAACGCCAACCCTCACAGAACTGGGTGAGCAGCAAAACGCGAACCCCCTCACACAACTGGGTGAGCAGCAAAACGCCAACCATCACACAACTGGGTGAGCAGCAAAACGCCAACCCCCTCATAACTGGGTGAGTAGCAAAACGCCAACCCTCACACAACTGGGTGAGCAGCAAAACGCCAACCCCCTCACACAACTGGGTGAGCAGCAAAACGCCAACCCTCACACAACTGGGTGAGCAGCAAAACGCCAACCCCCTCACACAACTGGGTGAGCAGCAAAACGCCAACCCCAGCACACAACTGGGTGAGCAGAAAAACGCCAACCCCCTCACACAACTGGGTGAGCAGCAAAACGCCAACCCCCTCACACAACTGGGTGAGCAGCAAAACGCCAACCCCAGCACACAACTGGGTGAGCAGAAAAACGCCAACTACCTCACACAACTGGGTGAGCAGCAAAACGCCAGCCCCCTCACACAACTGAGTGAGCAGCAAAACGCCAACCCCCTCACACAACTGGGTGAGCAGCAAAACGCCAACCCTCACACAACAGGGTGTGCAGCAAAACGCCAACCCTCACACAACTGGGTGTGCAGCAAAATGCCAACCCTCACACAACTGGGTGTGCAGCAAAACGCCAACCCCAGCACACAACTGGGTGAGCAGCAAAACGTCAACCCCCTCACACAACTGGGTGAGCAGCAAAACGCCAACCCTCACACAACTGGGTGAGCAGCAAAACGCCAACCCCCTCACACAACTGGGTGAGCAGCAAAACGCCAACCCTCACACAACTGGGTGAGCAGCAAAACGCCAACCCCCTCACACAACTGGGTGAGCAGCAAAATGCCAACCCCCTCACACAACTGGGTGAGCAGCAAATCGCCAACCTCCTCACACAACTGGGTGAGCAGCAAAACGCGAACCCCCTCACACAACTGGGTGAGCAGCAAAACGCCAACCATCACACAACTGGGTGAGCAGCAAAACGCCAAACCTCACACAACTGGGTGAGTAGCAAAACGCCAACCCTCACACAACTGGGTGAGCAGCAAAACGCCAACCCCCTCACACAACTGGGTGAGCAGCAAAACGCCAACCCCTCACACAACTGGGTAAGCAGCAAAACGCCAACCCCCTCACACAACTGGGTGAGCAGCAAAACGCCAACCCCAGCACACAACTGGGTGAGCAGCAAAACGCCAACCCCAGCACACAACTGGGTGAGCTGAAAAACGCCAACTACCTCACACAACTGGGTAAGCAGCAAAACGCCAACCCCCTCACACAACTGGGTGAGCAGCAAAACGCCAACCCCCTCACACAACTGGGTGAGCAGCAAAACGCCAACCCCAGCACACAACTGGATGAGCAGCAAAACGCCAACCCCCTCACACAACTGGGTGAGCAGCAAAACGCCAACCCCCTCACACAACTGGGTGAGCAGCAAAACGCCAACCCCCTCACACAACTGGGTGAGCAGCAAAACGCCAACCCCAGCACACAACTGGGTGAGCAGCAAAACGTCAACCCCCTCACACAACTGGGTGAGCAGCAAAACGCCAACCCTCACACAACTGGGTGAGCAGCAAAACGCCAACCCCCTCACACAACTGGGTGAGCAGCAAAACGCCAACCCTCACACAACTGGGTGAGCAGCAAAACGCCAACCCCCTCACACAACTGGGTGAGCAGCAAAATGCCAACCCCCTCACACAACTGGGTGAGCAGCAAATCGCCAACCTCCTCACACAACTGGGTGAGCAGCAAAACGCGAACCCCCTCACACAACTGGGTGAGCAGCAAAACGCCAACCATCACACAACTGGGTGAGCAGCAAAACGCCAAACCTCACACAACTGGGTGAGTAGCAAAACGCCAACCCTCACACAACTGGGTGAGCAGCAAAACGCCAACCCCCTCACACAACTGGGTGAGCAGCAAAACGCCAACCCCTCACACAACTGGGTAAGCAGCAAAACGCCAACCCCCTCACACAACTGGGTGAGCAGCAAAACGCCAACCCCAGCACACAACTGGGTGAGCAGAAAAACGCCAACCCCTCACACAACTGGGTAAGCAGCAAAACGCCAACCCCCTCACACAACTGGGTGAGCAGCAAAACGCCAACCCCAGCACACAACTGGGTGAGCAGCAAAACGCCAACCCCAGCACACAACTGGGTGAGCTGAAAAACGCCAACTACCTCACACAACTGGGTAAGCAGCAAAACGCCAACCCCCTCACACAACTGGGTGAGCAGCAAAACGCCAACCCCCTCACACAACTGGGTGAGCAGCAAAACGCCAACCCCAGCACACAACTGGATGAGCAGCAAAACGCCAACCCCCTCACACAACTGGGTGAGCAGCAAAACGCCAACCCCCTCACACTACTGGGTGAGCAGCGCTCCCATAAAGAACGCTCTAATATTGAACATTATACATAATATATTTAATCTTCGTGACAGAGTTGTCATATGTATAATATATTTAATCTTCGTGACAGAGTTTCATGTATAGTATTAGTTCTATTAAAGAGAGCCGATGACCTCAACCATCATTTAAATATTATACAGTACACAAAACCATCGCAAGACATAAAACATGGAAACAAAAGCTAGCTTTGAACTGACATTTAATTGCCAATATCATATTTCGTCATCTGTACGCAAGTGACAGAATACTTTTCAACAAGGTGTTGATATCTTCCGAAAAACGTTTTTAAAGAGAAAATGAGACGATTTTTTAAAAATCCTTCACTTAATATTTTAGTACTCAGAAGACGGTGACGTTTTAAAAAGTATGATTACGAACTGCAATCTCGAGCGTTATGTAGCTCGTGGGCAATGGTAGCGTATTGGTTGTGAAATATAAACTCCATACATGGGAGTGGTTGGTATATTATGATCAAGGTGTGGAACATGCAAGATTCGTATCTTTTACAAATATGATGAGTTTTTGTATTTACGTTGTAAGATCCCTATTTTAGTATATATTGTTTTATCCCTAATCCCATGTACAGGTCTAAATATCCGAGTTGACACGATACTACATAGATCTAATACAATACATGTACAGAGATCACATGGGTTTTCTAAACGAATGACGATATCTGTCAAATAAATTACTTGTATAAGGATTACCAGGATCTTATATACAATGCCTGTTTACTAAGGATATATACACTCTGAAATAGTTCTCTCTAAAAATGGTTTGTTGTAGTCGTGAATTGGTTCAATTTTGTGGGGTTCATATTTCTCAATATTTATTTTTCTGTGTGATGTTTTGTAGATCGTTGTTCGTCATTTTGTCCTTTTTCTGTTGGTCATTGTATTGTCTGTCCTTCTTTTGGTCATTGTATTGTCTGTCTGTCCTTCTTTTGGCCATTGTATTGTCTGTCCTTCTTTTGGTCATTGTATTGTCTGTCCTTCTTTTGGTCATTGTATTGTCTGTCCTTCTTTTGGTCATTGTATTGTCTGTCCTTCTTTTGGTCATTGTATTGTCTGTCCTTCTTTTGGTCATTGTATTGTCTGTCCTTCTTTTGGTCATTGTATTGTCTGTCCTTCTTTTGGTCATTGTATTGTCTGTCCTTCTTTTGGTCATTGTATTGTCTGTCCTTCTTTTGGTCATTGTATTGTCTGTCCTTCTTTTGGTCATTGTATTGTCTGTCCTTCTTTTGATCATTGTATTGTCTGTCTTTCTTTTGGTCATTGTATTGTCTGTCCTTCTTCTTTTGGTCATTGTATTGTCTGTCCTTCTTTTGGTCATTGTATTGTCTGTCCTTCTTTTGGTCATTGTATTGTCTGTCCTTCTTTTGATCATTGTATTGTCTGTTCTTCTTTTGGTCATTGTATTGTCTGTCCTTCTTTTGGTCATTGTATTTTCTGTCCTTCTTTTGGTCATTGTATTGTCTGTCCTTCTTCTTTTGGTCATTGTATTGTCTGTCCTTCTTTTGGTCATTGTATTGTCTGTCCTTCTTTTGGTCATTGTATTGTCTGTCCTTCTTTTGGCCATTGTATTGTCTGTCCTTCTTTTGATCATTGTATTGTCTGTCCTTCTTGTGGTCATTGTATTGTCTGTCCTTCTTTTGGTCATTGTATTGTCTGTCCTTCTTTTGGTCATTGTATTGTCTGTCCTTCTTTTGGTCATTGTATTGTCTGTCCTTCTTCTTTTGGTCATTGTATTGTCTGTCCTTCTTTTGGTCATTGTATTGTCTGTCCTTCTTTTGGTCATTGTATTGTCTGTCCTTCTTGTGGTCATTGTATTGTCTGTCCTTCTTTTGGTCATTGTATTGTCTGTCCTTCTTTTGGTCATTGCATTGTCTGTCCTTCTTTTGGTCATTGTATTGTCTGTCCTTCTTCTTTTGGTCATTGTATTGTCTGTCCTTCTTTTGGTCATTGTATTGTCTGTCCTTCTTTTGGTCATTGCATTGTCTGTCCTTCTTTTGGTCATTGTATTGTCTGTCCTTCTTTTGGTCATTGTATTGTCTGTCCTTCTTTTGGTCATTGTATTGTCTGTCCTTCTTTTGGTCATTGTATTGTCTGTCCTTCTTTTGGTCATTGTATTGTCTGTCCTTCTTTTGGTCATTGTATTGTCTGTCCTTCTTTTGGTCATTGTATTGTCTGTCCTTCTTTTGGTCATTGTATTGTCTGTCCTTCTTTTGGTCATTGTATTGTCTGTCCTTCTTTTGGTCATTGTATTGTCTGTCCTTCTTTTGATCATTGTATTGTCTGTCCTTCTTTTGGTCATTGTATTGTCTGTCCTTCGATTTACAGCTTCTGGTTAACCCTTTAGTATCTTCACACTTTTGGTCATTGTATTGTCTGTCCTTCTTTTGGTCATTGTATTGTCTGTCCTTCTTTTGATCATTGTATTGTCTGTCCTTCTTTTGGTCATTGTATTGTCTGTCCTTCTTTTGGTCATTGTATTGTCTGTCCTTCTTCTTTTGGTCATTGTATTGTCTGTCCTTCTATTGGTCATTGTATTGTCTGTCCTTCTTTTGGTCATTGTATTGTCTGTCCTTCTTCTTTTGGTCATTGTATTGTCTGTCCTTCTTTTGGTCATTGTATTGTCTGTCCTTCTTCTTTTGGTCATTGTATTGTCTGTCCTTCTTTTGGTCATTGTATTGTCTGTCCTTCTTTTGGTCATTGTATTGTCTGTCCTTCTTTTGGTCATTGTATTGTCTGTCCTTCTTTTGGTCATTGTATTGTCTGTCCTTCTTTTGGTCATTGTATTGTCTGTCCTTCGATTTACAGCTTCTGATTAACCCTTTAGTATCTTCACACTTTTGGTCATTGTATTGTCTGTCCTTCGATTTACAGCTTCTGATAACTCCTTTTTTGTCTTCAAGCTCTCCTTAGAACATACTTTGGTAATCCTATATATATATATATATATATACGTCTGAAAATTAAACCAAACAGTGTTAGAATTAGATTTTAGAGCTGTCAATTTTTTGTTCTTCCCTCGACGGGGTTTGAACCAACACCATTGATACACTGCAGCACCATTCGCTTAGCCTTACGTCCAGCGCCCTAGACCACTCGACCACATTCACTCCCTATATATATATATATATATATATATATATATATATATATATATATATATATATACATATATATATATATATATATATATAGTAGCGGCGTAAATTCGCAATTTTCAAATGGACGGCGTAATTTATTTCTTAAATATTTAAGCGCAATTTCTTGAGAACGAGATAGCATCCTCTCTGGTTCGCATATTATTAGTGACGGTTGGGCTGCGTATGTACATATTAATCAAATGTAAAGGTTGGGTCTACACACATGCAACTGTCATTCATGATGCCAACTTTGTCAATCCAGACAATCCAGACATCCACACTCAAAATATAGAGAATATGTGGATGCGCGTGAAACGAAAAATACGTCGACAATTTGGAACATCCAGGGCACTGTTTCAGACATACCTTTCCGAATTTCGATGGAGGAACTTCCACCGGAATGATGACAAGTTCAATGCACTTATTTGTTGCATCGCTGACTTATATGTTGTATAGCTTGATATAATTATATCATATTTTGTCCTACTGATTGTGTAACAATATCTTTCATGTGTTTTGTCAAAATACAACCTTTAAAATTGCTTTAATAATTTACGCCGCTATACTATAGTAGGTCTACAAGGTATCCAATTTACGCCACTACTCTATAAGATTATCCATACTTATTCATAATTTTCGTCGTGCAATCAGTGTCCATCACCATTAATGTTGCGAGTTCGAATCCCGCGAGCTGTACAACATTATGTGATAAAGTTGGTCGGTCAGTGACTTGCGACAGGTCGGTGGTTTTCTCCGGGTACACCGGTTTCCTCCACCAATAAAACTGACCGCCACGATATAGCTAAAATATTGTTGAAAATAGCGTTAAATATCATAAAACCAACATGTCCAAAAAACCATGATTTTAATGTGAGCAAATGTTGGTTAAAAACATCTAAATTAAAAAAAGACTTCTTTAAACGGTATATTGTAGGTAGTAAGAATTTATATGGATGTAAATAAACATGAAATCCTTCACAAACAGTCACCGGCTTATCTGAATGACATTGTTAGCTTACTCTTTTAGACGGCAACAAACAGTAGAAATTCCACAGGTGAGAACAACATATTTTGGTCTGCATTCATTAAGGTATGCTGGAGCTACACTCTGGAATGAGTTGTCTGACGCGATCCGTGCGCAGACGAACCTAAACCAGTTTAAAAGTCTGATCAATAACTGGAATGGCAACTCATGCAGATGTGGCTCCTGCAGATCTTAATATTTTCATGCTTCATTTTATGTTGAGTGCTTTCAGATTTTTTTTAGCGTTTAGTCTTGCTTTATTTATTTTTATTTTTGCTTTGTATGTGCTTATTAGTTAATTTTTTTAGTGCTTAAATGTTGCATGCAATTTTGCTTTCCTTATGCTATGCTTATTTATATGTATGTGCATCTTGCTAATGCTTCAACTGTTGTATTATGTTATATGTCATGCATTGTGTATTTATATGTTTTCAAATGTATGTGTTGTTACTGTTTTTATGTCGACAAAAAGCTCTGCAGAGCTTATGTTTGTAATGTTACACTGTAAACCTGACTTAAAATAAAGTTTTCTATTCTATTATTCTATTCTATGAAAGATTATCTTGGACACAAACTAAAGTAAAGGTACAGCACTTTTATTGCTGTTCGACAATGCCCCGTTTTAAGTAAAAGTGTTAAAAGTGGCGTTGAACATCATTATATATATATAAGACGATTGTAGATGTAAGATGGTTGTAACTAATAGTATACAAGTGAAACGTTTTGATGTTGTTAATTTGTAAATCTGGTTTCCGTCGATTTATATGACAATTTCTGTAGTAAAAATACAGTGGAATTTTAGGACAAAAACTTACCCCCCCCTGTTTGTGACCAATATATTAATAGTGTTTATTAATAGTTATTTGTGTATTCCTGGGGCCGTGTTCTCGAACGTGTCTTAGGACTAAGACATGTCTTAAGACCATCTTATTAGGACGAATCTTAGTCCTAAGTCGTGTTCTCGACCATGTCCTAACTTAGGACATGTCGCAAAATTTTTCTTAACTTTAGGACATCTATGGAGGTGTCTTAAGATGGTCCTAACCCCGAAATTGTAATATAATTTGATATTTTGTACCAAAAACGGACTTTAATTTGTAGAACATGATTGATATACACCTTTATACTGTTTTTAATTCTAAATAAGTAAATTAACAATGATTTTTCTATTATAATTTAAACGGCGCACGAGATATCTTTTGTCCATCTTTAATCAGTAATTCATTGAAAATTTGAAATCAGCTCACTCGAAAGTAACCACACAAAAAATAACGGTAATGACTGTACTTCATTATAAAAAAGTGCTACATATTAGTTATATATCGTATACAGAACTACGTATATAGATAACTGCAAATTAAAGAAAACAAGAAACAGACTCATGGGATGCAGCGTAAAAAATAAATGAAATTGAAAATAAAATCTTTATTTACATCTTATATTTTATTATGATAGTATTCTTATCAAGGGTTTGCTATATAATAATATTGGAAATAGTTGTTGTACACAATATTTCTATTTGTCTAATAATTGCGTTGACACTTAGGACATACATATGTAGTTAGGACATCCTAAGTTAGGATAGTCCTAAGATAGCTTCGAGATCACTCCTAGGACATGTCCTAAAACCATCCTAAAAATCATCCTAAGACATATCTTAGGACAAATCTTAGGATACTTTCGAGAACACTCTGTAACCTTTGTAACATTGGTTTAGAGAATAAAGTTATTACTAATAAATTTAATTATTTATTGGTTTTATATTGGGCTGTTTAATGTTTTATTTGAAGGTTTTACCAAAGCAAAGAAAATAAAAATAAATAAAGACAAATGTTTTTACTTATTGTGTCACATGATGTATTATATTTTAAGCCAGTTAAGAAGTTGAAGTATTTATGTTCCCTCGTTTATGATAATTCTATCAAGTCAGCATTTCATATCTTACAGTTTGAAATAAATTAATTCTTAATGTATCCTTGTTTTTATAATGTAAATTAAATGAAACTCATGTTCTATGATTTTACAAGACATAAATATTTCGGTTTTTTGGTCTTGGAATTTTTAGCCGAAAATGTTTTTTAATTAGATGATCACTTATCATTGTTATAAATTTGTCATTTCCTAGGTTAGAAAGGGATATACAAAAAGGCATAGGGTTTGAGTGAATCCCTTCTTAAATGTATAGGGTTTGAGTGAATCCCTTCTTACATGTATAGGGTTTGAGTGAATCCCTTCTTAAATGTATAGGGTTTGAGTGAATCCCTTCTTAAATATATAGGGTTTGAGTGAATCCCTTCTTAAATGTATAGGGTTTGAGTGAATCCCTTCTTAAATGTATAGGGTTTGAGTGAATCCCTTCTTACATGTATAGGGTTTGAGTGAATCCCTTCTTAAATGTATAGGGTTTGAGTGAATCCCTTCTTAAATGTATAGGGTTTGAGTGAATCCCTTCTTACATGTATAGGGTTTGAGTGAATCCCTTCTTAAATGTATAGGGTTTGAGTGAATCCCTTCTTAAATATATAGGGTTTGAGTGAATCCTTTTTAAATGTATAGGGTTTGAGTGAATCCCTTCTTAAATGTATAAGGTTTGAGTGAATCCCTTCTTAAATGTATAGGGTTTGAGTGAATCCCTTCTTAAATGCATAGGGTTTGAGTGAATCCCTTCTTAAATGTATAGGGTTTGAGTGAATCCCTTCTTAAATGTTTTTATAAAAGTAAAGCTTATACAAAACTGCACAATAGGTACGAACAAAACTGCGAGGGTGGACACAGAAATGTTCTTGAACCTGGCTGTTTTTTTGTAAAGAGGATGTTTATTACAAAATATATATATTATTTCTGTGAACCTTTGTTAATACAATTATATGATCAGAGACCCCTGACAGATATACATATTTAATACAATTATATGATCAGAGACCACTGACAGATATACATATTTATTACAACTTATTTGCACTGGAGTAAAACAAAAAAATGTTTGATGTGTTGTACAGCAAACAATAACAAGCAAAATATCTAAAAGAAACAGTATTATTGTTTATAATGGCTAAAGTTTTCCTAAAAACAGAAAAATGACAAATGACCATATAAGGCTGCAGAAATAAAAAAATATATATAACAAAAATGTATCTCATGCCTAAATAGTTTGTCTTATATCTATAATATAAATACTGAATGTATATAAGAAGAAACACAGAGGATATTTAAAACTAAGTAACTGTTAAATAAATATTAAATGGCAATACTAAATAATTTATAATCTAAGAAATAGAGATGTGGGTAAGAGGTTTATCATTTAGAACTATGTACTATATTAAGAAAATAGATATTAATAGCAAGTAAATATTAAACATGCTATTAAATTTTAAAATATTATATATATTAAATATATATAAAAAAACAACTAACAAACTCAAAATTTATTAATGTTACAATGATTTAAAAATATTCTTCTTCCCTTTTCATGTGAAGAAAAGATTTGTTTTTCCAGAAGAAACTATGATAATTTCAACTAGCACAAAAATGTACATGATTTGAAAGTTCTTAAACTGGAAGTAGGACATATTACAAACAAACTAATTCTTACTTAGTATATAATTTGTCTAAATTCTGTTTTTAATTTTTCCTTTTTACTTGGGTGCATTCTAATTATATAATACGTTTAATTAACGAACAAAGAAAATGTCGTAGAAGAATCTTGTGTTTCCCCCAAAACTTGATGATACAGTTGCATACCCGGATGAGGACTCTTTTGAATTTTATACCTTATCTTTTGTTCTAATTTATTTAAGTAATTATACTGTACAGAATCTTATTTAAGTAATTATACTGTACAGAATCTTATTTAAGTAATTATACTGTACAGAATCTTATTTAAGTAATTATACTGTACAGAATCTTATTTAAGTAATTATACTGTACAGAATCTTATTTAAGTAATTATACTGTACAGAATCTTATTTAAGTAATTATACTGTACAGAATCTTATTTAAGTAATTATACTGTACAGAATCTTATTTAAGTAATTATACTGTACAGAATCTTATTTAAGTAATTATACTGTACAGAATCTTATTTAAAAATAATTCAGCAATTAGATATAGAAGTGTCTTTCTAAATATAGGTGAGATATTGCACTCCTTAAAATTAAAACACAGCATTATAAAAGGAAAGAGGGCCATGGCAGAACATGTCTTATTTGTAATAATAAAATGAAAGATGAAATTAATGTACTTTTAAACCGTGAACTATATGCAAATTTAAGGGAACACGTGTTAATTGAAGCATTCACTTTTAATGATAATTTTAATGATTTATCAAAGACAGATTTTTTTTTACTTCAGATAAAACCCGCTGTAACATTTAAATAGAAGAATTAACAGTCTTTTATATCATTAATGTCTTAAATGGTATATATATTATTATAAACAAGTGTACATATTATTTTTATAGTCTGTCAGCATTCTCTTAAGAATGGGACATACTTTTATTCAATAATAATACCTCTTGTCTATTTTATTTACTTGTTTATTTACTGTTTCGTGTGTATGTAATATGTACCTTGTATGTGGTGAGGATTTATAATAAAATATAGAATCTAAATCCAAAATAATGCCGTATTTTCGCCTGAGTTTTATGCATAATGTTGACCAATATGCACTGTAATTCTGGTACATTTTATGGATCATTATTCATCCTTTTTGTTGTTGTTATTTATGAGTATTTTTTTTATCGTTTTACCTGATTCTTTATATTGCTTAAAGTTATTTACTGCAATATTTTGTAAAAAAGAAAAAAAAGAAAAAAGGAAAAAAGAGTTATTCCAATCTCTATTAAACATATAACACTGGGTAAACAACATGTTTTTTTCCGGTCTTCAACAAACTTTTCCCGGGTAATTTTGTTCTTTAAATTGGAAAAATGTCCACCACATACATAATATAAAAACGGTAGTTTTTCCCTACTTTTTAATATTTAAAAAATTGAACATGTGATATTTAAGTTCATGTAAACAAGCCTATAGTGTCATTTTTACATTTATTGATAAAAAAAAAAAACTAATAAAGGACAATTGGATGTAAATTTGTTACGCATACCAGTCTATATCCTAGGAAAAAAATACGAGTCTGTCAAACGGAAAATTAGCCATCAAAACCTTCATGTTTGAAGAAATGCGAAATGTCATGAACAAAGAAGAGGGGGTAATCACTTAGATTATAATCTCATTGTTTTGTATAAATTCAAGAATTAAGATAATACTTTATTTCTATAACATCTGATCTTATTGTCTGTAAGACAAGATCAAAGGGAAATGAAATGGAAAACTCAGTTTATAAATAATTAAAAACGCGACACTATATAGCAAGAGAAAGTTTAAATATGTATGAGAACATGGTTAATACATAGTTTATTCTCGGTTTTTTTTCTCTCTCGTATTTTGACAGTTTTGTATCCCATTCTTTTTAATCAAGTGTATACTTGTTTTAACAGATGCTCTATGCATTTGTGATACTTCAAACATGGTGAAATTAAAACTAAAAGCAGGATAAAGATAGTTAATTTTTATTGTGTACAAACCTTTATGAACATGTATAAGCAAAATTATAAATATGTATTCCTTATTGTCCGTACAAAATATCCTTCATGTAAAAATGGTGAACAGAACAGAATTGGTATATATAGCACTACAGTCGTATATCCCCACTCAGGCTCAATCTGTAACGGAACATTAAAGCAATGATTATATATCTGTGCACTTCAGCTTATGTCTATAGGAATAAGTTTTTAGTAGTCGACATTAAACAAATGTAATGAAATAAGCAAATGAATCAGTTATTTACAATTTAATCTTGTGTATTTACTACAGACAAATATTTTATGTGTGTGATAGCTTCAAAGTAAATATGCACATAGACTGAATGTGTTAGTGTACACCATTCATACAACAGAGTGTAAAAAATATAATGCAAATCACAAAATCTTGTATGAATATATTATGATTAATTTTGTATGAACATATTTTGATATTTGAATCCAAGATTTAGAAACGGACAATAGAACACAGATTTGAAACATCTGAAATATCTGTTTTGCAACTTGTGTCCGTTTTCATTGCTGACATAATGTAAGAATCATCAGTTCGGGGTTCTAAAAATGTAAAATGACATGCAACAACAGCACTGGTCAATACAGGTGGGAAAAGGTAGATTTACAAATTGTTGTTTAACTTTTGTCACACACTTTGCACTAACAAATAAGTTTGAAAATTATTTCGTGGTTAGCAAAGAAAAATATAAGTGCGAGGGACTGTCTACTGCCTGCGAGGGACTGTCTACTGCCTGGACTGTCTACTGCCTGCATGGACTGAAATATAAGTACGAGGGACTGTCTACTGCCTGCATGGACTGAAATCAAGAACCAAATTAAAGCTCAAATCGAAGTCATACTTTTTTCTTTGTCCACAGCTGCATGTCCAAATCACTGCCACTTAATACATCGTCCTCCATTGTGACTTAATTAAAAAAATGAAAATAGGGCAACAACAAATTAAGTTACTTGAAGAATTTGTAATATCTAACTGACCATTATCAGATACTGGAAGAAAATACAAAGTGTGTATGATAATGGAGTCTCATCAACCATGCTTGTTTATTATACGTATCAATTTATGTTATTATATCCATATCATGTTGGTCCTCCTTAAATTAATGCTATTTATTTTAGGACGCATAATTTAATTCCTTGTTGTCATGCAGCAGACTTTTTAAAAATTACCATCCATGCACCATGCTATTTGACAAAAAAATAAAAATAAAAAAATAAAAACAAAACAAAACAGAATCACAAACTGTATAGTACATATTAATGTCCGATACAAAAAATGGAGGAATTAAAAAAAAGAAAAAGAAAAAAAGTTGGACAAAAAAATTAATATTATTATTTGTCCTACATATTCTACGCCAATTTTATGGATATTTCATTTATAATAAATTAGAGCAACTATTTTTCAATTTTTTGTCAGATCAACATGTCATTAGAATGTAGATTTTATTCTTCTTCGGATTTAAAAAAAATGTAGTTTTTTATTCTTCTTCCGATTTTTTTTATAAAGAAATGTAAATTTGTGGTATTGTATGATATAATGTAAATGATAAATTATATATTAATGTAGTGCTATTTTTGGTATTTCAGTTTTCATTTTAAAAAGAAGGATTGTATGATGATGTTTCATGTTACATGAAAGTTGTTAGTTAAGTATCTAAGTTAGAAAGAGAGGAATCTAAACAATAACATAAAACAAAGTGCTATCATTTGTCAATTAGCTTGGTTTGTTTAATTTGTATTTATTTCTAATATTTGTGGAATTTTGTCACTTTTGTGTAATTTTATCACCTTTTTGTAAGGAATTAACAAAAGTGACAGACATGATTTGAATATAATTTTCTTCCTAAAGTTTGAAGTTTATTTAGCATTTAGTGAATGTTTGTCTAGTGTTCCTTGTTCTAAAGATGTTTTTGTTTGTATATCCCTAACGTCTTAATAAAGCTTTCAATCATTTTACTAACACTACGTTAATAAGCAAACACACATTAAAAACGTCCCTTACAGCTAATGCGCTACTAATTGGTTTTCAAAAAAGACCTGAGATGAAAGATACGAACCCGGTACGTCCATTGATTTCTTATAATAAGTAAATACGGTCGTTTTCCGGGCAAATATTTGTTAACATGGACAAACTGTTTATTGGGAAAAAGCTCCAATAAGCTATATGTTTACCTTTCGTTGTCATTTGTTCCTATAACAAAATTTCTCATGTACCTTTGATTAAAGTTTATTTTCATTCTTTCAGTCTCTATAATATTATAGTTTATTTTAGCAGTAGTATGAATAGATCTGTGTGTTGTCCATTAACTACAAATAAATAGCATATGATATAAAAAATAATTTTATTCAGTTAAAATTTGATAACTTGACAATGGTGTCTAGATGGACATTATATATTTAGTCAATATTTGTAATGTTTGGTCAATTTTTCGTTTGATATTTGTAAAAAAAATTAACATAATTGTTAAAACTTTGTTCTTAATTTAGCAACATTGAATATTTTTACACTGAAGTTTCTATGAATTATTCATAAACGATCGCTAAATCATATTTAAGTCAGCTACTGAAATAAATATAACGGGAAACATTTAACAAAGGAACAACAAAAAACGGCGAGAAAAATTTAGGATATTTTTTTCAAACAGTAACTACAATAAAATTAAGTTCAAAATATACTTAAAGATGCCATATTAGTTTAGATTTTAAAATATCTCTGAATATTATCATAGTAAAATATATAGTACTAGTATATACTAAAAGTATATTAATTCTCATAATCCAAAATGCAATGGTATAGATAAATACACAAATTATCATATACTAAAACAAAATGTCCAAAAATAATTACAATTATAAGATTTATTGTAAGGATAAGACACCAAAATAATAATTATTAATCAACATAGCTGAAATTGCTATTTATAGAGACACTATTTGATTCTGATGGATATTTTGGGGCTAGCAAATTAGGGTATGTTTGATTATTTATTTTCAAATTCGACCAGTACAAAATATTTATTTTTATGGTTTTGAAAATCAATTTACTTAATTTTTCAGCGACAGTAAAATAGAAAAAAAATGATATATTAAAAATTACAGTAATCAAAAATTTGCACAATCAAAGTGAAGGTATATGCATCGAAAATTATTAAAAACGGCCAGCGAAGCAAGTGACAAAAACTACATAAATAATGACAACAAATCAAACGCCAACATATTTATTTTCAAGTCAAATAAGGCCAGATAATAAGGACTGATAATAAGGCCAGATTATATATTTACAACTTTTCGAAGACCAAAATATTTATTTCACAAATTGCCCGGCCTACTCAGAAGCAAATGATTATACCCTCATCACTCTAAAATTATTTCTTCACATTTGTCTTCAATTTTCTTGTTTAATTTGTTTCTAGCAGACAATTTATTTTAGTTAAGAGACTGTTTGTACAAAACATTACAATATCAAAACACAATCGGTTGTGAAAGACAATACAATTAGGCTTGCTTGTATTATTTGTACACAAGCTGATTGTATTATCTGTTCAAAACTCACTTGTATTATCTGTACAAAACTCACTTGTATTATCTGTACAAAACTTACTTGTATTATCTGTACAAAGCTCACTTGTATTACCTGTACAAAACTCACTTGTATTATCTGTACAAAACTCACTTGTATTATCTGTACAAACGTTACTTGTATTATCTGTACAAAACTAACTTGTATTATCTGTACAAACGTTACTTGTATTATCTGTACAAACGTTATTTGTATTATCTGTACAAAGCTCACTTGTATTATCTGTACAAACATTACTTGTATTATCTGTACAAAACTCACTTGTATTATCTGTACAAAACTCACTTGTATTATCTGTACACAACTCACTTGTATTACCTGTACAAAACTCACTTGTATTATCTGTACAAACGTTACTTGTATTATCTGTACAAAACTTACTTATATTATCTGTTCAAAACTCACTTGTATTATCTGTACAAAACTCACTTGTATTATCTGTACAAAACTTACTTGTATTATCTGTACAAAGCTCACTTGTATTACCTGTACAAAACTCACTTGTATTATCTGTACAAAACTCACTTGTATTATCTGTACAAACGTTACTTGTATTATCTGTACAAAACTCACTTGTATTATCTGTACAAAACTCACTTGTATTATCTGTACAAAACTTATCTGTACAAACGTCACTTGTATTATCTGTACAAACGTTACTTGTATTATCTGTACAAAACTCACTTGTATTATCTGTACAAAACTCACTTGTATTATTTGTACACAACTCACTTGTATTACCTGTACCAAACTCACTTGTATTATCTGTACAAACGTTACTTGTATTATCTGTACAAAACTTACTTATATTATCTGTTCAAAACTCACTTGTATTATCTGTACAAAACTCACTTGTATTATCTGTACAAAACTTACTTGTATTATCTGTACAAAGCTCACTTGTATTACCTGTACAAAACTCACTTGTATTATCTGTACAAAACTCACTTGTATTATCTGTACAAACGTTACTTGTATTATCTGTACAAAACTAACTTGTATTATCTGTACAAACGTTACTTGTATTAGCTGTATAAACGCTATTTGTATTATCTGTACAAAGCTCACTTGTATTATCTGTACAAACGTTACTTGTATTATCTGTACAAAACTTACTTGTATTATCTGTACAAAACTCACTTGTATTATCTGTACAAAATTCACTTGTATTACCTGTACAAAACTCACTTGTATTATCTGTACAAACGTTACTTGTATTATCTGTACAAAACTTACTTATATTATCTGTACAAAACTCACTTGTATTATCTGTACAAAACTTACTTGTATTATCTGTACAAAACAAACTTGTATTACCTGTACAAAGCTCACTTGTATTATCTGTGTAAAACTCACTTGTATTATCTGTACAAAACTCACTTGTATTATCTGTGCAAAACTTACTTGTATTATCTGTACAAACGCTACTTGTATTATTTGTACAAAACTAACTTGTATTACCTGTACAAAACTCACTTGTATTATCTGTACACAACTTACTTGTATTATCTGTACAAAACTAACTTGTATCATCTGTACAAAACTCACTTGTATTATCTGTACAAACGTTACTTGTATTATCTGTACAAAACTAACTTGCATTATCTGTACAAAACTCACTTGTAATATCTGTACAAAGCCATACGTTGTTTAATCCAACAGGCTACATACTAAACTCCTATTTGTATTTGTCGATCATCAGTAATAAAGTACAGCGCCTCCTTTGACACCTGCTTTCTTGATGTACTTCAATATCTTCCATTTCTTTATAGAAGATATTTTCTGTATTACTCTGTACAAACTACAAAGACTAATGTATACTTACCTAGAACAAACAGACATAAATAGCTTAAACAATATCATTCAAAAATAGTAGAACAAAATATTCTCATTCAAATTAGTTTGAAAGTAAATAAATGAAAGCTGTATCATTTTTCGAACTATAAATTATGTATTTGTTTTAAACAAGCAGCATGTTCCAGGGATGAAGATTTAAATAAACCGAAATCAAGCATTAGACTACTACTGACAATATGTCAGGCTTAAGAAACAAATCTCAGGTTATATCACTTCGGCTTTATTTCCCTCTTAATAACATATTTTAACATTACTATCTCGGAGTTCTATACATGTAAATTTAAGGTTTCTTACCCTACTATCTCGGAGTTCTATACATGTAAATTTAAGGTTTCTTACCCTAATCTATGAAGCTAAAAAAATCAACTACAATTCTAATTAAAGACATCAGATGAAACTGAACTTTTCAAAGACTTGATGTTTTAATTTGTATAAAGGTACGTGATTCAAATGTGTATTTATTGTCTTGTCAGCACCACATATCACATGATCAAAAGGTTAAAATCTGTGTACAAGATCGACAACAACACGACATTATTTTATAGTTTATAGAAAAATAATGTAAGAATAATGATTTTTTTATTGTAGCCAGTGTCTTAAGATAAAATTACACCAGTTCAAATATATTTTTGAAAATCTATTTTATTTGCACCACCACACTTATGATACAGTACTCTGTTGTCTGCTACTAAATATGTGACAAGTTAAAGAAACACAAATCTTAATGTAAACATTATATCTATCTTTTTGTATAAGACAAAGATGAATAACATCAGTCATATAGCTACTAACACTACGAGTCTCAAGGATGTTGATGGTCACCAGAACTATTTCCTACAAAATACTTTTCTGATGGTTTACGGTTTATAAGTCAGAAGCCTGGAATGTGACACCATGTACACGGTCTAACACCTGATTAACTTATACATGTAGTTTAAATAAAGGGAAACCTTAGTCTTTTGGTATAAGAATAGAGATAAAATATGGACTTTTTAAATATAATTTTTATATTTTAAGCTTATCACATATAGCGCAGAAAAATGTTGTCGAATCCATCAACATCCCTGGGTTTCGTAACCTTGGTTTATATGTTAGAACTGGTGTTATTCCTTATGTTCTTTTCCAAAGAGAGATATAATGTGGATTTTATGATAACATAATCATCTACACTTTCAACACCCAGACTTTCGTAGCTTAAGTATGGATGTTTGTATTTGTATTTGTTGTAATTTTATGTCTCAAGACCACGAAGACACTTGATATTTTACAGAAGTAATTGTTTTATATTTCGTTTGTTATCTTTACTTATCTGACAGAACTTTTCGGTATGTAATTGGTATACTATTGATAGAAAAACAACCCAGTTGATCTACAATTCAAATAATTATATTGTAATATTTATTAACGGGATATTTGTATAATAAAAATGCTGTTTTAATACCTTTAAACGAATAGAGGTCACTGACCAAAGGCACCGCCATATTGAATTAGACCGCGGTAAATCACTGTTTATTTTTCTTTTCAAATCAAATACCATTACTTTAAAAATAACCTTATATAAGATAATGATCAAATCAAGGGTGATAATAGGTCTTTATTGGTTCATAAGAAATCTTATTATCTCAAATCATGTAATTTTAACGGGATGATATCATTAAGAATTATCGCACCTTCGATGAGAAACGACAAGAAAAGGAACTGACAGAGAAAACATACTGAAAAGTTTTATTGACAAACGAAATAATACGTGTACAATGCTTTCAAAAAATGACGAAAATTGAGATAAATATTAGAAAATAAGGAGTAAAGCCAGACGAATAGTGATTGATATTTTGTTATTTGTTACTACACAATAAAATAACAAAGAGAGATAAACATAGAATGCAAAGAAAAAACTATAACTTAGGTTTTGACAATTTGAGACATAATATGGTAGGTACCTGACTATGACCTGAAAACACATACTACAACACAGAGTATGCACAAAATAAGACATCTCACAGATGTACGAGAAATCACATGATGGGTACACGACAGCACATAGTACAACACAGAGCATGTACAAAATAAGACATCTCACAGATGTACGAGAAATCACATGATGAGTACATGACAGCACATAGTACAACACAGAGTATGTACAAAATAAGACATCTCACAGATGTACGAGAAATCACATGATGAGTACACGACAGCACATAGTACAACACAGAGCATGCACAAAATAAGACATCTCACAGATGTACGAGAAATCACATGATGAGTACACGACAGCACATAGTACAACACAGAGTATGTACAAAATAGGACATCTCACAGATGTACGAGAAATCACATGATGGGTACTCGACAGCACATAGTACAACACAGAGCATGCACAAAATAGGACATCTCACAGATGTACGAGAAATCACATGATGAGTACATTACAGCACATAGTACACAGATGTACGAGAAATCACATGATGGGTACACGACAGCACATAGTACAACACAGAGCATGCACAAAATAAGACATCTCACAGATGTACGAGAAATCACATGATGAGTACACGACAGCACATAGTACAACACAGAGCATGCACAAAATAAGACATCTCACAGATGTACGAGAAATCACATGATGAGTACACGACAGCACATAGTACAACACAGAGTATGTACAAAATAAGACATCTCACAGATGTACGAGAAATCACATGATGAGTACACGACAGCACATAGTACAACACAGAGCATGCACAAAATAAGACATCTCACAGATGTACGAGAAATCACATGATGAGTACACGACAGCACATAGTACAACACAGAGTATGTACAAAATAGGACATCTCACAGATGTACGAAAAATCACATGATGGGTACACGACAGCACATAGTACAACACAGAGCATGCACAAAATAGGACATCTCACAGATGTACGAGAAATCACATGATGAGTACATTACAGCACATAGTACACAGATGTACGAGAAATCACATGATGAGTACATGACAGCTCATAGTACAACACAGAGTATGTACAAAATAAGACATCTCACAGATGTACGAGAAATCACACGATGAGTACATGACAGCACATAGTACACAGATGTACGAGAAATCACATGATGAGTACACGACAGCACATAGTACAACACAGAGCATGCACAAAATAAGACATCTCACAGATGTACGAGAAATCACATGATGAGTACACGACAGCACATAGTACAACACAGAGCATGCACAAAATAAGACATCTCACAGATGTACGAGAAATCACATGATGAGTACACGACAGCACATAGTACAACACAGAGCATGCACAAAATAAGACATCTCACAGATGTACGAGAAATCACACGATGAGTACATGACAGCACATAGTACACAGATGTACGAGAAATCACATGATGAGTACACGACAGCACATAGTACAACACAGAGCATGCACAAAATAAGACATCTCACAGATGTACGAGAAATCACATGATGAGTACACGACAGCACATAGTACAACACAGAGCATGCACAAAATAAGACATCTCACAGATGTACGAGAAATCACATGATGAGTACACGACAGCACATAGTACAACACAGAGCATGCACAAAATAAGACATCTCACAGATGTACGAGAAATCACATGATGAGTACACGACAGCACATAGTACAACACAGAGTATGTACAAAATAGGACATCTCACAGATGTACGAAAAATCACATGATGAGTACATGACAGCACATAGTACACAGATGTACGAGAAATCACATGATGAGTACATGACTGCACATAGTACAACACAGAGTATGTACAAAATAGGACATCTCACGGATGTACGAGAAATCACATGATGAGTACATGACAGCACATAGTACAACACAGAGTATGTACAAAATAGGACATCTCACAGATGTACGAGAAATCACATGATGAGTACATGACTGCACATAGTACAACACAGAGTATGTACAAAATAGGACATCTCACGGATGTACGAGAAATCACATGATGAGTACATGACAGCACATAGTACACAGATGTACGAGAAATCACATGATGAGTACATGACAGCACATATGATAGTACAACACAGAGTATGTACAAAATAAGACATCTCACAGATGTACGAGAAATCACATGATGAGTACATGACAGCACATAGTACAACACAGAGTATGTACAAAATAGGACATCTCACAGATGTACGAGAAATCACAGGATGAGTACATGACAGCACATAGTACACAAATGTACGAGAAATCACATGATGAGTACATGACAGCACATAGTACAACACAGAGTATGTACAAAATAGGACATCTCACGGATGTACGAGAAATCACATGATGAGTACATGACAGCACATAGTACAACACAGAGTATTTACAAGATAAGACTTCTCACAGATGTACGAGAAATCACATGATGAGTACATGACAGCACATAGTACACAGATGTACGTGAAATCACATGATGAGTACATGACAGCACATAGTACAACACAGAGTATGTACAAAATAGGACATCTCACGGATGTACGAGAAATCACATGATGAGTACATGACAGCACATAGTACAACACAGAGTATGTACAAAATAGGACATCTCACAGATGTACGAGAAATCACATGATGAGTACATGACAGCACATAGTACAACACAGAGTATGTACAAAATAGGACATCTCACGGATGTACGAGAAATCACATGATGAGTACATGACAGCACATAGTACAACACAGAGTATGTACAAAATAGGACATCTCACAGATGTACGAGAAATCACACGATGAGTACATGACAGCACATAGTACACAGATGTACGAGAAATCACATGATGAGTACATGACAGCACATAGTACAACACAGAGTATGTACAAAATAGGACATCTCACGGATGTACGAGAAATCACATGATGAGTACATGACAGCACATAGTACAACACAGAGTATGTACAAAATAGGACATCTAACGGATGTACGAGAAATCACATGATGAGTACATGACAGCACATAGTACACAGATGTACGAGAAATCACATGATGAGTACATGACAGCACATAGTACAACACAGAGTATGTACAAGATAAGACATCTCACAGATGTACGAGAAATCACATCATGAGTACATGACAGCACATAGTACACAGATGTACGAGAAATCACATGATGAGTACATGACAGCACATAGATGTACGAGAAATCACATGATGAGTACATGACAGCACATAGTACACAGATGTACGAGAAATCGCATGATGAGTACATGACAGCACACAGTACAACACAGAGTATGTACAAGATAAGACATCTCACAGATGTACGATAAATCACATCATGAGTACATGACAGCACATAGTACACAGATGTACGAGAAATCACATGATGAGTACATGACAGCACATAGTACAACACAGAGTATGTACAAGATAAGACATCTCACAGATGTACGAGAAATCACATCATGAGTACATGACAGCACATAGTACACAGATGTACGAGAAATCACATGATGAGTACATGACAGCACATAGTACACAGATGTACGAGAAATCACATGAGTACATGACGGCACATAGTACACAGATGTACGAGAAATCACATGATGAGTACATGACAGCACATAGTACACAGATGTACGAGAAATCACATGATGAGTACATGACAGCACATAGTACAACACAGAGTATGTACAAGATAAGACATCTCACAGATGTACGAGAAATCGCATGATGAGTAGATGACAGCACATAGTACACAGATGTACGAGAAATCACATGATGAGTACATGACAGCACACAGTACAACACAGAGTATGTACAAAATAAGACATCTCACAGATGTACGAGAAATCACATGATGGGTACATGACAGCACATAGTACACAGATGTACGAGAAATCACATGATGAGTACATGACAGCACATAGTACACAGATGTACGAGAAATCACATGATGAGTACATGACAGCACATAGTACAACACAGAGTATGTACAAGATAAGACATCTCACAGATGTACGAGAAATCACATGATGAGTACATGACAGCACATAGTACACAGATGTACGAGAAATCACACGATGAGTACATGACAGCACATAGTACACAGATGTACGAGAAATCACACGATGAGTACATGACAGCACACAGTACAACACAGAGTATGTACAAAATAAGACATCTCACAGATGTACGAGAAATCACATGATGAGTACATGACAGCACATAGTACACAGATGTACGAGAAATCACATAATGAGTACATGACAGCACACAGTACAACACAGAGTATGTACAAAATAGGACATCTCACAGATGTACGAGAAATCACATGATGAGTACATGACAGCACATAGTACACAGATGTACGAGAAATCACATGATAAGTACATGACAGCACATAGTACAACACAGAGTATGTACAAGATAAGACATCTCACAGATGTACGAGAAATCACACGATGAATACATGACAGCACATAGTACAACACAGAGTATGTACAAGATAAGACATCTCACAGATGTACGAGAAATCACATGATGAGTACATGACAGCACAGAGTACACAGATGTACGAGAAATCACATGATGAATACATGATAGCACATAGTACAACACAAAGTATGTACAAAATAAGACATCTCACAGATGTACGAGAAATCACATGATGAGTACATGACAGCACATAGTACAACACAGAGTATGTACAAAATAAGACATCTCACAGATGTACGAGAAATCACATGATGAGTACATGACAGCACATAGTACAACACAGAGTATGTACAAAATAAGACATCTCACAGATGTACGAAAAATCACATGATGAGTACATGACAGCACATAGTACAACACAGAGTATGTACAAAATAGGACATCTCACAGATGTACGAGAAATCACATGATGAGTACATGACAGCACATAGTACAACACAGAGTATGTACAAAATAAGACATCTCACAGATATACGAGAAATCACATCATGATTACATGACAGCACATAGTACAACACAGATTATGTACAAGATAAGACATCTCACAGATGTACGAGAAATCACACGATGAGTACATGACAGCACATAGTACACAGATGTACGAGAAATCACATGAGTACATGACAGCACATAGTACAACACAGAGTAGGTACAAAATAGGACATCTCACAGATGTACGAGAAATCACATGATGAGTACATGACAGCACATAGTACAACACAGAGTATGTAGAAGATAAGACATCTCACAGATGTACGAGAAATCACATGATGAGTACATGACAGCTCATAGTACAACACAGAGTATTTACAAGATAAGACTTCTCACAGATGTACGAGAAATCACATGATGAGTACATGACAGCTCATAGTAAAACACAGAGTATGTACAAGATAAGACAACAAATGTACCTGACAAATAAGGGTAATAACAAAATTACCGAACTCCGAACAATCTTACAAAGGGAAAGTCAAAACTCATAATTATATAAACAGACAAAATCAGTCAACAACCGGAAAACTGTGAAAACCGTAATGACCCTGACTTGGTACAGGCATTTCTAAAGAAATGGTGGGTTGAATCAGATTTTAAAGCGCCAAACCTCCCGATTTCATTACGGTTCAAAGGTTCCGGCTGTCACTATAACAGTATTTAAATACAGGAACAAAATAGGTAAAATAGTTGTCAAAGCAGTACCATATTCAGTGAAGTAAATGTCAAAGACACTTTTACGTCACACATTGATAAAAAAATATTTTTGACATTTTTCTTGACTTCCTTATCTTTATACATTTTCACTATATGAAAATGCATCGTTTATTATTGTTTCTGCAGAGACGAGAGAAATAAACGCTGTATATAGAAGACAACATACAAGTGCATACGAAACAACAGTAACATGCATTGTATACAAGACAACACAAAACAAGACGTGGTAAGACAACGAGAGATAACAGAACAGTCTACATGATGTGAAGCAGCGCTGCAGATATCACTTATTATCATTTGCTTTTTATATCATCTCATTAAATTTTCTTTGCAAGATAAAGATATTTTATCACGTGAATTTGCACGTGAGATCAATTTCACTTATTACTTTAATTAGGCAAATTTCGTGTGAATTTGATTACAGACAACATTTGATAAAAAAAAATATATAAAATAATCAAATACACAATAACTGAATGTTAATTAATGTGGATGTTAATAGAATTAAATCTATTAAAAGTGACAATTTATTTTGGTTATGAAAATATAAACGGACATAATTGTCTTAATGTTATCCCAGCGTTCGAGTGAATGAGTGAGTGAGTGATTGTTGTTTAACGCCAGTTGAGCAATTTTTCAGCTATATTATGGCGAGAACAAGTTAATTTTCAGTGAGATGATAATGATGATGATGGGGTCCGCTTTGTTCTAGACCAACATGCTGAGTTGGATTTTTATAGCGCTAGCTCACTGAAACAACAGTCCGCGGATAGATATGTGGCTCCACTCGTTATTCTGATTCCGAGACAACCAGTCTTTGCTCTTTCTCCTTAATGCTGCGTGCTGCGTGCTCAGCGGAGAAGCAACAAATACCAATTAATAATCTTTGGTTTGACCCGACCGGGGCTCGAACCTACGATCTACCGCACTCGAGGAGAGCATGATAACTATTACGCCACCGATGCCGTCCAGCGTTCGATAAACGTTTCTTAAATATAGCAAATATGTCTTAGGTTTAATTGTTTGTTAATATTTAAGCACTGTACTATTTAGTCAAAATGCTAAAATGGATCTCATTGAAGCGGTTTCATTCGCCTTATTTTTGTGCCTGACCGAAACAATTTATTAGATGTTTTCACTTTATTATGTATGTTATAAATGCTACACTAGAGTTAATCATGGTTGTTGAGGGTGGTGGAATCGTTGACCATCAAAGTTTAAGATATCTAATTCGATGAACATGTGTTGCTTCGTGCAACCTTCACCCTAAAAACAAAAACAAAAATAAAACAAAAGACAAAAAAAAGCAAAGCAAAACAAACATAAATTAGAAATAAAATACCACCAGAACTAAACTGTCTTCTCGAAAGTACAAGATACCAACAACTAAGCTTATATGAACTATCATTAACCATCAACATTCAACTTCATGGTAACTTTCGTCTTTTATTGAAGTGAGTAGATATCTAGAATATAATTGATCAGAACCTTTGTCTTTATTTTTAATTTTATCACAATGTAGAAATGACTCGATGGTGACAAAAAATGGGGCATATGGTTGTTAACATTTCCTTTCTTGTAAAGAAGGACCAGGATGGACGAACGTGACTTGTAATGGTTGTACTGGTTTATCATCACTACTTCATCTGTCCTATTATAACTTAAAGTACAATAGAAACTACAGCTAAAAGATCTTAAGTGTTAACTATGGAGGTCTTCTACCATTGTCCACTTTGTAACACATCAAGACGTCTATAAAATATTTATGCGTAATATAGGCTTTTTATACGATTTTAATCGTTTAAGATTTCTTTCCTTTCCTGTGGTTTTCTCCGAGTCATGATACTGTATCCCAGTGGAGCAACAACTCTAGTTATGTACTCTTGTTGCAGCGAGCTATGACTATAAAACCGCAAATCGGTGTTGTGGTTTAGTACAGTAGAGACATTATCATCATCATCATACAAATAAAAAAACTTGTTCTCGCTATAACGATAGCTTAAAATGTTCTATGCGTTTAAACAATACAAGCTTCTTCACTCTTTTCTTGCTTCCTTATAACTAACCCGATTTCAAATTTCTGTTTTCTTCAATGTTTGTATTTAAGATAAAAGTCTTTGAATTCTGTATGTTGTTTCAATGAAACCATTTGTCTATTTTTATGAGCGTAATATAGTAATAACAACAGTAAAATACTGGTGTTTTTGTACTTTTGATAATGTAAAAAAGTGATGGCATCCTATGTATTGTGTATTAGTTTGACAAAGCATTATTTGTTACAGCAAATGAACAGATCATTTCTTTCACGTCTGTTGATTCAATGTCAAATGTGCACGTGCAAGCAAATTATCGTTCCATGAAATTAAACGATGCCGCGTGTGCACAACAACGTCAGCCATCACTAAATCGATATTAAACATTAATCTGGTTCCTGATTAATTTTTGTTTACACATTGAGCTTATTGTAAATGGACATGAAACATGTATAATGCAGATAGTCATGAGCACGCGGGATTTTTAGAAGTAATTTTGATAAATTTGGCCTTCAAACAAGACAACACAAATACACCTTCATATCATAAAATAAAATAAGGTCAAATTTACAACAATCGGGTGTTTAAAAATTTCGAAATAATAAATTAGATAGAGTCCTTTAAAAATGCAAGACTCTGACTGCATCAGATATTAATCAGAATGAAAATAATAAATACATTTAATATACATTGTATACATTGTATGAATATTCTCGAAAAATATAAAACTTAAGAACTAGATAGGATAGCGAGGATTTGGTGAGTTAAGAACCAGATAGGATAGCGAGGATTTGGTGAGTTAAGAACCAGATAGGATAGCGAGGATTTGGTGAGTTAAGAACCAGATAGGATAGCGAGGATTTGGTGAGTTAAGAACCAGATAGGATAGCGAGGATTTGGTGAGTTAAGAACCAGATAGGATAGCGAGGATTTGGTGAGTTAAGAACCAGATAGGATAGCGAGGATTTGGTGAGTTAAGAACCAGATAGGATAGCGAGGATTTGGTGAGTTAAGAACCAGATAGGATAGCGAGGATTTGGTGAGTTAAGAACCAGATAGGATAGCGAGGATTTGGTGAGTTAAGAACCAGATAGGATAGCGAGGATTTGGTGAGTTAAGAACCAGATAGGATAGCGAGGATTTGGTGAGTTAAGAACCAGATAGGATAGCGAGGATTTGGTGAGTTAAGAACCAGATAGGATAGCGAGGATTTGGTGAGTTAAGAACCAGATAGGATAGCGAGGATTTGGTGAGTTAAGAACCAGATAGGATAGCGAGGATTTGGTGAGTTAAGAACCAGATAGGATAGCGAGGATTTGGTGAGTTAAGAACCAGATAGGATAGCGAGGATTTGGTGAGTTAAGAACCAGATAGGATAGCGAGGATTTGGTGAGTTAAGAACCAGATAGGATAGCGAGGATTTGGTGAGTTAAGAACCAGATAGGATAGCGAGGATTTGGTGAGCTAAGAACCAGATAGGATAGCGAGGATTTGGTGAGTTAAGAACCAGATAGGATAGCGAGGATTTGGTGAGTTAAGAACCAGATAGGATAGCGAGGATTTGGTGAGTTAAGAACCAGATAGGATAGCGAGGATTTGGTGAGTTAAGAACCAGATAGGATAGCGAGGATTTGGTGAGTTAAGAACCAGATAGGATAGCGGGGATTTGGTGAGTTAAGAACCAGATAGGATAGCGAGGATTTGGTGAGTTAAGAACCAGATAGGATAGCGAGGATTTGGTGAGTTAAGAACCAGATAGGATAGCGAGGATTTGGTGAGTTAAGAACCAGATAGGATAGCGAGGATTTGGTGAGTTAAGAACCAGATAGGATAGCGAGGATTTGGTGAGTTAAGAACCAGATAGGATAGCGAGGATTTGGTGAGTTAAGAACCAGATAGGATAGCGAGGATTTGGTGAGTTAAGAACCAGATAGGATAGCGAGGATTTGGTGAGTTAAGAACCAGATAGGATAGCGAGGATTTGGTGAGTTAAGAACCAGATAGGATAGCGGGAATTTGGTGAGTTAAGAACCAGATAGGATAGCGAGGATTTGGTGAGTTAAGAACCAGATAGGATAGCGAGGATTTGGTGAGTTAAGAACCAGATAGGATAGCGAGGATTTGGTGAGTTAAGAACCAGATAGGATAGCGAGGATTTGGTGAGTTAAGAACCAGATAGGATAGCGAGGATTTGGTGAGTTAAGAACCAGATAGGATAGCGAGGATTTGGTGAGTTAAGAACCAGATAGGATAGCGAGGATTTGGTGAGTTAAGAACCAGATAGGATAGCGAGGATTTGGTGAGTTAAGAACCAGATAGGATAGCGAGGATTTGGTGAGTTAAGAACCAGATAGGATAGCGAGGATTTGGTGAGTTAAGAACCAGATAGGATAGCGAGGATTTGGTGAGTTAAGAACCAGATAGGATAGCGAGGATTTGGTGAGTTAAGAACCAGATAGGATAGCGAGGATTTGGTGAGTTAAGAACCAGATAGGATAGCGAGGATTTGGTGAGTTAAGAACCAGATAGGATAGCGAGGATTTGGTGAGTTAAGAACCAGATAGGATAGCGAGGATTTGGTGAGTTAAGAACCAGATAGGATAGCGAGGATTTGGTGAGTTAAGAACCAGATAGGATAGCGAGGATTTGGTGAGTTAAGAACCAGATAGGATAGCGAGGATTTGGTGAGTTTTTCTTGTCTCTTTCTAAGTGAGTGCACATATATTTTTCCCGACAATGTACCTATATTGTATTTATCCTGCAATATCAAAAAGTCCAAAAAACAACTGCTATATTGTGCTAAAAAGAACAAAACGTTCTAATCGTTTTCAAGGTGGCCCTCTATCACACCTGTACTTACACTGTTGTCGTTTTTCACCGTTCGCTCTACATGGATCTAGTCTTTCAAACTGCTTAAACCCATTTATACACAACTTTTATCGCGTACAAAATATGCATTAGTGATATTAGTTATACATGTAATTCTAAGTTGACGTTTGCCACCATTTGTAATACTGAAACAGTTTTATACTAATCTGAACAAACGAGAAAAAACTACCAATCTGTCAAATCAAAAACATTTTCAATTTCTGACACCAAGATCAAAAACAGAAGTGTCGCTTATCTGGCTTTGTAGAGAAACTTGGTGGAAACTGAATTTGCTGACAGTAAGCTGTAAGATATATATAGAAAACTTACAAAGCGTGTGTGGCTTAATATGATGACTCTTAAATCAGAGGAGGGGCTTCGGTTGTCGAGTGATTAACGGCACAAACATAACATCACTGACAAGAGTTTGCGCTTCGTTACCCATACGAAATGTTAAGATTTCTAGAAACTTACCAAGGCCGGAGATTTCACCGCGGTCAGTTCGCTACACCCGCCCGGGCTTTCCTCTGCTGAAAAACAATGATGAACGAGAGAATAAATAAAAAATAATAACCCCAACCTTACCCTTGAATCAGAGGACATGAATGGTGGAATAACTGGAAACATTAAATGTACCAGTCGATAAGGAAATAAACGTTCTTGAAACCGAGTGACAGAATATACCTATACATAATCACGATCTTTATACAAAACTACTATTACTATCTAACTTGACACAGAATGTTGATGTATAGATATGTATGAATATTATTCCAGAAATGAAATAAAGAATACTTTATGTCATGTATCATTGGTTGTTGATTTACAATCGACATCATTATTTTCGTAAAATTTACCATAATATTCAAATATATTTGAAATTCAGATACACATCAAATAGTTTGCTGTGTTATTTTTCTCCAAGTTACCGTAACAGACATAAATTATAACTCAAATAAGAAGGAGACGGCACTAAACTCGCGGGTGAGTATAGTGAGTGATTGTTGTTTGACGCCAACTCGGCAATTTTTCAGCTATATCATGGCGAGAACAAGTTAATTTTCAATGAGACGATGATGAGATCCGCTTTGTATTATACCATCAGGGGTGAGTATAACTGCTATATATCAAGACTAACTTTATATAGTCTACGGTTGTGATAATATGTGTTAATAATGATAATGAAATGAAGATACAAAAAAAAACCACAAGAAACAAAAACAACACAACGCTATCATCACAACACAGAAAAACTAAACAAAGCAAAACAAACTTGTTTTTGAATAACATTAGATTTTTGTAATTACTATGACATTTCCGTTCATCTGATTCCATCTTAAAATCTAATCAGTATTTCAACGAATTATCTGTATTTCCAGTCACGAACCCTGAACGACTCCGTGTTTTGTGTAAAGTTACCTAATTACCATTGAGTGGTATTGTTATTAACTGTCGTTATTAGCTTGATTTTTACAACACATTCCTAATGCTCTCCTCCATTTGTAAACTCGGTAATTTTAAGCTTATCACGGCTTCAATGAAGATAACTAAATGTTTCAAACTAATTTATGTATTTTGAATTAACTTTGTCTTTCTATGACTGATTTACCCCTCCAATACAGAATTAGGGGCATCAGATTTTGTGTTGGCGTGTTCTGTAATTGCAAGATGAAACTGCTCCCGCAAGAGAATGATAGTATCATTAACGTTATTAATCTAAGTACACTTTTATAGAAATCCACACCACACACAGTACATGTTTACATATGAACAGATATATTATCATTTATTATCTATATTTTAAATATTGTTAAGCAACTTCAAATAAGTTTATATTAATAATGTAAACCACCGCCGATGACAATATACTCCAGTTAAGTTTTATTAATTTTAACATGGATTTATTACATTGTAAGAGCGACATCAGAGAAGTTCAGAATGAGCTCTCTACCAACAAGGACTTGGCAATGAAATTACTCTCTCTCTCACTCTCTCTCTCTCACCCCCCCCCCCCCCCCCCCCCCCACACACACACACACATGTATATTTTTTTTTAACGTAAAACATTTATTAGGTTTGTTTTTATTTGGAGTAGTGTGAGATATGAGAGGGTTATATTATACAGTTATTGACTTCATATGAGCTGAACATCTATAATTGTTAACCCGATGGTGGGTGCTTTTCCCGAGGGCTGTTTTATTATACTGAAAACTACTCTAAGATGTTTAAAACTTGAATGATTTGTTTTGTAGAAGACAACAAAATAATAGACCGGACGACAACCTATTATCTTACATTGTATATACAAAATAATAGACCGGACGACAACCTATTATCCTACATTGTATATAGGGTTGTCCAAGGGGTTGTCTCCCTTATTGTCTTTTGCATAGTAAAACAATATGTAAAGTATAATAATGTCCATGGACTATTGTCCTGTTTTATCTATTAATTGTTTAATGTTCATTGGTAAATATTTCATGTTTATTCAGGACGATAACAATTTTAACAATATATTTGTACAGCAACGAGTTATGAATTGAACAACCAATGAGAGCAACTGCTTTTGACTGCTTGTAAAATATATATATATTTATTTATTTGGAAAAACTACCCCTTTTCAACGGGGGCAACCACCACCGGGGTAGCAGTGGTTGCGTCCAAGATATGCTTACATATTATAAAACTATATACAGTACATACTAAAAATAATATATACAGTGAAATGTCACACAATTTCAGTTTAAAATGTCTCTCTTTCTGTTAAGATCGTATTTAGTACATGTAAAACACAAACTGATTTGTAGAAAAATCTGTTACAAACACGGATCACATAAAATTTCCCTAAATATTTTCTCAGTACAACATCAAACAAAATCCCTATTGAGAATTATCATCTAACATTTTTAGATAAAAACAAATATAATAACATACAATTATAGTAAAATATATATTATGGCACTTAGTTATTCGGCGATTTGGGACTTTAGCATAAAAATATTGCACAAAAACTTCTTACCTAGTTTATCTATTTCATCTCCTATAAAATTAGAGAAATGATATCCCAAATCACCCATTAAAACATCATTTTTCCATGTGGCGGCAATCCAGTGAAGTTAGCATCTACGCTTTGTCCACAAAATAGGGTTGTTATGTCCGAGTTTAACTCATTTCTCAAATTAGTATATGCTTCACATTCAACTAGCACGTGATTCACATTTTCTTCATAATTGTTTGTACATATTGTACATTGAGGATTAGTGCGAATTTGCATACGACATAAGGTACTGTTTATAAAGAGTTACATACGACATAAGGTACTGTTTATAAAGAGTTGGATACAACATAAGGTACTGTTTATAAAGAGTTACATACGACATAAGGTACTGTTTATAAAGAGTTGGATACAACATAAGGTACTGTTTATAAAGAGTTACATACGACATAAGGTACTGTTTATAAAGAGTTACATACGACATAAGGTACTGTTTATAAAGAGTTGGATACGACATAAGGTACTGTTTATAAAGAGTTGGATACGACATAAGGTACTGTTTATAAAGAGTTACATACGACATAAGGTACTGTTTATAAAGAGTTGGATACGACATAAGGTACTGTTTATAAAGAGTTACATACGACATAAGGTACTGTTTATAAAGAGTTACATACGACATAAGGTACTGTTTATAAAGAGTTACATACGACATAAGGTACTGTTTATAAAGAGTTACATACGACATAAGGTACTGTTTATAAAGAGTTACATACCACATAAGGTACTGTTTATAAAGAGTTACATACGACATAAGGTACTGTTTATAAAGAGTTGGATAGGAATGTAACAGTAAAGCAATGTTTTTTCTCCGAAAAATGTAATGTCCCCGATGAGATTGGATCCAGGGACTTCTCGCATTGTAAGCCACCGAGAGGTCCCGGGATAGAATCCCACCGTGGACATTATATTTTCGAAAATAAAATATGCTCTACTGTTACAAGAACAAAAAAGTAGCATTTTCTAGTTGCTGCATTGCGAGTATTCTTTTTTTTTAATCTACAAAGGAGGTGTTTAACCATGCAAAAATGGCATTCTTCAAACATGACATCCACTATGGTCCACAACCAGGCTTTCCATATTACGACATGACAATCCACATCGACAACGAATCCCTTGCCTGCCACATGGGGACAATCTTGGTTGGTTTGAACCCTGTATAAGTTGTCACCACTACCCAGTGATGTATGAAGAATGATGGACATGGCTTATTAAACATTATTGTAGTCTATATCTGTGTCGTATGTTTAATGGTCTGCAATCATTGAGTATAATAGGAATGAAAGAATACAGGACATGCTCTCAAACGGGATGTATGTTATATGTTAAAGATACTACAAACATACATTTTAATTTGATTGTACAAAACAAAATCTATAATTTCCAGAGACGAAAAACAAATAATGTAAAACCCTGTACAGATTCGCTTCGACTAAAAAAACCCACATATTTTCACAGAAATAAGGACAATATAAACGGCAGGTAAGCAGGGTCAGTGTCATAGTTAACCGACTACTAGCTAATAGTTTGTAGAATCTGTTTACTATAGAACATTACTATATACCAAAGATATGTGTCTGAAAACTCCACGAATAATAAAAATCTTAATCCATACTTATTTAAATCATTTTGTGATTATGTATTTTGGTATTAGTTATGATCAATGGCATCTGTCATGGGGACAGTTCATGTGTTTTGTTTCCATTTTGTTGAGGTTTTTTTTACATTGCACCATCACTAGGATGTGAGTAAATTTTAACTCTTCAATTCCGTATTTTGGTAAATATAGTATGAATATATACACAAACCTAAGGTTGCTACAACCCCCCCCCCCCCCCCCCCCCCCATTTATAATATATATATACAATAAAAAAAAATCTTGTTACGTCTGAAAATTAAATCAAACAGTGTTAGAATTAGATCTTAGAGCTGTCAAATTTTTGTTCTTCCCTCGACGGGATTTGAACCCACACCATTGATACATATATATATATATATGATAAAAACAAGATTTTTTTCTAGAATTATTTTTATTACCCCAAATACTATTGGGGAATTTGACCAACTCAGTGGTTATACATAACAAAAAATATGAAAAAAATCCTTATCGGTTATAAGATAAAGTCTGGTCGCTATGGTATAATCTGGCAAAGTTGAGAATTTTTAATTATATAAGCACTTTATACCTTCAGTTTGTATGTCTATTTTTACTACAAAAACAATCAGTTAATAATTCTGTAAATCAATGTTCAATTCCACGGTTAGCAGGGAATGGTTTTCTTTTCTTTATAATTTTATAATGCAAAACCATGTATATATCTTTATTCTCATTACCATTGGCAAGTTGCAATAAGGTATAGGGTATATGTTATTGATCATTGTTTAATATCTCTTGTTTTTTTTAAAAGAGAGCACCTTTAACGATTGCTACTGACAAAGAATAAAAAAATACTTTGATATGTGATGTCAAACGTTGAAAATTTGTGGAGAAAAGTGAAGTCTAGTTAGTATGACAACATTTGCATTTTCAAATATTGATGGACAGACGGAAACTATAGGATGTAACTTTGTATCGGTTTTCTATTGGTTGATAAACAACACATCGTTCCTGGAATTTGTGTAGCCCTCTGTTTACGTTGACATTCGTGTTTTAATATTTTATTATTTGAGAGAGAGAAAAGCAATTCACATAATAAAATAAAAATAAAATGTCAAATTTTTATCCCCTGACTTAAGCCAATTTGCCACATGTTAAATCGTTGATTGTTTGTGGGATATTTAATTAGAACAGGAGTAATATTATTGAAATTGTGGTATCGCCACACCAATTGAATTATCTGCATCAAAAGTAACGATAATTCATAAATTTTAACATCAAATTTTGTGTTTATACGTTTTATTGCTCCTAGATTTCTAACTCTATTAGTTAACAACGGAAATGAAACTATAAATATTGTTAGAAATTCACCTTGGGTATAAATTTATATGAACCATTTACCATCTTCAATATGTCTTCTACATTGCTGTTCCCCATGAGGATAACAATGTTATCACTGACATGTACAAAAACACTCGTAGAAATCAGTCGTGAGAATGAAGCACAGATAAAACTTAAGTTTACACATAATTTTCTCCTTTGAATACATTAAGATAAAATAATTTCAGCCTTTCTATAAAATAATTCCAAAACAGTGTTTATGTATTCCAATTAACATTTTGTAAGACAATAGAGCTCAGGGTAAAGAGCTGTTCAAGTTTGATGTTAAAATTTAAATCTAAGTAAGAAATAGGGGGAGAGACGATTATATGATATACAAAACAAACTAAAACAAAAATTGTAGCCAGTCAAATATTAAGGTTTTATTTGTAAAACAATGTTTATACACACACAAATTATTGACTAATGCTATTGAATGAGCTATAAATGTTTGGACGCACCTTGACAGAGATAGTCTAGTTAGAGAACATGGTATGTCGAGTGATGAGATAACACATAGTCATGTTACTAACGTGCGTTACCCGTACTGAATATCCGTACGGATTACAAACGTCCGTACGGTTAGTACTAACCCAGGACACCGGATGGAGACCAAAATATGGCCGATATAAAATTTAAATTACATTGATACCATGAGTCCCTTGCTTTTTAGAAGTTTTTAAGATTTCCTGTCACGAATATAGAACCCATATATCAGATGATATATTATATATCCCCGCCAATAAACTGGGTACTTGAGATGTAATATAAACAAGAAAAACATGTCATAAAACTCGGGTATAAATATTGTCCCTCCTCTGATCATATTTTATTAGCTGTTTATTGCGACGTTCTTATCGGATTTAGATCCTACGCTATAGATAAAACAAAAAATCGCTGTAAAAGGTTTAGAAAAAAAACAAAAACATATGTTTAATGCAGAAATCTAAAAAATAATGAAAGCGGTAATTAATTTGTCAAATCATATTAAAGGATGGCGTGTACTCTAAATCATGTGTATTTCTTCCGAATTTTTACGTATCTGTAATTACGCTGATAATCCATGGAAATTAATATTTTTCTAATTGTCTCTTTAAAATCTGGTAACTCTGTTATCATATAACCAAGACTTGAACTTTATAAAGGGTAGAGATTAGGAACTTGCCAAATAGATATCACATATCTACTTGTCCTCAATGTATTTTATATACCCCAGATAGCGTGGTTTTGTGAACGGAAATTAAGTCTATGTAGATATAGTTTACAACAGTCATATTGTAATAATATCGATGACATGTTGCTTGGCACTATAAAGTTCGTAGTTATGATCCGTATGGTAATATAAGTCAAGGGTACATCGTTCAATTTATTACGCTGGGTACGGTCTTTAGATTTAAGTGGGGACAAACTCTAAACAGGGGAATTATTGAAGGAAACGAGCTATCTATAAAGATTTATCTGTTGTGTCCTGAGAGAGCAAAGTTTTACTGCTATCAACGAGATAAAAACCACCCGGGCTGAAGTCCAACAGTTATAAATTATTTAATACTGTCTAAAGTACACAGATATCGACCGTATACCCCAAGTTCAATTTTCAGTTACATATAACACTTTTTCCATTTATATATCGCACATAGTATGTTCAAAGGTCTATAATTTCCAACTAATGCATCCATTGAATGCACAAAGAACAAGGACAAAAAATATCTTGTTCTGACGTGTTGTTCAGCTCTTAATGAAACCATCGACAGCCCCTGTGTTCTCAATGTTCTTTGTGTAACATCTGAAAAGTTTCGTCCTATAAAATTATAAAGATATTATTATGTCTGCGTGCAGTTATACTCGTGACATTGTCGTCTGCTGAAACGTTTCCTCCATTCAAAATGGCGTTGTCTATCCACTTTTCCGAACTCAAAATATTAATTGATGAAGTTTGAGATTATGGAAGAGTGACATGAGCGTACTTCTGGTAATGTGCTTCTATGATTGTTTGTCGTTTGTAAATACTGAAAATCCTCCAGTCTATATCATCTCTATGTACACATGGCTTCAAGGGTTGTTTGCACCAAGCTGTTCCATCATATCACAAATTATTAATTTGTCTATTTTTTATCGAAACAACAAATTTATTTAAGATTGTTTCAATACGACCTTTGACGGCTATTCTGTTGTAAAATGTTTACTTCTATTCCCTAAATCCACAGAATTATCACCGTTTTTGTGTATTCTAGTTAACAAATACTCGTCACGCGAAAATATTTACTTTTTGCTATTAATCCCAGTTAAATTATACAGAAAGATGTGTATTCTAGACAGATAAGATAGAAATACAACCAAAACAGTTTGTGCAAAGTTTTCAATCTTGATTTACAATGTTTGGGTTAGGATAGGAACAACTGTTAGCTGTCTTCAACAGGTGAAATCAAATCGTCAACATATAGATATTTTAAATTGAATACAAATACCATTGTATCTTGTTCACACATTGTTATTACACATGCAAACAAAAATTATATATACACGGAATTTACCACTTCATCTTGATTCCTTCAATACTGAAGCACAAATTAAAGCATGTGTATTTGATTATTATTTAGATGGGTGTTTTCCTTCTTATTGTTTTTTTATAATTTGAGTAACCATTTCTAATGCTTTCCTTAATTGGTGCGTTTTTAATGTTTTATTTTTGTCGATGTTGCGAAATTAATTTTCTTACTCAAAACACAACATACAAATGTATATATTTATAAAAATTCTGAGAAACTTGAATTCTATAGAATCTTCAGCTAAATTATTTATCTGTATTTTTTCCCACAATAGTGATCAGCAATGGTACAAGGGAAAAACCAAAACAAGAAGTGTCTGAGTAGAAAATAATGATATTTTACATATCTCCTATAGACCCCAATGTTCCACGATGATAGACATATTGGATTTCCGATTGGTACAAAACACATGAGTTTGATAAAGGACGTGACCGTGAAGTACACCGATCATTCACGTCAGAAAACAATTTCAAACAAAGAGACGGGACATATATAGAAAACATCAACAGAAAAAACTCAAAGATAAAACAACACAAAATCTCATAAACAATAGAGGTGAGACTATATGTTCTCCAAAAAATGGCAGCTTCTCCTGTCCCGTGGAAAACGTGACTCCAAAGTCCGTTAGGAAATACCAACCTTACATTGATAAACGTCTATAGTCGGTTCTGATCCGTATGAATCAAAGTCATGATAGAATTTCTCACGATGTATTATAATATAAAATCTTCCATTTAGTTTTTTATTGTTGATTTTCAATTGCAATTTTACAAATACAGAAAAGTTATCCGTTTGCTGAATTATAATATAGCCTTTTAAATACTCATGTATTTGTTTCGATACAATTTTTGGTGTACACTATATTACTTGTGTGAGAATAATTTCGTGTGACATATTTATAATTCTTAATGTGTAATATTTCACCTTTTCAAAATCGTGTAAATAAATACAGTACAAATGAGAAAACGAATATCGAACACTGTAACATTATTTAAAGAATTTTTTATATATTTTTTGTTCAACTCTGTCATTTCTTTTCAACTATATACTCTATAAATAAGCTATGAGGTTTGTATTTAAGGAAAACCTCAATACTTCTTGAGCTACCCTCACACATTCTTGTGCTTAATAGTAATTCTTGTGGCGCAAAGCATATAAATTTCTATGAAAAATAAAAAGGGAAATTTTGAACAAAATTGAAAAATAACAAGGGAAACTTTTACTAAAAATGTTGAAAAACATCCGGTAACCCAAAGAGGTCTTGATCAAACAAGAAATCGTGCAGGTCAGAATCCGGATGCCAGGAGACCATGAAAGTTGCATAGATGTATTACACTAAAACGCTAGATTTTCTGGTATTTCTGGTTGCTAAGAGATTCCGTGATGCATTTTTACCCATGTTTAATTTGATTTCTACTTGTCATCACATGTATAATAATTATTTAATTAACACTATTATATCTATTTTCTTGTCAGGGTTAGGGTTAGGGTGTTTAACGCCACTTTCAACAATATTTCAGTTATATCGTTGCGGTCAGTTTTATTGGTGGAGGGAAAAGAAGTACCCGGAGAAAACCACCGACCGACCTGTCGTAAGTCACGTGACAAACTATATCACACAATATTGTAGAATACACTTCGCCTTCAGCGGGATTCGAACTCACAACATTAGTGGTGATAGGTACTTATTGCACAGATGTAGCTGTACTTTGTTATTTATTTTTGTTGTTATATACGTGTGTTGTTCTGTATGTAAAATGTGTTGTCCATTACCTATGCGATCTTTCAGATGAAATTATAATCTGAATGATATGGCCAAAGGTTGTCAAAATCTATAAAGTGTGATATTTTTTAAAATGTTCACTCATTTATTTAAACAAGTGAAAATATATTTATAGTGGAAAGTCAGCAATTTAATTTGTTGTTTTGTTATTCTCCTTTTATGTTTCTTCTTTGGTTGCCATGTATACTGTGAGCACTGTGGCCTAATGTTGTTCTCTGTAAAACATGTAGTATGTTGTTGTGTTGAACAGCCAAGAGTAGATAACTCAAGCGCTGTGCCCCTTAAGCGCAGGGCCCAATTGGCTTAACGCTGGCCCTGAATATGAGTGTATTTCATTGTTAAAATATTTTTTATTCTAAAGGAATGACTTTATATAAGTTGAGGTAACTTCATGCATAATCCCTTTTTTTTGCCCGTTATGAAGATCGAACACGACAAAAATAATATTACATTTCTAAATGGTCTTAAAACTGTTTATATATATATATAACCCCTCCTCGATACAACATTATGTGATACAGTTTGTCAGTGACTTGCCACAGGTCGGTAGTTTTCTCTGGGTACTTCGGTTTCCTCCACCAATAGAACTGACCACCACTATATAACTGAACTATTGTTGAAAGTGGCGTTAGACACCATAAACCAAACCTAAACCTTTATAACCTCATTGTCGAAATACATACGATGTAACTTTATTCAGCTTTTGTTTTAGGATAAGAAAGAAATGAAGAACGTAATTCAGGAAAATGTTCATGCAGAATTATATATTCCTTATAAAATTATTCAGAAGAAAATCTTTGGTGTGGGTTGGGGTATACAATTCTACAATCATTTAACTAATTGGGAGACGGACTGTGTTTTTTTAATCGGTTTCCAAATTTGTGGAAAAATTACTGACTAATCATGTATAAAATTACGTGACTTTTGTTTCATGTGTAAAAAAGTTGTCTGGCTCGGGAGGAAAAAACATAACTCCTCCATTAAAAGTTAAATGGTGGATCCCTTATATGTTCGTGATGTTTTCGTTGTTTTTAACAGTGTAGACATTTATAGTAGAGTCTGTTATTTAAATGTACTACGTGTTATGGGTGTTTTGTGTTTGTGAATATCACCAAACCATGAATCTCAGTGCCATGAAATATAGAATTAAAGAGGAAAGTAATTCTTTATAATTCAACGAATATTGTATTTTACTCAATTCACGAAAATAAATGATAATGAAAAATTACAGTATACTTGTTTAAATGGTACTTCCAAGACAATATTTCCTATCTTTTCAAAATATTCAGATGCAAAAACTTATTAATTATTATTTTTTAAAGATTTTGCTTGCTTTTTGTTGGATTCGCTAGATAAAGAACACTTTTTTGTTGTCAAATGTATATTCATGTTTAACAAAATATTTTGAGACATTTTATACTTATTTATTTTTAAATAACAAGTAAGTCAAAACAAAAAAGTAAAACAAGTAAAATCTTATTTTAAATTTTTTGTCTGAATATTTTGAAAAGAAAACAAGTGTTCGTATTAAAAAATATATAACGACTGTTAAAAGACTACAATGCGAATTCATTTGTAGTTTTGAATTCGAACCTTGGAATTGACAGCAAGGAGTAACAAAACAAAACGTCATTCTTCCTCGTATTTAAATGAATAACACATATTTCTATCAGGTATATGACATGACGAAAATGATATACCAGTGATATCCGGTAGGGTTTTCCAATGAGTGACAAGAGCGACAGGGTGTACCAGAGATAAGAGCGACAGGGTGTACCAGAGATAAGAGCGACAGGGTGTACCAGAGATAAGAGTGCTAGTGTTTTGTGGTGATATCCAGTACCTGACAGTGGGATGGGGTTGAACAGAGTACTTTAAAACTAGACGTAGTCGACACAGCACAAAGAAAATCCGTACAACGTTCCACAATAAAAAAAAATAAATACTGAGATTTCAACGCAGTTCTAATGTATCTGGCCGCTTTCACATCAGAAACTGTTTTAAATGCTTACTTGATAAAAGAGCAAGAAAATGAATCAAATTGTGTGTCTTCTTGTAAAACTAATTCCTGCTATAAAATTTAAAATTATAAAGGATATAGATCAATCATATTATAAATTTCCAGTTAAAAAAATATGAAAGGAAAATTTATTTGTGTATTTCCTTTTTCAATTTATCTAATTATGAAGAGAAAAGTAATTTTTAGAAGCTATGTTAATTTTAGTTTTAAATAAAAAAAATAAAATAAGCATATTCATCATTTTCTTCGGATGAAAATATAACAGATATAAGAATAAGCGGATTATATTATTGTTTTAACTCTTAAATTCCAAAATATTTTTTTCCAAGACAAATCTGATTCAAGAATATTTAGAATTTTAAACAAAAATGTTACTTTGTAGGACGTTTGTTAATTCGAAAATCTTTTATGCAACATAATTCTTCAATTTTCACTTTAAATTTTGTTTCTCATCGTGGTTAGAGTTTAAATTTTAATATAAACATCGTGAAATTAGAGAATTATTTGTATTGTCAAGTAAATGATTAAAATTTCCAATGTTATTAGATAGAAGAATAAGAGTTTTGACAACATTAAAGTACAACACGTTCACCTAATCACGCCTAATTTTACACATTTAACACCTGTAAAATCTAACTAAAGACCGAAATGTGCCCGGAGAAATTGTGACTGATTCGCCTTTTCTCTTTGACCAGGTGTAAGAAAACTTGGGTAATTTTAAAGTAAACAGTACATTAAAACAGCTTAGATCTAATGGTATAGATCACATGTACAACTACAGATGTGAGAAAATATTTATATAATTGGAAATAAATTCCATGTATTGTCGAATATTTAAAACACATCAACTTCTTTATTTTCAGAATTAGACTGAACCTATGACAAAGTTTGTTCAACCAGAGAAAATATTTTTCCGTTTTTACTAACAAAATGATTAAAGTTATGGACAACATCGTGTTGCTGGCAGGTTCGTGAAATTAATCACAAACCCTATCTTAACCGAACAGAGATAAAATATCAAATGTCTTAGCTTGCGTAGCAACGAGATCCCTCAAGTCGCCACTACCCCGACACAACGGACAAGTACATGACAAATCTAGGTAAAGATAGAGTTCCTGGTCAAACCGGCATTTTATACAAAGTGGCGCCTTATTGTGTCGAAATATTTTCGTTTACATTGGAGAGAAATTGAAGCATTTCAAAACATTTGCTATAATTGTAAACAGGAAGTGTTCCTAATTTTAGAAGTTAATAGTTAAAAAATACAAGACTCACGGAAATAAAAATAATTTAAAAAATAACTTATATATACCTTTCCTTCCAGTTTAAATATATAAAATTGCGGGAAATGTAATTCATTTGTACAAAAATAGCATTTAAAGAAATATTTCTACTTCTCTCCAATTAATCTAAGATTAAGTAAATAATAATTCAAGTTTCAATAATATATTTCAACATCTACATGAAAATACTCTCCTACAATATGACATTTTACAAAATAACTTACGAAACGATTTTTTATTTTTCCGCGACACTGTTCAATAAATAATATCATTTCTACAATAACAAAAATATCACTTTTCCATTAAATTGTTAAGTAAAAATAAAATATGTCTTTTCTCCTGATAAAGTTTTAAGAGTCTATCTCTGTTAAAGTTGAAGCAAAAATATACAAACATTTGTTCACCGGCGGCTCGCAGTGTTCAGAACAATTAGAAAGCACACAGAACACAAAACTTTGATAAATCTTTGGTAATTAGCTATACATCTCTGTTATAAAACTTTCTATAAACTTCCTACGCTATGAGGGGCATATGTCTTGTAGTACCCACTATTGTCCGTTGCTGACATATGTGATAAGTCTTTAGACATTGGAGGCAGTGCCATTGGATTATAACCTCCGTATCCCTGCATTTCATACATTTTCATGTCCATTTTGGCACTATCTGTGATTAAACTGTTTATAGAGAAGGGATGATTAAACGAATGAGGATGATTTAAGTGTCCTGCCGGATTGTACCCCTGTGATACAACATCGTGCTGCATATGTCGAATGTTCGGTGTCATATCATGACGCTCATGTTGAGGGACGGGCGTTGGCGCACTATGTTCCGTATTCAATGGTTCCGATTTCGTCTCTTGAATCTCATGTCCTGATGGAACGTGACTTGGTGGTGGCGATGGTGAACAGCCGTCTCTACTGTCAGGCGACTTACAACTGTCACCGTCGTCACCAGTTGTAGAACAGGCTGAACGGATCATTTCCTTTTTCAAGCACTTAAAGCGTTTTTGGCGCCTAAGATAACAACCATTTTCAAACATATTTCCAGAATCGGGATGAAGAGCCCAATAACTGCCTTTTCCAGGACGATCGGGTGTCCTCGGAACTTTCACAAAACAGTCATTAAATGATAAGCTGTGTCTGATGGAGTTCTGCCATCTCTGTTGGTTCTGTCTATAAAACGGAAATAAGTCCATAATAAACTGATAGATTTCACTAAGCGTGCACATTTTGTTTGGCGATTGTTGAATTGCCATAGTGATGAGCGATATATATGAATACGGAGGTTTAGCGTGTGTATAACTTCTACGGTACGATTTGTCCCGAGCTCTGTTGATAGCCTGAGCTCTGTTAAATGAATCCATTCTCATCGGACTTGACATTCCGTTCATGGGTGGCATACTTCCCATACCGTTAACTGAAGCCATAGAATTCATAGAGTTCATACCTGGTGGCATGGTGGCTGCATGCATCCCCATCGCTGATCCCATGCCCATTCCGGCCATTGCTTGTGGAGGCATACCTCCCATGTTCGGAGGAGAATAATTCATGTTGCTCATAGCCATAGATCCCATAGTTCCAAAACTGTTCATGTTTGGCATAGACGTCATTGTATAACTTGTACTACAACTTGGATCATACGGAGATTTCGTTGACAACATTGTCAAATAGTCTCCCGACTGTGGACAGTCCAAACTTTGTTTCTCGTACATTCTCTTAATTGGCGACAAATAGTTGTAAAACACTCTCGGTTATAAGTGAAAGATATCTGTAAACTGAATTGACCCTGGGTAAATATACCTGGTCTTATTCAAAATTTTATTACGCCCACTTATGCAAATTAGCTGATAAGTGTCACAATTTCTTGAAAGAGGATTAAGCTCCTCCCACTTATTGAACTCATATTGGTTTTTATCCCTCGAAAGTGTCGATCATCTTTTTGCGGGAAAAACATTAACATTGTCCCGCGACCAATCTTTGTTGTTTAAATGCTATGTAAAAATAACTTTAGCTGAAAGAGTTAAAATCACTTGAAAATCTGCTGAATTAAAATCACTATTAAAAAAAGTACACATCAAATATTTAACTTTAAATATGTTATGAATGTATTTTATTTGTAAGTTTATTATTTTATTTTTTATCTGAATGTTTTTATGTAGATAGATCATAAACTAATTGACTTTTATTTATCTTACTGTTTACTTATTTTGTTTGTATAATTATATATTTTCAAATTTGCTTGTGGTATATCAATAAAACAGAAAAGTAAAACGGTTAACTGAATCCTTGCGTGGAAATTATATTTTGGTAAAACAACAAAATATAAATTTAAATAGAAAAATTCGCTTAAACTCTTTATGAAGAAATTATGTACTTATAACTTGTAACAGTACAAATTATTCATCAGAGTTTTTTTTGTTTGAATAATGCAATTAATTAAATATTTTATTGAAAAATATAATTGTTGAAAAACATAATGTTATCATTTCTTCAAAATCAAAGTAGTGATCTAAATGACATCAAATGCTATTTTTGTTGGCAATACATTTACTGCAGCCATCTATTCCAAGGATAAAACGTCACGGAAACGAATGTTATCTTTATCTGCCCATTATACTATAATTTATAAAATATTGTAATCAATTACTAGTTGATGAAACGGTTTCTAGGTAGCCTTGTATTCAATCCAGGTGTTACGTCCGTCCTAACTCTTATCTTGTCATCGATATCGAACAGAAATCAACGACATTCCATATTAAACAAAAATTATGAGCTTTGTAGAAATTTCAATCTTTCGTCCATTATGAAATATAGATTAATTAGAGTGGGATGAAATATATTACTGCGTCGAGGAAAGTGGTGAAAAACAACCCAGGTAACAGAGATATCTAGATAGCTAAAAGTCATAGTTTTATCTTGCAGATCCCATGACTGTGAGTCGGAGAACAGCAATGTAGGGACTTTTCCGTTAAATTTTGATTTTTACTTGTGATAGAAGGAAAATTTTAATATTCCAAAGGGGTAATCAGAAGTCTTAATTCAAAGAAAGTCAGTAATCAGAAGTCTTAAATCAAAGAAAGTCAGTAATCAGAAGTCTTAAATCAAAGAAAGTCAGTAATCAGAAGTCTTAAATCAAAGAAAGTCAGTAATCAGAAGTCTTAAATCAAAGAAAGTCAGTAATCAGAAGTCTTAAATCAAAGAAAGTCAGTAATCAGAAGTCTTAAATCAAAGAAAGTCAGTAATCAGAAGTCTTAAATCAAAGAAAGTCAGTAATCAGAAGTCTTAAATCAAAGAAAGTCAGTAATCAGAAGTCTTAAATCAAAGAAAGTCAGTAATCAGAAGTCTTAAATCAAAGAAAGTCAGTAATCAGAAGTCTTAAATCAAAGAAAGTCAGTAATCAGAAGTCTTAAATCAAAGAAAGTCAGTAATCAGAAGTCTTAAATCAAAGAAGGTCAGCCAAAAGATAAAGGACAAATAACACAAATAATGATCTACAAAACAGAAAACTAATGATTGAGCAAAATGAACCCCCACTAAAAACTGGGTTTGTCTTTCATAACCACTTACAAATATATTTTTTCATTTTTTAAGAATTAAGTTATTTTTTTCTCCAACCAAGGGTCTTTAACATTTAAAATGCATATGCCTTAATATAAAAAGAAGTGCAGCCGTGGAACATATTGTAAGAATTATGTCTCCGATTATTTTAAAGTGAAAAAAAAAACGTGATTGTTAAGAATAAATATTTAGACAAACCAGAGTCCAGCCAATATTTTAAAGGAAAAAATATGATTTCATATCATGACCTAGTAATAGAATACAAATTATCACACAGAACAGGTACATATATTAATTTATTTATACTCTGCCATGCCATTATACTAAATACATGAAATCATAACAACACAGAACCTTAAAGTTCTAGTAGAACATTTAAATCTTATAGTGTTGGGGGTATTTTCTTGATTATAAATATTTCCCTGAAACAAAGATAAGTCGGTGTGGTAAAGGTGCCACATTTCAATACATACCTGAACAACCAATTCATGATCCCATTTAACTATTTTATGTTAATTAACCGGTAACAATAAACTAGTCAAGTTTTATTAACTAAGAGCTGTTATAAACCATTCCTTTATTGCTTATTATTATCACGGCAATGTTATTTTTCTTTTATTTTAAAGAACAAAATTAATGTACAATGCCATGTCCTAAACGACGTTCAAACACCGTGAAAATGAATAAAAGCAGTTAACATTTGGGTAATTAGTGCAAGACACCATTTGTTTATCCCAATATAATAACGTGTTTTTTCAACAATTATTATGCATTATTGCCTTTGCATCACTTTTATTATTACTTTTAATCAACAAAAAGTACGATTTGATGATTGTGACAAATGCAATTAACGACATCAAAGAGAGAATGTGGAAATAGGTGGAATATAGACAGGTAAATTATTATATCTTCTTCTCTGTACCTCTCATGAGAATTGAAATAAATGAAATTTACTTAATATAAAATTGTCATGAACGATATTTCTACGAGTGACTGTGGACCCGAGGGATGACACGAAATGAAACGTTTGTCATCAGCAAGGTGATAATGAAAAATCACGCCGTTTACCTGGCGTCCCTAACGTACGGATAAATCTGATTGCAGTTTGATGTGATTTTTACACGTCAATGAATATTCACTGAAATGAATAATTTCAAAAATATAAATTTCCAATTTCCATTTGTATTTGATTACGGAATAAGGTGGTGGCCAACAAAAAGACAGTATTGCATAAACAAATGAGAGCTAACGCATGTACTTCATCATAACGAATATCAAAACGTCAAAAAGTAAACACACCAACATTCTACAAAGAAAAACAAACAAATATCTCAATTTAAGGAAAACAACATGCTTTTATTTTTTACTACATTTTTATTTTTTCTAAATAAAGATTAGTGTGCACAAATTAAGTAGAAACAGTAAAAAGGAAGAGTTGTTTGAATGGGTCGTGTTATTGTGTGTTAACAATATTATAATGATAAGTAAACACGTGTACAAACAGTCTGACAAACGTCAGTAAACAGAGGGGAAGAGAGTTCTCAATGGACACCATGTTTGTATACTATCATTGCTGTTTACACAAAAAATACTCACGCTCGTTCCCAGTTTTCTGAAGTTGATGGTTGATAGGGTTTTAGCATAAATTTGTCACGGTTGATTAGAGATGGATTCCTGGGTTTTAAGGTGCAACAAAATCAACAACTTTTAACTTGTTAAGAAGAAGAAAAAAAGGTTTTATCTATGATATCTTAAAGGTATTTGTATCAATATAATTCGTAGAAGAAATAAAGGAAAATCAATTTGTTTCTACTCTTTATATTGTAAAAAAAAAAAAAAACAAGTATCTGGGGGAAGGCCATAAATGTTTTTGTAAAATTTGAACGTCGAAATTTATTTTATTTTCAAAGGAAATGAATGAAACTTTCTTTAATTTAGTATGTCCTATTTTGTGAACGAAACAACACCATCTCTTTCGATGAAACTCAGCCACCAATAATTTAAACATACCAACTCGTGTCCGATATACGAAGGCAACAACACGAATCTACATTATAATGAAAGACAGTACGGTTTTATTTGGAATAGTGGTCACCGACCGTACCATCTGCTTTAAGCTGGAATTTTTTTTTTTGGGGGGTTTAATTTTGTTTACATAAGACTAGTGTATAAGTATGGTGACCGTGTTTCTTTCTTCATTCAGTATTCCTAATGTGATCTAATGTGCTCTTGTCAGTTAACATGAGAACGAGATACATATGTTCAATGACATTTTACATCATGTCACATAGTTATGGAATACAAATTGATATGGCTAAATACCACCCAACAATAAGTCAGCACACCTGGCAAATGACTGACAACAATGCCCCAAAACTTTCAGGTATTCCGTCATTTCTTTCATTCTTGTTATTTTTTCATTCCATTTTACTTTAAAAATGTATCCCAGGCAACAAATTTAGGTGGAATTACAAAACACAAGCACCTGGGATTGAGCAATGAATGATTTACATAAGTGATCAAGAACACATCTTTAGCCATTATCATGTCAATTTTTCAAATTACTTCACTTGAAAAAAAAATTGTAAGATTTCACACTTAAAAATAACGTTTTAAAAACTGTATAACCCACAGACAGGAAACCGTTATGGACCTGAAGGGAATTTTTAATGGAACTAATGTATCCATTTTTTCTGTTAATTTAGTTATTGAATTTAGTGTGATATTCAGATGAGTAAGAAATTCAGAAAATTCGATCAGATTCAGAAATACAAACAACAACAACAAAAAATATATCAAACATAAGAAGATAGCAAACTATAACTCATATTTGGATATTGATATTTCTGTTGCTTGCATATTACTAAAAGATGAAATTCTGATTTTGAAAAATAAAAATACTTGCATTTCCTCAGATTTTAGCAAACATTTGTGTTGCATATTAAGAATTTTCAAAAACAATTTATGAAATTAATTTCCATGGAAATTCTTTAACACGTTTTTGTTTTGTTTTGTTTTTTTTTGTTTTTTGTTTTTTGTTTTTTGTTTTTGTTTTTGTTTTTTTATTTTTGTTGTGTAAAATAACCAAAGATTGAATTCTTCTGAGAGAAAAAAAAATCTTAAGAAAAATAATATGTTCAATCAAATTTGTAATTCTTTGAATCAATATAAATACCTCAAGAAAATATTTTCCGATATTCATAAAACCTAAATTTCAATTATAAAAATAAACATCAATTTTCACTATAATGTAACAAGCATGTGCTTCCATTCTGTTTTTATTTTTATTATTAATCGCTCATTATATAAAATTAAGAATCATTAGTTATTAAACATTTTAATTTAAATTAAATGTGTTTTAAATTGCTCACAACATCTATTACCAAACAGATAAGATTTGATACAAATTTAGAATTGGATTATAAAATAATAAACAATAATTAAAGGATAAAATCTACTTAACAGATTACGAACAGATACGACATCTGTTACTCGGAGTTTATTGGACGTTTAGCTCCGATATTTATCAACTTAGAAATATTGACTCAATGTATAATAGAAGTAAACAACACAAAATTATTGTACACGTTGTGAAAAAATGTGTATTGTGATCAGCAGGAGAAATAAGCTCGTTTTTTATTTGGCTTTTAGAATTAATTCCACACTCCGGCATTTATCGACTGCAAAATAATTTTTTACATGTTTAATGACGTTTGATTTCTAACATATTATAAAATAACAATACATTAATATACACAGACGTTTTTGTTCATATATTATCTTAATTTTTCTAATTTTCCTATAAGTTTTGTGTATGGCAGTGTATTAAACAGAGACATATTCAATTATATATCTCTAGTATAAAGCACCTTCATAATGTAATGTTCCTGGGAGAATTATGATATATTCCTAACAAGCACTCAATTGTAAATATTGGTCTACAGTTGTATACAAGACGGCAAATAAGCAAAAACATAAGCAATGAAATTTTGAAAGCGCTTTTTTTAAATTTGCAACATTTTTATAACATAACCTGGGAGTAATAAAGCATGTTTCAATGCCCACAGTACGTGACATATTTTATACAGTCTGTAGTTTATATATATACCGTTATTTTGGATTATGTACTATTTACAAATACCTACCTACCTATCCTCTTCGCTCCCGTCGGTGCATAAGGTCGCCACAAGATTACGCCATCCAGTTCTGTCTTTAGGCTTTGTTTCAGCTTCTCCCCAGGTCATGCCAAGCTCTTTATATATAGCTCTCAAATATACCCGGTATACAATATTTCTTTCATTTTCCCCCTTTTTCGCAGTACATGTATATTGTTTACTTCAAAAACCTATGACCTTGCGAATCATTAAAAATAGAACCTAATATGAAAAAATATAAATGAAGCTATGAAGCACATATTCTTACTATTCAGACAGAAAGAAGAAACATCAACGGGAACAAATTACGAACGTATCGGCTTTATAAGACTTCCGTTCAAACATTACGTATCATGTCAGCTTCCACGAACCACCAGACGCACAATGGCGTTATTTCGGAGTGGGGCACTACCATTAGCTGTGGAGACAGGAAGATATTCCAGGCCGCAAATCCCTCTAAATGAAAGACTTTGTAAATTTTGCAATACGAACTCAGTGGAAAACGAGATTCATTTGTTGATGCTTTGTCCATTATATTCAGACATTCGATATGAACTTTTCCAAAAGGCACTTGAATTTATCAATAACTTTAATATGATGAATGTTGAGAACAAATTTATTGAGCTTATGAACTATGACAAAATACAAATTATGTTAGCTCATACATTACATTAATTTTTTACACGGAGGAAAAGATTTTGATGAAACTTAATTTTTTCATCGGACACTTTTATTTATTCAGTAATATATCATGTATTTATATATATTTTTTTAATTTTATACACAAAGACGATTTAAGATATTTTTCAATAATGAAAGCAGATTTTAAAGTTCTAGTATATTAACAAAGTTTGCATTATTTTGTTTTCTTATTTTTAAATTATATTGAGATTTTTACTAGTAATTTTTAATGAGATGTTCGTAGTTTACAAGGAACAAGTTGAGTTTTACTTAAAGTTTTTACATACTTGTATCTATTTTTATTATGTTGAATGTGTTTTTATTGTAAATATAGTGTCACGTAAGTCTATAAAGGCTGGGTACTGATCTCATTTTTATAATTTGTTGAAACATGTATATTTTTTGGTCAGTATGTGACACTTAAATAAAATAAACTTGATCTTATCTTATCTATTCAGACGAATGATAATCAAACCTAACAGTATTGTATGTTTGTTGTTGCCTCAGCAGACCGTTGATACATAACATAGTACCAATTGTCCAGCGCCTGAGACCATGCGACAACATCCAGTACAAACTATGCATAATCTGAGGTGGATTTTAATTTTATGAATTGGAAAATGACATCAAAGATGAATTCCACTATATTTTACGATGCCGATACTTTGAACAAAACCGAAAGAGCCCCATCCCAAATTATTTTTAGAAAAAGATAAAATATTGTTAAATCTATAATAAAATAATGACCGTAAAGAAAAATCAGACCCTTTAAAGTTATGGAAAATTATAAAAGTGATAAAAAAGGTTTGTGTCCTCCTGGCTAATCAATGGGTCCATTTCTGTTTCCTTATCACTGTATATATTCTAAATAAGTTTGTAATTCTCTATATTTATGTATTGAAATGGTTTATTGACAGATAGTTTTGTACTAATACATAATTTAACTTTTTAGTGGGAGATCTTTCGGAATTAGCACACATAGTAAACATGAGCTTTCGAATATCTTTAAGACTGGTAAAGAAGACGGACTTGTACTATCAGTGGCATTTTAAGTAAGCAATCAAGTTTGATCAAGTTAATTGGAAACAACAAAAGACGATGTTTTTCTTGTTTACAGAGAGAAATAAACAACACTATGTGGATTGTCATTGTCAACATCTTAATTCATAATAATAGAAATGTCTAAATTTTTAAACAATAAAATCAATTTGAGGCAGTGGTGTCAGCTTAACTGTATCGTGTGTACCCAATGAAGGGAACAATAAGGCTATTACAGTCCACTTATACCCTCTATTTATACCGTGTTAAAATCTTATTGGTTGTGACACCATACAACAATAGAAGTAATACCTCACGGCTTCATAGTTTATCATAGGAAACGTAAAGTAACGGATTATATAAGAACTGGTAGAGATGTTTTAGAGTACCTTTGACATCTTGATCGCCTGGCACGTGTAAAGTGTTTCTTTTAAAAAAAAATGGTAAACGGAAACAGTTAATATTTCAGTTAAAACATTTCATTTATGTTATAATATTACTTAGCATGACGTGTCATTAGTTGTAACTTATTGTTTGTGAATAAAACAGAAGGAAATAGGGAATATGTTATAGACGACATCTACCGTTACAAAATGATGACAAATTATCATGAATAAATATGTAAATAAAAATATGAAAAGAAAGCTTAAACAATGACCCCAAAAATAGAATAAAATATACGAAGTTTGAGATGAACTAATAATGACGTTAAACGTACTTTGAATTGTCGTCTTTTTCTTATATGAAATGCTCTAGTAAGAACAATTCTATATTTTAGTCGGGGTTTAGAATCGAACTAATTTATTTTTATTTACTATTTTTACCATTGAATATTTTCGTAATTTTAACCAATCGCGCACTGCGCTCCACTCTGGGTAAACCTTCCACGAAAATATGACAAACTCACGTTAAAACCTAAAATTAACTAATGACTGCTATACATTATTTATTCAATATATATTATTTTTATTAACACAACTAAAATAAGAATGAAACTTAGACAATAAAATTTCACTTTTCTCTTTAATATTACCCAAGTTGCTAATGTCAGGGTGAAATAAATTCCAGTCGAAGATAGGCATAATAGAAAGATAATCGTTTTATAATGTTAAACAGATATTATGGTGTGCCACAGTTGAAGTTATTATAATTGTAGTCAGATATTTGTATTTGTCATTAAATTACAAAGATAATCGGGAGCAGTTCCATATTGAGTTAAATAAAACATACCGAGGCTTCTTGTAATATTATTAGACAACCATTTTTACTTTCCAGAGTAAATCGAACGACAATTAAACAAAGGAAATCTTGTTACAACCCAATACATACAGCTATAACTTGTTTTACAATCAAAACATAGATATCTGATTTAGTGAGCACGAGGCGTTTCTGAAATAATCTTCATCAGGTATACGCTCATACCTAAAAGATTGGAAAACCAAATAAGCAAAAAGTCTTTGTCCGAAGAAAACCAAAGGGTCTAAACAGGATAGCTACAATCGACTAAGATCATCTTTGTCCGAGGGAGGAGAACTTAGTTTCCATTAAGGCAAATAAATATGCAATAATCCCTTTTTTCTTTTTAATTTATTTGAATTTCGTATGTAAACATTCGGGATTGAAAGACCATGATGGTTCCACAATGGAAAGTTAATACAATCAGCAGTATGACAAAAATGGCTTGTGTCTATGTATATTTGTTTGATATCAACCAGATCCTGGAGCGGATAAACCATTAATCATACATGTATGTTCAAAAAACGATTGTTTGTGTTTCTGATGACATCTTTTAACATTCGGGCCGTCGTGCTCGTGATCGTATGCCATGGTAGTTGGAGTTACAACTACCTATGCAATCAGTATCTATCACCACTAAAGTTGTGAGTTCGAATCCCACTCATGACGAGGTGTATTCGATACATTATGTTGATAAAATTTGTCAGTGACTTGTGGCAGATCGGTGGTGTTCTCCGGGTATTCCGGTTTCCTCCACCAATAAAACTGACAGCCACGATACAACTGAATTATTGTTGACAGTGGAGTTAAACACCACGACTCTTTAATCATTCAGTATTCACTACTTTTACCTGATAATATATGCATGTCATTAAGGAGACAGATAGTTAGTTTGTAGCAAAGTAGAAAGTTCTTTCTCACGGTTAGTCTGACCGTGCAGCCCATGCCGTACTAGTGATTTCAAGTGCCGCTTTCTGTAAAAGAGCTTTATAATTTAAGCAGGTTTTTTTTTCATTAGCATGGATCACATTTATAACACTTGTAATCGACAGCTATTGTTATGATATTCATCAAGGATGTTCGACAGTTGCTCGCTTACTGTTCAGTATTACTGAGGTCATCTTTTCACAGAAACTCAGGTGCAGTGGAAAACACTTCATATAGGCAGATTTTATCCATATAGGCTTTTAAAAGACAAATGTTCACTAAAAGAATTTTTTTTTGCATCCCAATGCGATTACTTTCTTTTTTTCATTTAATTTTTTTGGGAAACAGATGGGATGTTCAACTTGAAGTCTGTATTAGCGTCGATGAGTGTTGTAAAACAAGAAAACGGAGGCTCACATCTGCAATGATTGTAACAACGGCTGAGGAGCTGAGGACTTGATTTTGTTTTTTGTTTTGTTTTGGTCAGAGATGATTAAATAATGAAGGAAGTCCATGTTAGATTGCCTCTGTAATAACTTTCATATTAAATCACCAGTAGTTCAGTTTTACATTGTTGTAACACTTAAGATAGGATTTAGATTAAATTGAGCAGAAATTATTGCTTTATTCGGCATGAAATCAAATCGGTGCGCATCATCGCACTAGTATCAACATTAGCATTATTTGGACGTGTAACGGGTTGTTCGTGCTGTGAAAAAGACGAGCCCTCTTCCAGAGTTAATGAGAAGGAAAATTGGGCGAATTTTATTAGGTTTTTATTGAATATAATTTCATAAATTGTGTGTTTTTCTAAAGTACCGTTTAAATGACATTACATATTGAAATTCATATAAAACCTTTCACAGTCTCGTCTGAGTGAACTTATTTATCTATATTTTATATAGTATTCAAGGTAATATGGTATTCAAGGTAATATGGTATCCATATTAAAGTTCTCTTTAATTTCAAGTTATTTAATATTGTTTACTGATATGACACTGTAGGAGCATGTAATACGTTTTCATGTGAGGTCCTATTGTCCTCCATGTTTACTTATGACTGAAGCAGTAAAGAGTGGTAAACAAGGTTCTACATCAAGTCGATATAGCCGGACAATTAAAAGTTACCAGACGTGTCATGTAATGTTTAAACTAAACAAACATATCGCGTCATCATTTATTCTTTTAAACAATGCTTCACAGTTTACCATAAGAGTTCGGATTCCGGGCCGACATAATCTAAACATTTTTTGCTAACGAACTTACTTTTTTTTTAGCAAAGTTATCATTATAACACTTATTTTACAACTTTTGATAGTGGAACAAAACTGAATTTAATAGGACATTTTAGAAGCACACACGGGAATCTGAAGGTTGCTTTCTAATCCTACTGACAGATTTAATTGGTTTATTACTGAAATAAATGAATACTAAACAATCTGAGAACGTGTGGAGTTTTTTCTTCGCCTCACGAAATGGTTTGTGGAGACTTGGCCGACACAAATAAATCTTGTCGTTGAATATCAGTGTTCTTTTATTATGACGACAAGGATTCTTCAGATCTCATTATAGCATGTAGTTAACAGGGTGATTGATGTTCGCCTAAACTGTTTAATTAAATTTAAATATTTCTGCAGATTGAACGCCAACCAAAACAGTAATGAAAGCCAAAATGTGATTGTCGCTTCATTGGGAATAATCAGGTTTTTATTAAAATATAACTATCTACAAACGTTTTTATCTTCCGCCGGCTATATGAAGTGATCAGGATTGTTTGATTAATGTATTGTCAGCATTATAAAAATCTCTAATGCAAATATGTGAAAACTGGCCGATAAGCACTGCACTTGTGCATTACAAATCTAGAAAATAAGTTTATGTTTGTATTATGATGGAACAGAACGAGTCACAAAAATGTAATTAAAACATAAAACTTGAGCACGTGCACCGCAAAAACTCCAAGAGCAGAGATAGTTATCCTGCAAAAATCTAGTCTTTAGAACAAACATACAGTATTTGGCCAGATGAGGACAAACAAAGGTTTTCTTGGTGAAAAAACCCGACATGATCTTAGAAAGACGATATAAAACATAGTTGACTTTGAATGATCTTCACACAGGATTATGTATATATATTTACACTGACAACTAATTCTCTTCACTGTTTTATTTGAACAATCAACTAAATAGTGTGACTTATTATATTTAAACAGACAGAACTGGATAAATAACCTCAATTTTTCCCTCCCGTTTCTGTATTTCTATTCAATATTAGCCGCCGTTTATTTCAATAGGAAATACATTTCTACAAATAATTATTTGTGGGAAGCAACAAGCAATTTTTTTTTTATATAAGATCGTATAGAACACTTGTACACAATAATTACTTTTCTTCTAAATCATAAACGTATACCTATTTTAAAATGAGGCGTGGTAGTCAAAATTTAATGTATAGGACAACCTACACTATTCATCTGGTGAGCTATTGAAGTTGACAAATTGAGGCTTACAATCTAATTCTATCAGTGTTTGATCTCCTGTCATCTAAAAACTCAATGTAAAAACCACGAAAATAAGGTCAAAATCAATAATACTTGATAAAACTGTTATCCCTCGGTCAGGGATATCAGTTAGGGCGGGACACAGTTTCATTGGCTCATTGAACACCTGCACGTATAAGTACCCAAGATATTCAATATATCGATGAAATAAAATCTCACATTTTATTTTTTGTTCTTTGACGTTTCAATTAAGCACTTCAACTGTATTTTGCTCAAATTGCAAAATTTATGAATCATTTGATCTCGTCCTCACGTTGTAATGATTTTTTCAAACGGTGTTGGTAATAATTAGGATTTGACTGAGATGTAACAGTACATTTTAATTATTCTGTCTACTACAGATGTAAAACTAAAAGGATATATATCATGGTTTTTATATCAGATTACTACTGGAGATCAGCAAGTTCTAGGGTAGCCATGTTAGAGTGTACTCGTTCTGGCTGAAGTAATATTACAACCTCTTTGTTGTTGTAGAATACACTTCACTAGTGAATCAAGTAACTTCTTACTTCATTAGTACTTTAGTGCTTTAATCTTAATACTGATCATTTGCGTACATGTATGTCTTGCGTGTTTCGACATCTTTAATCTAACTTCTTTGTTTCGACTTCTTGGTTCCTGCCTCTTTTTTCTGACGTCGTTATAAATTTAGACTTCTGACTTCTGACACCTGACTGAGTTCTGACGTCTACTTTATATTCACTTTTCATACTTTTTTATTTAAGCACTTAATTCTGATATGGCCGAGTTCTTGATTCATATTACTAATATTTAGTTCGGATTTCTTGGTTTTATCTTGGGTGTTAAAACGTTTTAGTTCGGACTTTACCTATGTTCGGAGGGATCGCCTATCACCACTAACGTTGTGAGTTCGAATTCCGCCCAGGCAAGGTGTACTTGATACAACATTATGTGATAAAGTTTCTCAGCGACCTGCCACAGGTCGGTGGTTTTCTCCGGGTACTCCGGTTTCCTCCACTAATAAAACTGATCGCCACGATACAACTGCAATATTGTTGAAAGTGGCGTTAAACACCATAACCCTAGCCCCCCTCCTGTGTTCTGACGTTTTGCTATTAAGTTCTGGTATTTTGATTCTTACTTATTGATGACTTCTTAGTTTTACCACATCTTATATTATTCAAGACATTTTTAACTACATTTAAAATCACCCCATTATATTTTGATAATACTTAATAAATTAGTGTCATTGTTTATTTTTCATCGTCATGATTATTTACAAATACAACTGATATTCTTTAAATTATTTTAATAATTGATGCACCAGATACATATTTTATATTTTAAAGGGAGAACCCATAATAATTGATGCACCAGATACATATTTCATATTTTAAAGGGATAACCCATAATAATTGATGCACCAGATACATATTTTATATTTTAAAGGGAGAACCCATAATAATTGATGCACCAGATACATATTTTATATTTTAAAGGGAGAACCCATAATAATTGATGCACCAGATACATATTTCATATTTTAAAGGGAGAACCCATAATAATTGATGCACCAGATACATATTTTATATTTTAAAGGGAGAACCCATAATAATTGATGCACCAGATACATATTTTATATTTTAAAGGGAGAACCCATAATAATTGATGCACCAGATACATATTTCATATTTTAAAGGGAGAACCCATAATAATTGATGCACCAGATACATATTTTATATTTTAAAGGGAGAACCCATAATAATTGATGCACCAGATACATATTTTATATTTTAAAGGGAGAACCCATAATAATTGATGCACCAGATACATATTTCATATTTTAAAGGGAGAACCCATAATAATTGATGCACCAGATACATATTTCATATTTTAAAGGGAGAACCCATAATAATTGATGCACCAGATACATATTTCATATTTTAAAGGGAGAACCCATAATAATTGATGCACCAGATACATATTTCATATTTTAAAGGGAGAACCCATAATAATTGATGCACCAGATACATATTTTATATTTTAAAGGGAGAACCCATAATAATTGATGCACCAGATACATATTTCATATTTTAAAGGGAGAACCCATAATAATTGATGCACCAGATACATATTTCATATTTTAAAGGGAGAACCCATAATAATTGATGCACCAGATACATATTTCATATTTTAAAGGGAGAACCCATAATAATTGATGCACCAGATACATATTTCATATTTTAAAGGGAGAACCCATAATAATTGATGCACCAGATACATATTTTATAATTTAAAGGGAGAACCCATAATAATTGATGCACCAGATACACATTTTATAATTTAAAGGGAGAACCCATAATAATTGATGCACCAAATACATATTTTATATTTAACTGACTTATTCAGTGGCGTTCCACTGTTTGAAAATTTAAATAGAAAATATTGAAGAACAGGGAAAAAATAAAAAGCTTAAGCCTACAGCCAAACCCGGCTACCACTGTCAATACCAGAAGGAGGTGAACGGTAATTTTGCAATGATCTCTCAAATTTAATGTTTTAAAATTGTATTAATGTTAATTTCATGTCAAAAATCGGAAAAGGGTTTCGACCCATGCAGCAATCATTCCATCAACCATATAGAAAGCGAAAAGTGGATATTCAAACAACAATGATATACCAAGGAATGGGTCGTCATCATTGCATGGTAGTCGTATCTTAATCGTCCTGCAGGAGCTGGGGTTGCCGTGATTTATGGTAGTTAGATTTACATCTTTCTATGCAATCAGCGGAAGTTTGAGGACATACTTACCAAGAATATTCAGCACCCTAACTTTCTTTTTAATCAGATAAAATATTATGTTCACGACGACAAGAAACACATCATGAAGACAAGAAACACATCATGAAGACAAGAAACACATCATGAAGACAAGAAACAATCATGAAGACAAGAAACACACCATGAAGACAAGAAACACATCATGGAGACAAGAAACACATCATGAAGACAAGAAACACATCATGAAGACAAGAAACACATTATTTGAACCACATCGGTGGTGTTAGAGTGCGGTAGATCCTGGGTTCGAGCTCCGGTAGATCCTGGGTTCGAGCCCCGGTAGATCCTGGGTTCGAGCTCCGGTAGATCCTGGGTTCGAGCTCCGGTAGATCCTGGGTTCGAGCCCCGGTAGATCCTGGGTTAGAGCCCCGGTAGATCCTGGGTTCGAGCCTCGGTCGGATCAAACCAAAAATACAAGGAATCTGATCTTATACGGGTTTAGCTCATCGTGTTGGTCTAGGGTTTAGCTCATCGTGTTGGTCTAGGGTTTAGCTCATCGTGTTGGTCTAGTACAAAGTGAACACTATGATCATCATCATCTGATCGAAATGAAGCTTGTTCTCGTGATGACAACTGAAAAATTGTTCACATGGCGTTCCCTCATTCACATTATTTGAAATACTTACCAGGAAGGTCAATGAAACACATGGGGGATATAAAACGACAGTAACTATTGAATACAACATTCTATTTTAACAACAGAAGAATTCACATAAAGCCATTTACACATGCATTATTTTAATAAACAATAACAACCATGAATTTTTAATTATTAATAGGCATGCACACCAAACGATACTCAACATGTCAACAGTAGACAGTGATTGTTGTTTAGCGCCAATTCAGCAATTTGTCAGCTATATCATGGCGAGAACAAGTTAATTTTCAATGAGATGATGACGAGGTCCACTTTGTACTAGACCAACACGCTGAGTTGGTTCTTTATTGTTCTAGTTCACTGAAACAACAGTCCGCGGGTAGACATGTCGCTCCACTCGGACACATTATTCTGCTTCCGAGCCAACCAGTCTTTACTCTTTCTCCGTAATGGTGCGTGCTTAGCGGAGAAGCAACATACACCAATTGCATAGTCTTTGGTTTGACCCGACCGGGGCTCGAACCCACGATCTACCACACTCGAGACGAGCACGCTAACCATTACGCCACCGGTGCGGTTGTCAAAAATAGAAACCTCGGGCGACAAGACAACTCATATTCATAAACGACAAAAATAACAAAACCAGAAACACCAAATACAAATCGAAGACAAGAAATATATCAGACTGCAATTGGCTGTTCTAGCTGATAAGCACGACATCTCTCTTGGAAGTACAATTTCTTATAGAAAAACGAACTGTATGACACTGGACATCATGTTTTATATAAGTGGAAGAATGAGCCATTAACGACCAACCAGTAAGAAGTCATGTCCAATTGTCCATAATGTACTTCTGTATCCTTGTTATCATCTGGGCTTACTCTTAACAGTAGAACTAAGAATGTTATACCCGGGGATCTTGGAAGCCATTTGACACAACCCACTGGAAAATAGACCCCGTGCATTGTAGAATGTAAATCAACATTTTAAGATGTTTCACATAGTCTTTATCTCAAATTTTACTAATATTTTCTGGAACTGCATCAATAGTCATTAGATCTTTTGAAATTCCTGATTTGATTCTAAAATTATACGTTTTTATGTTTGCTTGTTTATTTGTTTGCTTGATGGTGTTTAATGCCACTTTCAACAATATGTCAGTTATATCGTGGCGGTCAGTATTATTGGTGGAGGAAACCGGAGGACCCGGAGAAAACCACCGACCTGTCGCAAGTCACTTACAAACTGTATCACATAATATTGTACACCTCGCCCTGATCGAGATTCGAGCTCACAACATCAGTGGTGATAGGCATTGATTGCATATACGTGTTATGCCTTTCTTATTAAGTTATTTCACTTACGACAGACATAATGGTACCCGCCCTAGCAAGAGCAATGGAAAGGACAACAAATTTAATTTTCTCATAATGTTTATTCGCATTGAAGGGAAATAACTCATGTAAAACTTATGGTAGACGTACTATCAACAGTTGATGATAAATGTTGGGACATCACTGTCCTTCATTGTAAAACTTATGGTAGACGTACTATCAACAGTTGATGATAAATGTTGGCACATCACTGTCCTTCATTGTAAAACGTATGGTAGACGTACTATCAACAGTTGATGATAAATGTTGGGACATCACTGTTCTTCATTGTAAAACGTATGGTAGACGTACTATCAACAGTTGATAATAAATGTTGGCACATCACTGTTCTTCATTGTAAAACTTATGGTAGACGTACTATCAACAGTTGATGATAAATGTTGGCACATCACTGTCCTTCATTGTAAAACGTATGGCAGACGTACTATCAACAGTTGATGATAAATGTTGGCACATCACTGTCCTTCATTGTAAAACGTATGGCAGACGTACTATCAACAGTTGATGATAAATGTTGGGACATCACTGTCCTTCATTGTAAAACTTATGGTAGACGTACTATCAACAGTTGATGATAAATGTTGGGACATCACTGTCCTTCATTGTAAAACTTATGGTAGACGTACTATCAACAGTTGATGATAAATGTTGGGACATCACTGTCCTTCATTGTAAAACTTATGGTAGACGTACTATCAACAGTTGATGATAAATGTTGGGACATCACTGTCCTTCATTGTAAAACGTATGGTAGACGTACTATCAACAGTTGATGATAAATGTTGGGACATCACTGTTCTTCATTGTAAAACGTATGGTAGACGTACTATCAACAGTTGATGATAAATGTTGGGACATCACTGTCCTTCATTGTAAAACGTATGGTAGACGTACTATCAACAGTTGATGATAAATGTTGGGACATCACTGTCCTTCATTGTAAAACTTATGGTAGACGTACTATCAACAGTTGATGATAATTGTTGGCACATCACTGTCCTTCATTGTAAAACGTATGGCAGACGTACTATCAACAGTTGATGATACTTGTTGGGACATCACTGTTCTTCATTGTAAAACTTATGGTAGACGTACTATCAACAGTTGATGATAAATGTTGGGACATCACTGTCCTTCATTGTAAAACGTATGGTAGACGTACTATCAACAGTTGATGATAATTGTTGGCACATCACTGTTCTTCATTGTAAAACTTATGGTAGACGTACTATCAACAGTTGATGATAAATGTTGGCACATCACTGTCCTTCATTGTAAAACGTATGGTAGACGTACTATCAACAGTTGATGATAAATGTTGGCACATCACTGTCCTTCATTGTAAAACGTATGGTAGACGTACTATCAACAGTTGATGATAAATGTTGGGACATCACTGTCCTTCATTGTAAAACGTATGGTAGACGTACTATCAACAGTTGATGATAAATGTTGGGACATCACTGTTCTTCATTGTAAAACGTATGGTAGACGTACTATCAACAGTTGATGATAATTGTTGGCACATCACTGTCCTTCATTGTACAACTTATGGTAGACGTACTATCAACAGTTGATGATAAATGTTGGGACATCACTGTCCTTCATTGTAAAACTTATGGTAGACGTACTATCAACAGTTGATGATAAATGTTGGCACATCACTGTCCTTCATTGTAAAACTTATGGTAGACGTACTATCAACAGTTGATGATAATTGTTGGCACATCACTGTCCTTCATTGTAAAACGTATGGTAGACGTACTATCAACAGTTGATGATAAATGTTGGCACATCACTGTTCTTCATTGTAAAACTTATGGTAGACGTACTATCAACAGTTGATGATAAATGTTGGCACATCACTGTCCTTCATTGTAAAACGTATGGTAGACGTACTATCAACAGTTGATGATAAATGTTGGGACATCACTGTCCTTCATTGTAAAACGTATGGTAGACGTACTATCAACAGTTGATGATAAATGTTGGGACATCACTGTTCTTCATTGTAAAACGTATGGTAGACGTACTATCAACAGTTGATGATAATTGTTGGCACATCACTGTCCTTCATTGTACAACTTATGGTAGACGTACTATCAACAGTTGATGATAAATGTTGGGACATCACTGTCCTTCATTGTAAAACTTATGGTAGACGTACTATCAACAGTTGATGATAAATGTTGGCACATCACTGTCCTTCATTGTAAAACTTATGGTAGACGTACTATCAACAGTTGATGATAATTGTTGGCACATCACTGTCCTTCATTGTAAAACGTATGGTAGACGTACTATCAACAGTTGATGATAAATGTTGGCACATCACTGTTCTTCATTGTAAAACTTATGGTAGACGTACTATCAACAGTTGATGATAAATGTTGGCACATCACTGTCCTTCATTGTAAAACTTATGGTAGACGTACTATCAACAGTTGATGATAAATGTTGGGACATCACTGTCCTTCATTGTAAAACGTATGGTAGACGTACTATCAACAGTTGATGATAAATGTTGGCACATCACTGTCCTTCATTGTAAAACTTATGGTAGACGTACTATCAACAGTTGATGATAAATGTTGGGACATCACTGTCCTTCATTGTAAAATTTATGGTAGACGTACTATCAACAGTTGATGATAATTGTTGGCACATCACTGTCCTTCATTGTCAATATGTAGATAAAAGTCTAATTATGAGACAGATAAATAACTATCGGCTGTATCCCTTAAATCGATGTTCATAGATTTTTGAAAATCATCTTCATTTCCATGAATTAAATTTCTCTTAAATCTCTAAATAATGATTTCACATGACGATAGGGAACATCGTTGCTGCAATGGTCTTGTAGTTTGATAGTAATCCTACCAGTAAAATCCTATCATATCGACAATCAGATCGGTCCTATCACTACTAAAGTTGTCCATGGCAAGATCTTTGTTAGTGATATTACCTTCACTAATAAAGCTGACTGCCACGATATATGTCATAAAACTGGCATGTTGTTGATTTTTCGGTGCTTAACGCCACTTTCAGCAATATTTCAGCTATATAATGGCGACCAGTTTTAGTGGTGGAAAAGCCGGAGTACCCGGAGAGAACCACTGACCAATGGGCAAGCAATTGGCTATAAACTTTATCACTTGCGGCTGCGAGTCGAGTGCACCTTTTTTTGTAATTTACAAGGCCGGGCGCGAACCCACGACTGCATTGGTGACAGGCTTGTATGAGTTGTAAGGTAATCCAACTACCTAACTCATTGAATCACTCGGGCCCTACAACTACCTAACTCATTGAATCACTCGGGCCCTTCAACTACCTAACTCATTGAATCACCCGGGCCCTACAACTACCTAACTCATTGAATCACTCGGGCCCTACAACTACCTAACTCATTGAATCACCCGGGCCCTACAACTACCTAACTCATTGAATCACTCGGGCCCTACAACTACCTAACTCATTGAATCACCCGGGCCCTACAACTACCTAACTCATTGAATCACTCGGGCCCTACAACTACCTAACTCATTGAATCACTCGGGCCTTGGCATGTTGCTGAATGTAACGTTAAACACCCATAGACATCATCATATGAAGATATGCTAATAATGTATTTCTAATCTGTAAACTAAAACATGCTAAACACTTCATATCATTTACCTCTCTGGTTAACCCTTTCGACCGAACTTGCTTGAAGATTCCAGTTAAATGGACAGCTATGCTTTCTATTTCAATTTTTTATTTCTAAAATGTTAAGTTTCGAATGAACATTTGTAATGAGATAAGGGTGATTTTTCTTTCATGATCGCCTACCCATATTCACATTCTTTCATGTTAGATTTATATATTAAGACAAACTGGTTCATCATTTAAAGCCATATATGTATGTTTTCCTTAGAATTAATTTCCCATTTGTAAGTGTTTGTCTTTGAGCCGGACGGAACAATATGGTATCTAGTATGTAATGAAACTGGAAATTCAGTAATTTTAATACCAGAGGATGTGAGAATAAATAAACTTGAAATAAATCCATCTAAAACTCGACTAAACCAAAAAATAAAAGGTGTTCATGGCTGTTCTTCATCGTACAGATAGATCTAAAGTTTTCAGAGTAATTATTAACACTCTTAGTCTTAAGCTTACCTCAAACCTAGTGTGTCTATATATATAATTCTATAGATTACGGATACTCTAATCTTTCTAACTTATTCGTTCTCATCCTTTTTTTAAAATTCTTGTTATAACTCAAAAATTAAACAGAAATGTTCACAAAAATATGTTTAAAAAAATCAAAAGTTTCTCTTTTTCGTATATAATTCAGTAATAATAAATAACATGAAGAATAATATAAACAAAAAGCTGAAAATAAAAATTCACCAAGCGGATATTCTAGCTTTAGGTATGACGGAAGAAAATTTAGGTAATATGATTAAATTCAACAGGAAACCCTCAGGTAAATAATAAAAATATTTGTTGTTTCTCATCGACCCATAGTCCATACCCAAAATGATGGTCCATCCTTAACATTTACTTTATTGAATGGACATTAGTATTGTCATTTTGGAATTAGGAGAAATTGCCACATTTTTGTTGTCGAAATTACATAATTTAAAATACAAACAAATAAAATCAATCAGTTTTATTAAGAGGACTTTCAGCTGATAAACTAATAAACAATTTCCGTTCTATAAAAGAAGTCTGTACAAACTATACAATAAAGGACACCCAATAGTCTCAAAGTTATGAAATAAATTCCATGTCAAAAACAACAAAATAATTATAATTTACATGAACATGAAACAATACATCCAGAGGAAACCCTGCAGTACAGAAATACAATCTAAAGTAGTTTTCTTTTTTCTACAAACTCTTCAGGAACATGTACAAAAACCGTCCTATGAACATGCCGTTTAGTGAGTGGCTCCTGTTTAAGAAATGTGACAGTTCTTGAACGTTAAAAGACAATTTTCAGCAGCTCCTTACGAACAGTAGATTGTTGGGAGTAGTCGCTGATGTCCGTTGTATGACAAAATTATGAACCTACCCATCAGCCCAGTTTCCACGATTGCATGGGTCCATAAAAGATAACAAGATCCGTTGTAATCTTTCCCCAGGGACTGAAGCCGAACGACAGAAATGATGAGATCACAGTTCACACACTTGTATGTTAATATTTAATATGTGTTTATAAACTGTCGTTTCTATATCTCCCTGGACAACTGAGAGTATGTCACCTTTTTGTTTCTATAAATACACGACTACAAACAGAAACAATCAAATAATTGGTTTTAAAAGTCTGCATGCGCATTACAATACAAATTAACAATTAAAAAATAAATATTTATATGCTATCAAATCATTAAATAGTAAACTGGTGAATATAATAATTAATAATAGGACATAGATTGTGTGGTTAACTCTTTAAAACTGGATTTTTAGTGCTAATCATTCAAAACTTTCAAAATACCAAAGATCAAACAAACAGAATCCGACAACTATAAGAATCTACTTAATTTACCGTCAAAACCAATGTTGAACTTGCCTTTCTTGAGCAAATACAGAAATTTAAGAAGTACTTTTGATTTTAATAATCGCTCTTCAATAAGAAGGTATTTTACGTCAACAATTACAAACTCCATTGTGTTACTGTTAGTTATGTTTACTTTCACTGGAATATTGCCGCCGACCTGTCTGGGCTGACCAATACTGGACAATAGTTGACCACTTGATGAAGAAACAGAGTTAATTAATCAGTATTTAGTCCCAATTCTTGTGTGGTAAATATAAGCCATTTTACTTCTGCTAAAACTTGTCCTGAATTTGACAATTTAGAGAAGGAAACCGTAGAACATATCAATGACCACCTTGGTTTTTTATACGATCATAACGATGCATCTAATATATAGTGGTACTGGGTTGCATGGAGCCAGTGTACGAGTTGTTTGTTTGCCATATACTTTCAGGCTAAAAGGAGAATAATTAGTAACGGGGATTTTTTCCTCACAGAGTGCCACCTAAGACCATGCACTCCGCTCTACATTTTCAACTTCAATGATTATCAAACGGGGTCATAAAACGTAAACGTGTATGCGTAAATAATTGTTTTTTAGCGCATAACTTTCAACAAGTTAATACACTTGCGCCATTTTTGGTCTTTTTATGAATAAAGACAGTTATTTTTGTACCAGACAGTTTCGAAATGATTACGCATAAAATCATATTAATTACTCGTAAAGTCATATTGTTTGACGTAAAGTTTTTGACATATTCTGACAATCAAACATTTCATGCTGAAATCACTGGTTTTTATGGACAATTTCCGTAGAGGATTGAGACCTGAATACGGCATTAACGGACTGCACACACGTGACTGTCCCCCATCAAATGTCACATGTTAAATCGTATAGAGACTCGTATCTTGAGGTGAAAGTTGTGTATTGTAGTTTCTGTATTATGTACTTTATAAATCGATTTCAGTATAATCGAAAAACGTTACTTACTAATTAATGTCTTTAAGACAAATAATCGAATAAGACCAACATTGTCTTCAACGTTTCAGTGGCACCACTGCTATGTTTGAGCTCATTCTTTCTTCATTTTTTCCCTTTTTTTTAATTAATATACAATGTATATATAATCTGTTTCTAGGCTATATTTGTTTTTAAGCATAAACAGATTGGATTTATTTTATTTTAGTTTTTATTTATCCTAATACAATATAGAATAATTTTGGATATTCAAATTACCAAGCAAAATGCAACAACTGTGTATTTCTATCCAAAAATATTTGTGTCCTATGGATACATTCTTTCATTGCTAATATGCAGAAAAAACGGGAATATGTTTAAAGGTATACATACATGTTGTGTCAGTGATGTGATATACAAATAAATATACTATTAAAGTTACAACTCTACATAAATAACGTAATATGCAAGACATGACGTCACGGATGATGGAACATGTTTGATTATAAAGGTAAAATACCAAGATCACAATCCGCATTGAGGAAACGACACAAGTGGAACATAGAATCAAAAGGGTTAGGGTTATAGTAAAGGAGATAAAATAAAAACACGATCATATAATATAAAATGGGCAACATATCCTGTTTCATGGGTGGCACCAGTCGTGTATAAAACGACATGAGTGTCATTTTTATATGGAAATCTTGGTCAATAACACAGTACTGACACATTTTTTAAAGGGCCGGGGTGGCTCAACGAGTTAGGTAGTTGGATTACCTAGCAACTCATACAAGCCTATCACCAATACGGTGTGAGTTCGCGCCCCCGGCTTTGCATATTACAAAAATGGTGCACTCGACTCACAGCCGCAAGTGATAAAGTTGACCAGTTACTTGCCCATGGTCGGTGGTTCTCTCCGGTTACTCCGGCTACTTCCACCACTATAACTGGTCGCCATGATATAGCTGAAATATTGCTGAAATTGGCGTTAAACACAATAATTCAAATCAAATCATATTTTTTAAATGTATGAGTACAATTTCCATCTCTGCTCTATCGCGAAATTCTATTTATGAAATATTCATTGTCCTTACATAAAATTGATGAACATACTAACTTGCTGAAGTTACTGTTTAATAGATATTTCTAGACGTTCTTTCAGTTATGAATGAAGTATAGTGTATATTGAAGATAGCAGTTGACATGTTTTGATATACGAACAGACCCTAAGTTTAACCTGGTTTTAAACTTTTGTGATAGTCTGTATTTTAATCTTTTTATATGTTTTTGTATTTCTATTCTTTTTCAGTATTGTCATTGGTAATAAGTAAATTGAATGGAATTATTTAATTACTTTCTTTTATTATAGATTAATTACAAAGTGTAATTAAGTATGTTGATATTATTTTGATTAATTGATTTTACTATAGACCTGTTTGACGGACATGATATAATCACGGACTGGTTCTATTATATTTAACTCTAACCATTTCGTTGAAACGCACTATTACTTTATCTTCCTTGGTCACTTCTAATTTTGGCGGTAAATTCCTTTGTCTATTATCCTAAATTCTATACGACACCATATTGCTTTTGATGTATCTCTGTGTAACATAACCCGAATAATCCAGTCGTTATATTACACTCCCACTGGTCGCTACATTAACATCCTCATCCAGCGATAATGCCGACAGAGGGCGCAGTATTATTAAAGTTATGTGCAACATTGGAATTTAGAGCTGGGATTCAGAAGTTGAAAATCTAACTATTTGGAGAGCTTATTTCTTTTCTAAGGTAAATTTGAATTGGTTTCACCACCGATCCACTTATGGAGATCTAATAAAGAAATCCTTTACACCTCATGTGAGGGATATTAGAGATTATATTATATACTATATATGAAATAATTGTGCCTAAATAAAAATAGAAGAACCCTACAGTAAATGTGTTATTTTCATTTGGAGGGAGAACGAAATAATACTACACTTTTTGACGGTTGAGGGTTTTTTTTACGGTGTGGTTTTAACCATTATGTTAAATGGTTAAATAACATCTTAACCGGGATCGTAACACGTGTGAATATGTTTGCACCTTGTTAATTACCCGTATACCGGTATGTTTGTAATAGGAACATCTGTGTATTATAGAACCATTTACAAGTTGTTTTATTGACATTCTGCATTGTTGTATTTGTTTATAAAGAATTAAATTTTTTTTTTTTTTTTTTTTTTTTTTTTTTGTGTGTTTAAGAGTTGAATTGTTTTATTTGTTAATGAAGAATTAATTTTACTTTGTTAATAAATAATCAATGAACTAGAAAGTTCTCTTAAATATTGTTCTGCAACCATTGCGTTTTTTTTATCTATCTTAAACATGTTTATGGTTCATGATTTAAACGTGTTTCAGATTGTTTTCAACCATAAGCAAGTTTGAGAATAAAAAAAACTGCAGGCCTTTAATGCAATCGTAACTACTCGGCCATTCTCGCTACCCTGCAAATAACCTCGTCCGTACATAGTAGAAATTCTTCTTAAATTGTTTGCCGGAAGTTAAGTTAAGTTAAGCCGCACAAAAATATAATCCACGAAAATCCAATATGGAAGACATACTAAGTAAAATCTAATTATGCAAAACTAATTAAAACTTTAATTGAAATATAGAAAATTGTTTAAAATATAACTTTATCAAACTTTCATGTAACTGACATGTGAAAAGTAGTGCGATTTATACGCCTAATGCATACGAGGTTATTTGCAGGGTAGCGAGAATGGCCGAGTAGTTACGATTGGCCTTTAATGATAATGTAAACAGTGGATCTGCTGATAGTTCACTGACGGTTCATACTTGGAGGAACCAGCTACATACATATAATTATGTTTGTAATTACAATTGTGTAATTTTGATTATTCCAATACATAGAGTGTAGATAAAGTTCTAATCTTAAGGCGTTATAAAAGATGTAGGAATATATGTCACTACTGGTCAGCGAGTAGTGTGGCAAATTCCGTCATTAATTACCAGGTCCCGGTTGTTCAAAATACTGGATAAAGTTATCCACTGGACAACTCCTTATCCATTGAACAGCTAGCCAGTGGATACAATTTGTTCAAAAGCAAAGACAATGGTTGGCAAACTATCCACAGGACAAAGCTGGACAGGTCCCACGATTCTTTGCACTTCCTGTCTAAAAGCAATAGAAACCATAAAAGACAAAAAGGTCTGCTTACTTCAGCGACATTTCAAACTGTTTTTCACACAGTTAAATTTATTTGTTGCGATCTGCAAATGATAATCATTTGACTATTTATGTGCTGGGCTTGTATTTTAAGATACACATAGAATACTTTTCCACGACATACAAAAATACAATTATTATTCGAGACATATTGTGACTAATTCAACATTTTGTGTATTTAGTTTTACTTACACAATGTTTTAGACAAAATTAGGGAAACAATTTTTTCTTTTAAATTTTATACGCCCGTTTCGAGACGGTCCGTATTATGTGATTGGGTATTGCGGGCGGGCGTGCGGGCGTCCACACAGGTTTCCGCACAATAACTTTAGTTCTGTATATTGAATCTTTACCAAACTTGACCACATGATTCCCCTGTGGAAGGGGAAGAATCCTATTTATTTTGGGGTTATTAGGTCAAAGGTCAAGGTCACCGTTACTATAAATAGATTTTTTGAGAGCAGGGTTGTTTCCGCACGATAACTTTAGTTCTGTATATTGGATCTTTAGCAAACTTGGCCACATGATTCCCCTGTGGAAGGGGAAGAATCCTGTTTATCTTGGGATCATTAGGTCAAAGGTCAAGGTCACAGTTACTATACATAGAATTTTTGACAACAGAGTCGTTTCCACATAACTTTAGTTCTGTATATTGGATCTTTACCAAACTTGACCACATGATTGCCCTGTGGAAGGGGAAGAATCTTAATTATTTTGAGATCATTAGGTCAAAGGTCAAGGTCACTGTTACTATACATATAATATTTGACAACAGGGTCGTTTCTGCATGATAACTTTAGTTCTGTATATTGGATCTTTACAAAACTTGACCAAGCGATTCCCATGTGTAAGGGGAAGAACCCTGTTTATTTTGGGGTCATTAGGTCAAAGGTCAAGGTCACTGTTACTATTAATATAATTTTTGACAACAGAGTCGTTTCCGCACGATAACTTTAGTTCTGTATATTGGATCTTTACCAAACTTGGCCACATGATTCCCCTGTGGAAGGGGAAGAACCCTATTTATTTTGGGATCATTACCATTATACCGTTTGATAATTTATATAGACGGGCGTATTTTGTGATGCACACATTTCTTGTTTTTAATTATTCGGAAATTGATAGATAAAAAATATGAAGGTATATTTATTTTCCGAACATCATTTTACAAAACTTAGAAATATTTTATAATGATCCAGTTCAATTCTTAATGATGTTGTATAATGGAATCCTATAACAATAAAATCTCCTTTTTTTTAATTCATATTGTATAACATTTATATATTTATTTAAAAACTGTCTATTTATCTTAATTCCTGTGAAACACATATTTCCCAAAAAAGGGAAATGCATTTTTTTGAAACTGTATATAGAAGAAAAAATTCATGACGATAAGAAAATCTAAACTAATTTCCCTTGGTGGCAATATTTATCCTCTGGATAAAACTTTATCCGTACCAAATTAAACTGGACAAAATCTATCCAGGATAAAGCATGTTTGGCCAGTGGACAACTCTTAAACAGCAAAATGTATCCAGTGGACAGTTGTCCTCCGGATAGATGATTTACCCTGTTGATAACTTTATCCACTGTTTTGAACAACCGGGCCCAGAACAATTCACTTTTAAAAAATGATGTTATCTCGACTCCGATGCAATCACGTCTTGGTGTTTTTCTTTTATTCTGCGTGACTGATTGAATAGAAGAAACAATAATTGTATTGTCGTTGCTCTGAACCGACCGGGGATCGAACCTACGACCAGAGGTGAGCATGTTAACCATTCTACACTCTGAACTTGGCCTTGTTTGAACATACTTCACAGGGGACCGACCATTTAATTTTAAGGGTGGGCTATGTTTTCCCCCGGCAAGAACATTTTCTTTGGACAGAACACCAATCTGATTATTACTTCCTTTTACATGAACAATTGGTATTTTTTTCAAATGTTGCAAATAAATTCTGTTGAAAACTGTCTGATCAGGTTTAGCTTATTTCAGGTCACTTAAAATTATTATATAAAATTGGAAGACTCATTGTATTTTGCAAAACTCACAGTTCCCTTAAAAGTTAGATAATAGTTCCCTAAGTAAAATAACGTGGAACGTTACATGTCAATACACTGAGTATGTGGCAGGGTAGAGCGTCATAGATGACGTCACATGTTTACAGTTACAAATTCACGCGCCAGTGGAATGGACGTCAAGATGGCCAGGATACAAAGTGATGAGCTAGAAGCTACAATAGATAATGGTTGGTAAACTACGAACATTCACTTCCCATTCTTTTTGTAAGTATTGTCATTGATGCTTAATGCTCTTGTGAGTTGACGTGAATCTGTAGATGTTTCATGCTATTGTTTGTGTACTGTCATGACATCTGCTCGGCCATGCAATAAAGTCGGTCACTTGTTTTGATTTACAATTCTCGCGCAGCACGAGACCGATGACGTCATTCTGTATATTCATAGCGTACATAAATAAAGAGGGAATTCTTTTAAACTTCAAAATTACAAGATGAGCCCCGGATTAAAACAGATAAGATTGAATTGAATAAGTTCCATGCAAGTTAAAAAGATCCTTTTTACTAATGTCTTTTTTTCCTGATCATTATGCTTGTTAAATATGTTTTAAGCGTCGATGGTATTTCCCAAGCATTTTTACCTTTCCGGTTTGTTGATGTAATCGTCATCAAAGATCATGACCTTTTCTGGAAGGTAGGCCAAGCAAATTGTATTTGAAAATACTTTGAAAATATGATGATTGATCATTCAGATTCCACCATTTTCTAGAAAATGACCGATTTCACCGGGAAAATATATACAAGTGCTCTCCATTAGTCACAAAATGGCAGATTATTTTGCATTTCCACTGCTGCTTTAATAACAAATATACCTCTTACTTCTTGGGGTAATGAAATGATATTCACAGAGAAGATAGAAAAAGAATTAATTAAACAGCAATAATCAAAATTTATAGCATAAATTGAGCAGAGAATTAAATTAAACCAGACAGAAAAATGAGATTATCTGGGGGGGGGGACCTGTCAATATTACAAATAGCATCAACAAAACTGTATTGTTACCACTCTGTGATAATAAATGGGATTGAAATAAACAGAAATCAGTCATTAATTGTTTTACAAAAATATGGCAGTATGTAGTCAGTCTAATATATTGCATTGACAAAAACAAAAACACCAAATTCACTGGATTAAATATTTTATTATATGGGTAAGCAAGTTCAATGTTTGCATCAAATAATTAATTTTTAATACTTCAATTTCAAACTATTTAAAAAAAACATTTTTTGAAATTTTTCAGACAAAACAATTACACAGAAAAAGCTAAAATACTATACTTTCTTAATCTGGTTTACTTTTTAAGTTTGGTTGGCCTATGACAAAATCACATCATTTATTACATACTTAGTTCAAATAAAGGCATTTGTGTATGAACAATATGACCGGAAGTAAACTGTCCATATTTTCACATCCCGGGAAAATAACCGGTTATTGGATTACTACAAAATCATTTCCATATCGAGGCCCATATTGACCCGGGCCAATATGGGCCTCGACTTCGTCTCAGGCCAATATGGGTGTCTCTTTTCTAGACGTCGGAAGTATGTAATACATAGTTTAATACATGGGCATTTCCATATTGGCCTGGTTATCATCCCTCGACCCGTCTCGGGCCAAATATGGGGGTCTCGGGATGATAGCCAGGCCAATATGGAAATACCCATGTATTAATCTGTATTTATTTACCACTGACCCACCATATGTGACGTAATACGACGCCATTTGGAAAAAGGTTAGTAAACAAATATGGGTCAGTGTGTCATTATTATCGATCTTTTTTCCATGGAACTTTACACATGTGAGCAAGAATAGACGAGGAACATAATTAAAAAGAAAAAATGTTTACTTTTCAAACATGAAAAAAATAATAAAACATTATCCAATGACTGGCCGACTTATTGTCACACGGGGATATATTAAAGTCTTACCCTTATGCATGTCTAAAGCTATTTTCAAAACACACCGGACATTGAAAATTACGAAAAAGGGGTTGTTTGTTTTACATTCAGTGTACCCTGTTTCTGTGCAAATTTACCATGAAAATGAAATATAAAATTAACATCGTACACAATGAAGCTTATTGGGGGTGTTTGCTAATCTTTAACGTGAAATAATATACAGTTAGTATTCTAAATGGCCAAAATGGGATTTTATCCCCCAAAAAAACACACGATAAATTTACTTTAAGGAGCAATTTCTTCTTATTTTGTTTTTTTTTAAATAACACACATGATCTATTAAAAATAAATACACAAATGTAAATTTTTAAAACTATTTGAATTGGCATTTTGTTGTCTCCATAAAAAAATGCATGAAAAGTCCTTGGAGTAATACATTTTGTCCATGGTATAACAATTTGATTGTTGCTCCCAAGGACTTTACACCAAAGACTTATTCTTAGTAAAGTTTGAATATTTGACTATAGTGTGGAGTAATTTTTCAATTCTTTCCTCCCAAGGGATGTTTGGTGTGGTGAAACATTAATAACTTTAACATATTTTAACAAAAACACGCACACACGCACAATGAATTAATATTGAAGCAATTACTTCTTATTTTGTGTAGAAATTCAACCCACACGATCTATTAAAGATAATTAAACATATACAAATAAAAATATTCAAAATGGAATTTTCTTTATTTGTAGGGAGAGGACAGTCTATAAGTTGTGATAACTTTTTGTCCAAACCCGTTGCTGTTTTATTTGCAATAAAGTAACAAAATCTGTCACAATTTTCACTGTTACTCCAAGGACTCTTACACCAAAGACTTATTCTTAGTAAATATAAGAAATTGAGGGAAGGAAATACGTTGCGACAACTTTTCTAATAGAAAGTGAAATCTTTGCAATTTTTCAAAACTTTTTTTTTTATTATTTTCCTTGAAATCATAGTTACTCCATGAACATATTGTTTTGTTACAGTTCTATTTGTACTTCCTTTTATAAACTATTTCCTCAAAAAGCATCATAAACATCTTTAAATTTTCCCCATGATTACGATTAGATTCTGGGATATTGGAGTAATTGTTTTTGTCACAATTTGCAAAGAAAAACAACCCTTACACATTGGATATAATATTATGTTACAACAAGGACAAAATACTCCGATACAGTTGAAATTTTACAAAAATGGTATTTATTTTATAAAATACTGACGTTTTTATCACATAAGATTAACAACTAAGCATGATACATTTAATTAATCCCCCAAAAATATGAATACAGGCAGTAATTTTCCAAAATTAAATAAACCATAACATTTCAATGAGGGACAGCTAAAATATACCAAAAAATACGAGCAATTAATATCGATATTTTGTGAAAGATGTTTACGTTTTCTTCACTTAAAGATTTTAAAAGTAATCTTCAGAGTGTAAGTTAGTTATCAATTGAATCCAAAAAACATTTTCAATTTGGCAATTTCTGCATGACAGGTGCTTGGGACAACACATTTCCACATTTTTTGAGAATGACCCAGATATCGAAACGAGTCTGTTGAACCCTATAGGTGTGTCAATACACCGGACAGCTCCGTAGTTCTGTTTGCTCGATCTAGAGTATATTGAAATACCCTTTATGTGTATAAACACGCAACAGTTACAGGTATGTTCATGTGCCAACTTAGGACCCATATTTTCACCAGTTTCTATCACTGAAGACTGCATACGGAGGGATTCGTATAGTCGATTATATTTTCCTTCTTAAACTTTTTATTGGATATGCAAGGTGTGGAGCGAAAAAAATGTTCAGTTTACTAAGAGTATACGACTATGCGTTGAATCCAAAATACCTTTTTGCTAGTTTTGAAAGCATGCTCCCTCCACTTTTGTTGGTATATTTTAGCTGTCCCTCACGTTAAGAACTTCTCCTAAGCTTTCCCTCCCTTTCCTGTGTCCACTTCTAAAGCTATACCTCACTTGCGTCCAAGCTACACATCCCTGCTTTTCTTTATTTGTTCCCCCAAAAAGTGTATGGGTGGGGTGGGGTCTCCCTCACTTCTCATAATGGGGAGAGGCAGGGGCAAGTGCCCCCCCGTATCATACGCTCATATGTCCACGTTTTTATTGCTGTCACTAGGTCGATACCTCTACTGATTGACTACTAGTCCCCGAGGGTATCATCCGTTCAGTAGTTAGTGGTGCTGCACCGACATGGTTTATTAGATATGTTTATTATTGAATTTTTCAGTTTCAAAATTTACTAATTATTATAGCAAAAAATAAGGTCTCAGTCATAGTTAACCTTATATGATTTTAGCTATCTTGTTTATGCCCTTTGGTTTACTTACTTCAAAAGACTTTGAGGGGACCCCGATGAAGGTAATTACAGACACGCGCCGTGCGCGCTAAAGTAGATACATACGTCTAAATACCACCTCTAACTTCATATCCAATAATACTCCCACAGAAGACAATTAGTATATTATGATTATAGAAGACAAGGTCGTTTAGAACTTTTACATAGCACTGGCATGGCCGCATCATTTCACCAAATGTGTCAGGTTTGAGCCCATCAAATTAGTTTACTTCCTCCATTTGTTATTGGAGTGCCTGTACCGTGTCATGAGAGTGAGCAGTCATGTAAATGTATGTTAGGGATATCGATTTTTACCTCTGTTGCTATGATTTTCGGGTTGCATTTTTTAACTGTTCTGACGATGTGGTAATTTATTATCTGTACTTTTGAACGTTCTTATTAAAATGTACAATCTATAAACGACGAAAGAGAGATAACTCGTGTTAATGTAGAAAAGTTGTTTTATTATAATTGTTGTTCTGGTGATAATGTAGAAAAGTTGTTCTATGTTGTCTTGTTCTGGTTTTGTGTGGTTTTCTGTTTTGTATAGGCTCTTGTGTAAGTATAACTACCATTGTCATAGATAAGATAAAACCATGAATTTGCTGCTTTGAATTTATTTCAATTCAAACTTTTAGACAAAAAATATCACATAAAAAAAGAATAACCAAAGAACAATTATTAATAATTAACAAAAATAATCTCAGTCGGTAAAATGTCCTTGTTTAGCGACACTTGTCTTGAACCTGCCACGTGTTGGCGAGTGCATATGCATCACTTGTTATTTGTCTGTCTGATGTCATCATGTCATCAAATCTTTCGTTGTCATGAACACCAAGAAGACCACCTGTTCTTCCATGGAACCAATGGCTGACTTCAATGTCATATGAACCACTTTTGATGTTGTTGCTGACACTGAATCCCTGGCCATCAATAAAGATGTTGTCTCCTAACTGTGAAACAGTAATCTCATCTGATGTGTAAGGCAGTTTGGTCACTACCCCATCAACACGTACCTATCAAAAACAACATGAAAATCATCTCTTGATACAATTAGTTTTCACATATCTTAACTATTGTAAACACTCACTACTGTTGTACTGCTATTAATATTCAGTCATTTCTGTGAAAGTATGCAGTATTTATGTTGTAAAACGAATCTGTGCAGGTTTTCTTTATTGTTTGTTTGTATATTTTTGTGATCTACTTATTAAGATTCCTATTAACTAATTGAAGATCTGCAACCATGACCTAGATTTCCATAGGCTTCAGCCGGTCTTTAATTTTTAAGTTTGCCAAAAGTGTAGTTTGTGTTGTTTAAGCAGGCTGCTAGTAAATTGTCGACCAGAGGAATTTTACATTTTTTTTTATATTTTCAAGTCACTTATATTTCTATTTTTTTTTTTTTTTTGACATTTGGAATACTACACAAATCTAGACATGTTTTGCATTTCGCAATTGTTATTTACTGAAATTCGGCCTCATATTAAAACAACGTTCGCTATATAGATGTTGTTCTGTCACTAAATAAATCCAAGTTTGGTGACTGTTGATCGCATTTATGCCAACTAGATTAAAATAAAGGATACGACAGATACAGCTAGATCTGCTTCATACATTGACCTACACCTTGAAAATAAAGGTAATAACAAAATTACCGAACTCCGAACAATCTTACAAAGGGAAAGTCAAAACTCATAAGTATATAAACACTTGTTGAAGCTGACAGTGATTGCCGGTTAAAAAGGAATTTTTAAAATAAAAGAGATTATTTCAATTTCACATATAGTGAACTTCCCATTTATATGTAGCAATATTCCAGTTGCGTGTGTATATGTAATACATATCTCTCTCAGTTGATACGGTATTCCAGAGCTTGTGGTTTATCAGGATTTCCAGTGTTGCTGCTAACGCGGACGCCACTGAGCCAAGGATTCTTAGTGCCCAAGTCACCATTCCGAAAGTGTTACTGTGAAGCGTTACGCTAACTTACGGAATATCTGCGTCCCATTTAAAGACATATATGTTCGGTGTATTCGTTATCACTATCCCAACTTTAATTCCTCTTTCGTGACTTATCACAGTATTTCTAAGAAGAGTAACACAACGGATGCTACTAGTGTTTAAACCCTGGTTATATGGGGTATATGTGGCTCAAACTTTGTTGTGTTTAAGCCCTGGTTATATGGGGTATATGTGGCTCAAACTTTGTAGTGTTTAAGCCCTGGTTATATGGGGTATATGTGGCTCAAACTTTGTAGTGTTTAAACCCTGTGTTATATGGGGTATATGTGGCTCAAACTTTGTAGTGTTTAAGCCCTGGTTATATGGGGTATATGTGGCTCAAACTTTGTAGTGTTTAAGCCCTGGTTATATGAGGTATATGTGGCTCAAACTTTGTAGTGTTTAAACCCTGGTTATATGGGGTATATGTGGCTCAAACTTTGAAGTGTTTAAACCATGGTTATATGGGGTATATGTGGCTCAAACTTTGTAGTGTTTAAGCCCTGGTTATATGGGGTATATGTGGCTCAAACTTTGTAGTGTTTAAGCCCTGGTTATATGGGGTATATGTGGCTCAAACTTTGTAGTGTTTAAACCCTGGTTATATGGGGTATATGTGGCTCAAACTTTGTTGTGTTTAAACCCTGGTTATATGGGGTATATGTGGCTCAAACTTTGTAGTGTTTAAGCCCCGGTTATATGGGGTATATGTGGCTCAAACTTTGTAATGTTTAAACCCTGGTTATATGGGGTATATGTGGTTCAAACTTTGTAGTGTTTAAACCCTTGTTATATGGGGTATATGTGGCTCAAACTTTGTTGTGTTTAAACCCTTGTTATATGGTGTATATGTGGCTCAAACTTTGTAGTGTTTAAACCCTTGTTATATGGGGTATATGTGGCTCAAACTTTGTAGTGTTTAAGCCCTAGTTATATGGGGTTTATGTGGCTCAAACTTTGTAGTGCTTAAACCCTGGTTATATGGGGTATATGTGGCTCAAACTTTGTAGTGTTTAAACCCTTGTTATATGGGGTATATGTGGCTCAAACTTTGTAGTGTTTAAACCCTGGTTATATGGGGTATATGTGGCTCAAACTTGTGTTTTCTTTGTAGTGTTTTGTAGATCATTGTTCATCTTCTTGTCCTTTTTCTTTTGGCCACTGTAGTGTTTGTCCTACTACTTACGACTTCTGATTACCCCTTTGATATCTTAAAACGTTTCATTTGATGTGTTTGCCCCTGTCTTAAACAGGCACATAACAATGATATATTTGATGTGTTGCCCCTGTCTCAACCACGGAGGCACATAGCAATGATATATTTGATGTGTTGCCCCTGTCTCAACCACGGAGGCACATAACAATGATATATTTGATGTGTTGCCCCTGTCTCAACCACGGAGGCACATAACAATGATATATTTGATGTGTTGCCCCTGTCTTAAACAGGCACATAACAATGATATATTTGATGTGTTGCCCCTGTCTCAACCACGGAGGCACATAACAATGATATAGTTGATGTGTTGCCCCTGTCTCAACCACGGAGGCACATAGCAATGATATATTTGATGTGTTGCCCCTGTCTCAACCACGGAGGCACATAACAATGATATATTTGATGTGTTTGCCCCTTTCTCAACCACGGAAAACAGGCACATAACAATGATATATTTGATGTAACCACATCTGTTGCCAATCTTTTCACTTACTTTTCCGTTAGGATACACTTGGACGTTTTGTGTTGCTCCAACGATAATCAATTTCTTCTGTCTTCCCATGTAATTCAGAATGATACTGAATTTGTCTTTCCCAAAATCACGTGCTAATACGTAACTACATCTTCCTCTAAAGTCATATTCTTGTCCATCAAATGTGGTAAAATGATCTCCCTTGATGTATGCATGAGCTGAAATGATAGGAAACAAATAATATTACAAACCAAGAAAGATAACTCAATCACAAACCACATTGAAAAGTTGGAACAAAGATAAATATAACATCAGTTCTAGTATTGTTCATTTTAATTTGTTTTGCAAAAAGGGTAGAGATGTTAAAATAAGCTTGTTCCCCAGGAGGGTTAAAATCAATTCATCACCTAACTGTTGTCTATTTTAAATTACTATAGCCGGAAATATTTAAATCAACTCATCTCCTAACTGTTATCTACATTAGATTAGTACCACCGGAAATATTTAAATCAACTCACCTCCAAATGCTGGTATAATTGTGTGAGACCAGACATCACTTAAAGATGGTAAAGGATTTGATTCCGGTATAAATGATTTAAGACTATCTAGTGGATTGACAATTTGCTTGACTTCTGTCAAAGATTTCATCTCCAAAGGTAGATAAATATCCATTTCAAAGTGACCTTTCTTTGGGTCATAAACGGTGATCTTTGTTTTTTTAACATCAGTAATTAGGTCTTTTATATTGGTAAATTGGTCTTCAATGTCTTTCTTGATAAAGTTGACAAATTTTTGGAAAACTGATCTAATGTTTTCTTCTATTTCCCAGTATTTATAAGCTGATGAAGCCTGCAATTGAAAATAAATTAAGGTTTAAGTTAATTATTATAAAATATTATTCTTACAACTTAACAATTATCTCTCTTTAAATGTGTAAAAAGATCGAAATGTGTGACATTCTTTATCATACCATATGATAAACAGATGCTGGAAGTGTGTCAATAGTAAACATATTTAGCTATCATACCATGGGATAAACAGGTGTTGTTAGTGTGTCAATAATAAACTATTCAGGTGTCATACCATACGATAAACAGGCATTGTTAGCGTGTCAATACTATACTACATAGGTGTCATACCATATGATAAACAGGTGTTGTTAGTGTGTCAATAATAAACTATATATGTGTCATACCATGTGATAAACAGGTGTAGGTAGTGTGTCAATAATATACTATGTTATAATATAGGAGTCATACCATATGATAAACAGGTGTTGTTAGTGTGTCAATAATATACTATATAGGTGTCATACCATATGATAAACAGGTGTTGTTAGTGTTTCAATAATATACTATTTAGGTGTCATACCATATGATAAACAGGTGTTGTTAGTGTGTCAATATACTATATAGGTGTCATACCATATGATAAACAGGCGTTGTTAGTGTATCAATAATAAACTATATATGTGTCATACCATGTGATAAACAGGTGTTGGTAGTGTGTCAATAATATACTATATAGGAGTCATACCATATGATGAACAGGTGTTGTTAGTGTGTCAATAATATACTATTTAGGTGTCATACCACGTGATAAACAGGTGTTGTTAGTGTGTCAATAATACACTATATATGTGTCATACCACGTGATAAACAGGCATTGGTAGTGTGTCAATAATAAACATATTTAGGTGTCATACCATGATAAACAGATGTTGGTAGTGTGTCAATAATAAACTATATATGTGTCATACCATATGACAAACAGGTGTTGGTAGTGTTAATAATAAACTATATATGTGTCATACCATGATAAACAGATGTTGGTAGTGTTAATAATAAACTATATATGTGTCATACCATATGATACACAGGTGTTGGTAGTGTATTAATAAGTCCACTGTTAATTGATTCTCTAGCATTGTATATAACAGTGTTGTATTTGTCAGATATTTGAGTTAGTGGCACTGTTGGCAGTCTAGAACGTACGGTGTCTATAATTCTGTTACTGGAAACAGATTTCAAGGAATCTGAAAAAAATCATTCATATACAATAAAGAACATTTAGATAGTTGATTGTTTATACATTAAAGGTAGATAAAGATGGCTGAATACACGTATGTCGTTGACGAGACCACATGGGACAAAGTTCAAGATCAAAAATGATATTTCTAGTGTTTAATTTTGACCATTACACAAACATTTGTTATAGAACGTTTACAAATCATCGTCATATTTAGTTGAGATCTCAGATATTATTTAGTTGAGATCTCAGATATTATTTAGTTGAGATCTCAGATATTATTTAGTTGAGATCTCAGATATTATTTAGTTGAGATCTCAGATATTATTTAGTTGAGATCTCAGATATCATTTAGTTGAGATCTCAGATATTATTTAGTTGAGATCTCAGATATTATTATTGTGTTGCTCAATCTTTAGATTCTCTGTAATGTTTTCTAGTTTATTATTTTGTTGTTGTTGTCCTTTTTCTTTTCGCCATTGTATTATCTGCCCTATTTCGATTTGCGGTTTCTAATTACCCCTTTGGTATCTTCAAACTGTTCCTTTTGAAATATTTCTATAGTTCATGTAAATGAAGACACCAGTAATCAAAATAAACTTCTGGTTGATGTAAATGAAGAATTAGTTATCGAAATATAGTTCTGGTTCATGTATATTATGCAATGTGTTTTCTTATATATTCATTACATATTGTACCTTTGACACTTTTCCTATATTTTGTGTAGACTTGGTCGATTGTCTTTGACAACTTAGAGGTTTGTGTAGATAATATATCTACAACTTTTTCAAAATATACCCTGGACATATATTCCATCATCTGAAATAGAATAAGATAATTCTTGGACTTTTGTTTTGTATGATATGACTTAACATTTGGAAGTAGAGAGAATGGTATTTTATTGATGAATGAAAAAATATCTTCACATGATTCAGATTAATTATTTTGTTCTTTTCGAATATTGGTCCATAGATATTGCTTTGTCTATCAGGATGGCCATATGTTTGTGTACTGTTACCAATAATTTGTGTTTTACTTATGTCCTATAATATGAATGGATAATGCATATCAAACAGCCAAGCCTGAAATATATTTATATTCTAAAGTATAGCATATTTATTTCTATCTTTTAAATTATAATACCATTTCCAATTAGCACACACCTCTATGATTAACGATGCCTCCTTCATGTACTCATTGAAACGTTCCATATCTAAGTCTTTTGTAACACGCTTTATTTGCCTATCTACCTTGTTAATTTGATTTCTGAAATAAAACGAAAGTTAACTGCCACAAGTATATAGGAAGACAGAGTGGTATTTTATGTATATAGGACTAATATGGTTTCTTATTCATTATATATTTTCATTGGATAAGAGTGTGTGCCGCCACTTCTAATAATCTTCCTTTGATATTATGGCGGTCAGTTTTGCCCAATGATCGTTATTGAATCGTTAATTGATCTAGTCAAATGGAAGGTCACCCGTAAATTTATTTTCGTGAATCACAAGGGTTTTTCATAAGATAACCAAATTAGATATACTTTTTGTAATTTTTTAATAACTTCTTACCTGATAACATTCTGTGTTGACTGGAAGTGTTCAACGACATCATTCAAGTAGTAATCATTGTTACGTTTCATTCGTCTCAGTTCTGTTATTCTAGCTGACAGGAAGTTGATGTATGGCTTCATGTCCTCCGATATAGAGGATACAATAAGACCGTGTTTTGATTGTATTTCCTGTTCTACAGCCATCCAAGAGGTTTGAAATAAGTTGTTTATTCCATCTCCATATCTACGGATTTTGTTAATACCAGCAATCTGCAATAAGAACACCTAATGTTAACAGATAATGTACAGACAGAAGGATGTGTAGCAGAAGGTAGCAAGTTCTCAAATGTTTAAATAGAGGTGTTTAAAGCTTTCATATCTTCCTGCAATCTTTATCTTCCCAAAATAACATTATCATTTAAAACATAATTTATAATGTTAAAAAATAAAATGAAAAACAAAAAATACCACACATAACATTGAGAGTAATATGTTTCTGGAAACTCAGAATAAGGTGACAGTAGGTTATATACAAACCTTAACTGTTTTCAAGAGATCTGGATTCCAGTGTACACGAGTGTGAAGTATCCTGGAAGTTTTCAGTCGTAAGTTTATAAGAGTATCAGAAATTCTTTTGCTTCCCATGTTTCTAAATACTTCAGCTGTGAGTCCACTTTCATCTGCAAATTTGGCATTCACATGCAGAACATTTTGTGGATTTTCTGAAAACATTCATATAAATTGTATTACAAGTATTCTAAAGAAAACAAAAAGTAAAGCTAAATACATTTTCAAAAATAATTCCAGAATTAGGCCTATCTAGGAGCAATATAAAAAGTTATGTTTTAAACATACATGTATGTCACTTAAAATGTCTACACTTGGAAATATAGATAGGTAAAAACTTTACACAGAGGATCTTAATTAAACAGCACCTGTCATACAATATAATAATATTCTTACCAATATCGTAGTTCATGTTGACATCAAGGCTTACATCAGAAGGATCCATGACCAGCTCAGCATTTATTGGTTTGGTGTTATCATACATGTTCTTACTATATATTTTGTAGGGAGCAGTTGTTTGAACATGTCCTTGTATATTGATTGACTTGATTGGTGATGCAAGCTGAAAATAAACAAAAACATTTTTATTATCTATTATTATTTGCATTTGTCGTGAGAAGGTTATTCTTGGATCTGGTTACGGAAAGTAATTCAGCGACTAGCTGAAATTTGAGAAAACTAGAATATAAACATAAAATTGCTTATTGATAATTAGGTATTCTCATTTATTTTAATTATTCTAGGTTTGATAATATATTGAAAATAAATAGTCAGGTTTAACCAATGATACACATAGATTTTTACATTACAATAGTTTTATAATTCGAAAGTACTGTCGTCAATCTATTTTAAGTTTATATTCGACATTAAATATTTATTAAATTTATCTGAGTGTATACTTCTTTTGTACCATTTATTTTATTCTGTCACATATCTAACTTTTTATTTTATTCTGTCACATATCTAACTTTTTATTTTATTCTGTCACATATCTAACTTTTTATTTTATTCTGTCACATATCTAACTTTTTATTTTATTCTGTCACATATCTAACTTTTTATTTTATTCTGTCACATATCTAACTTTTTATTTTATTCTGTCACATATCTAACTTTTTATTTTATTCTGTCACATATCTAACTTTTTATTTTATTCTGTCACATATCTAATTTTTTATTTTATTCTGTCATATATCTAACTTTTTATTTTATTCTGTCACATATCTAACTTTTTATTTTATTCTGTCACTTATCTAACTTTTTATTTTATTCTGTCACATATCTAACTTTTTATTTTATTCTGTTACATATCTAACTTTTTATTTTATTCTGTCACATATCTAACTTTTTATTTTATTCTGTCACATATCTAACTTTTTATTTTATTCTGTCACATATCTAACATTTTATTTTATTCTGTCACATATCTAACTTTTATTTTATTCTGTCACATATCTAACTTTTTATTTTATTCTGTCACATATCTAACTTTTTATTTTATTCTGTCACATATCTAACTTTTTATTTTATTCTGTCACATATCTAACTTTTTGTTTTATTCTGTCACATATCTAACTTTTTATTTTATTCTGTCACATATCTAACTTTTTATTTTATTCTGTCACATATCTAACTTTTTGTTTTATTCTGTCACATATCTAACTTTTTATTTTATTCTGTCACATATCTAACTTTTTATTTTATTCTGTCACATATCTAACTTTTTATTTTATTCTGTCACATATCTAACTTTTTATTTTATTCTGTCACATATCTAACTTTTTATTTTATTCTGTCACATATCTAACTTTTTATTTTATTCTGTCACATATCTAACTTTTTATTTTATTCTGTCACATATCTAACTTTTATTTTATTCTGTCACATATCTAACTTTTTATTTTATTCTGTCACATATCTAACTTTTTATTTTATTCTGTCACATATCTAACTTTTTATTTTATTCTGTCACATATCTAACTTTTTATTTTATTCTGTCACATATCTAACTTTTTATTTTATTCTGTCACATATCTAACTTTTTATTTTATTCTGTCACATATCTAACTTTTTATTTTATTCTGTCACATATCTAACTTTTTGTTTTATTCTGTCACATATCTAACTTTTTATTTTATTCTGTCACATATCTAACTTTTTATTTTATTCTGTCACATATCTAACTTTTTATTTTATTCTGTCACATATCTAACTTTTTATTTTATTCTGTCACATATCTAACTTTTTATTTTATTCTGTCACATATCTAACTTTTTATTTTATTCTGTCACATATCTAACTTTTTATTTTATTCTGTCACATATCTAACTTTTATTTTATTCTGTCACATATCTAACTTTTTATTTTATTCTGTCACATATCTAACTTTTTATTTTATTCTGTCACATATCTAACTTTTTATTTTATTCTGTCACATATCTAACTTTTTATTTTATTCTGTCACATATCTAACTTTTTATTTTATTCTGTCACATATCTAACTTTTATTTTATTCTGTCACATATCTAGCTTTTTATTTTATTCTGTCACATATCTAACTTTTTATTTTATTCTGTCACATATCTAACTTTTTATTTTATTCTGTCACATATCTAACTTTTTATTTTATTCTGTCACATATCTAACTTTTTATTTTATTCTGTCACATATCTAACTTTTTATTTAACAAATAACTGATTTCAACCAATCAAAGTTTACTAAAGATAACTGTACTGACCTCCACTTTCAAAGTTTTCCTTAAGTTGTCAATTTTACCCATTAGTCCGAAATTCTTCCTGACTTTCTCTACGGTTTGGTATTTAACATCAACAGACCCCATTTTAATACTGTCAGATGCCTGTAAATGTGATGTTATTTCTACGTCAACTGTTGTATATGGATGTTTGATTCCTACATTAAAGCTGTAGTTTGTGTCAGTACCAGACGACAGGTCCTCGAGTCTAGAGCTAATAACGAGAGTCTTCATGGCATCTCGTGAGTATTTTAGTTCTGTTTTTCCATCAAATATTACACTTCCCTTGTTTAACTGGACTTGAGAGTCAAGTTTTACGTCCTATAAGAAATACAACATTCAATTCAAATTAATTTACACAAATTGGATTCTGTCATAAATTGGTCTAATATACTAATATCCTTCCAACCTATGTTAAAGCTCACAATTTGGTACAGCTTTTATGAATTACCTCTTAACTGAAAAATAAATGTCCATATAATAAGTTATTAAGAAATTTAGCCATCGCAGAAAGCAATCTCTTATTATATAATACCATATAGCCGGGTATTTTTGAGGGTATAGAATTGAACTTTTGAATTAAAGACGTACACGAAATTATTTGGAGGTTTGTATTGTCGCTATATCGCTACGTTTTACATTATACAATGTCTAACATATATACAATATACGTACATTGGCAGGAAATATTAGCTTTAGAAACGGGTAGAAAAGCAAGCTTTTCTATCCTGTTTCCCAACGAATTCAAATTAATTTTATATTTACCAATATACGTATATTGTGTTTATCCTGCAATGGCAAAATGTCGAAAGCATTTGCCAAATTGTCGGAAAAAGCGTCGATATACCGTAATAGTTTTCAAGGTGTCCTCTGTGAATTCCACGCTTATACTGTTACCGTTTATTTGACCTCCTTTATTAGTACTCAAAATCACAAAATTTCAGGATAAATTAATATTGGTGATCTTTATTTTGGCGCTTGTCATCAAAGGGGAAACAAAGTAAAAAAAAAATCACCCCGCGAAAATATTTCTCTAGTACATTAGCTTAAAAAAAACCCAACGTAGATATCAAATTTAGTGTTCACGACGCGTATTCAGAATAACCTTTATATCAGGTACTCTTAAAATGGAAGATTGGAAACCCAAATAATTTAAAGTTTTGACTACACCAAACACCATGTATATATGTAATCGTCACTGCGAATTTAGTATCAATATCAAGTCTTTATAAATTGAATTCCTCTCAGCCGAACAACTCTCTACTTAGGACTAAAAAGTTGTTAAAAAGGTGTTTAGACAGGTTTGACAAGTTTCACTGTACATTATAAACGTACCTGTCCTATGCTTGGCATCTCAAGAACGATGTTAGCATCCAAACCATTACTGCTTGGAGTTATATCTCCTTTCATTGAGATTTTCTTTGTTTCATCTCGATCAGCATCCCAATAGAAAGATCCCACCACCATCTTAGATCCAAGACGATTCTGAACTTGATTGGTCACCATAATAGATCTACTTGGAAGACGAACTTTCATGCTACTATCTCTATTGTCTGCGCTATGCTTACAGTCATAATTGTACCCGAAGACATTCTCGTCATTGATAGAGAGATCAAATGAGACCAAGTCATGATTGTTAGAACGTTCTAATTCTCCTCTTACTTCTGCTGTCTTGGATGGATGAACAAATTTCAATAGTAAGTTACATTTGTTCTCACTGTGACCGTAATATGCCTCCACATTTACATTGCTATCTGCCGTGTTGGTATCCCAGTTGAAACTGATGTCTGTGTTCATTTTCGAAGAATCTTTGTGACCACCAATGCGGAAATTCATTGGTCGAGGGTGTCGTGTTACTATGGACACTGTGTGTTTGTCTGTGTTGCTGTATGACGTGTCGATGTCCAAGAGTCGGTTACCATTATGTTCTACAAAGACTGACTGCATGTAGCTATCGGTGGAATATTTGTTTCCAACATTAAGTGTCATTGTTCTGAGTACTTTAAATGGTGTCCTGACAGTGAGTGAGTATTTCATTTGTTTTCCGTTGAACATGTCGGATACATCACATGAAACGTCTACAGAAATCATGGCATCCTTCTTCCATGCAGTTTCCAAGTGGGTTTGATATTCATTTCCTTGCTTCTGGTTTACTAAGGATAAGCGAAGATGTTCAAAATTCTCTATTCCAGTTGCAAGGATTGCAGTCCCTTCCATATCAATGGGAGAAATGTATCGCAGGTGGACCTCAGAATTGATTGGTTTCATCAAAGGAGTGACAACATCGAGTGAAGCACGGAGGTCTGTGATGTCGCCAGTGCATGACATACTGATCTCTGAGGATTCCAATCCCTGGAAAGGTGTTTTTAGCTGAATTCTAGTTGTCATTGGACTGCTTTGTAAATCCACCAGGACAGATAACTTTACAGCTTTCTTGTTCAATTTCAAGACGGTATCAAGATCGTAAATCATGTTTTGTTTCTCCAATTTTCCTCTTAAAGACAAAGCTTTAAATTGTTGATATGGTGTTTTAATATCAACATTAAACGACTTAGCAGAAACTTTAATTTCGCCGATGATTTGAATACCAGTGGAACATGTGTAGTCTGTGAATAAGGCGAAAGTCTTGTCAACTTGGTGTTTATATATCCATCTCATCAATTCATGACCCTTAATTGGAGTTTTTAGTTCTGCCTTGATATCAAGTTTCTTGAAATTTTTATTTAAGAGGTTTATGTTCATTTCGTAACTATTTTCTGGTGAAAGTGATAATGCAGCAGATGTTGTCATATAGTTAGCCTTTCCAGTATGCGTCAGGACAGCAGATAAAGATCTGGCACATTCGAAGGGTGTTTCAATTTTCATCATTATCTCATATGAAGGATGGCTTTTGTACGATGTTTCTAAAGCAATTTCATCATTATCAACTTTTCCATTCAATTTGATATTGAAGTCGTTGAAACTTCTCTTTGCCATCAGCCCTACTTCAGCATTTTTTGTTATTCCGGCGATATTTACATCAAGGGTCGATCTGATTTCCGCTGATCGTCGTTCTGTTATACTCGTAACGGTGTTAGACGTGAAGTAATTGTCACTTCCGATTGAGGCACTGATAGAGGATGACGATTTCTTCCAACTTCCAGAAAAATCATATTTCATGTTAATGTCCTCCATTATGGCAGTCTTCATTTCAATGTTACCATGAATTACACTGGAGCTCATCTCGTGTTCAATTGCTAAGTCGAACATATTTCTGTTCTCTGTCGAAAGATCAGAGGAAAGACGGAAGTTTGTAGGATTGTTATTGAAGTTAATATTAAAAGCCATGTCTGTATATCCATCTATAGGTGTTTTCAAATTTATCTTAGCTGAAAATGGAGAAACTTTGTCTAGGATTACATTGAGTTCCACGCTCTCTGATCCAATTTTACTGTTGAATTGTACTGTGCCAGTTTTACGGTTCATTTCATACAAGAAATTGGCAGATATTTGTTCGAATCCTGCAAATGGGGTTTCAATTGTCATTTTAGCATCGACTCCATTATAAGTGGTAAGTGACATTTCGCTGTTTATGTTCTTTGAATTGTATTCTGTGTTTATGATTATAGAATACTGATTTTGTGATATTCTCCTGGTGATACTAATACTACTGTCATGTACAATGCTTCCTGCTACTTTGATCTCTGTAGAACTTCTAAGGACGTCAGAAGTTACTTGAAACGTTGACGTCATTTCAATATCATCAGTGAATGGCGATATCAAACCAAACTTCATCTGGTAATCATCTTTAAGATCAAGCATAGCTTCAGTTGTTATTCTTTCTTTATTGCATGACATATCGATCTTGATACCGTATTTTGAATTTCTTTTGATAATGTCGTATTTGGCAGTCATTTTATGCATCATGTCGCCATATGTCAGATCTACGTTGGAACTTAATCTTTTTGGTGTTCCATCTAAAGACAATCTTGCATTGATATCTTTTGTAAACGGTGATTTCAAAGTCATCTGAGCTGCGTTGTTGTCTGTTGAGTCATAGGAACCGTCCAATGATATTTCTTTGCCGTTGTAAGATGCAGATGCGGATGTTGAAAATTTCTTGAAGTCTCCAAATGTATTATGTCTTGCTAATATTTCATGCTGCCTTGATCCACTATAATCAATCTGAAGTTGAGCATTGAAATCTGTTGGTTCTCCATTATATTTAACTGTTACAACCATATCGTCAGTCCATGGTGTTTTAACTATTACATTGCCGTCAAACCCAGAAGACATGTCAGCAGACAATACAGATGACACTGTTTGATCATTGTATCTTCCTTCAATCAGCGTTTGAATGTTATTTCCTTGCATGTTGAAGTTAAAGACTAATTGGATATTATGTTTAATGGACCCACTGTAGCCAAGTTCCAGTTTTGATGTGAACGATAAAGGTTGTCCTTGATGTAAAAATGAAACTGTTATATCGTCCATCCATGGTGTCTGCAAAATTATGTCTGCGCTGATGCCCGATTTCATGTTAAATTTTACTTCAGAGGAACATTCTTTTCCATTATACATGGCATTGATTTTGGTCTTAAATTTTTTGATTGATCCAGAGCGCTTAAAACTGATACTAGCATCATGCTGCAAAGATCCACTATAGGTGATTTTTAGGCATGTCTTAAAATGTTTGGATTGACCTTCATGAGAGAAGGCGACAATTATATCCTCAGTCATTGGTGTTTTCAATGAAGCCTTTCCTTCAATGTCCTTGGTGGCGTCGAAAGTGATGTCGGTTAATAAGTCCTTGCCATTATAAGAAAATGATCCTTTGGTAGAAAATTTCATCATTGATCCAGAATAATCAACTTTAAGGCTAGCATCGTGTTGTAGAGATCCACTGTATGTTATTTTCAAGCAGGTTTTAAAGTTGGTATAACTACCTTTGTTGGAGAAGTGAACAATCATGTCATCAGAGATAGGTGTTCGCAATGTTATCTTTCCCTCTATGTCCTTGGTTGCATCAAATGTGATGTCGGTTGATACTTCCTTGCCATTATATGACAGAGATCCCTTCGTCACAAATTTCATAATTGATCCAGCATAATCAAATTTAAGACTAGTATCATGCTGTAGAGATCCACTGTATGTTATTTTCAAGCAGGTTTTAAAGTTGGTATAACTACCTTCGTTGGAGAAGTGAACAATCATGTCATCAGAGATAGGTGTTCGCAATGTTATCTTTCCCTCTATGTCCTTGGTTGCATCAAATGTGATGTCGGTTGATACTACCCTGCCATTATAACTGATTTCTCCATTAGTACTAAATTTCATAAATGATCCAGCATGGCTGAATGATATGTCGATTTCATGACTTTGTTTTCCGTATTCTAATTTAGCTTTTGATCTGAACACTGTCATTGACCCTTCATGGCTGAAGGAAATGAGGAAGTCAGAAGTTACTGGTGTTTTCAGACTAAATCGCCCTTCCAGATTTTTACTTGAATCAAACTGAAGTTCTGCAATCACTTTCTTGTTGTTATATCTAGTGTGTAGTTTAGATTTAAAATTAGTAATATCTCCATCAAAATCAAATTTTCCGGAAACTGCCTTGCCATTGTATACAGCTTGGGCTGACGATTTGACATAGTTGGATTCTTGGAGTACAGATAATGTGACTTCTAATTCGTGTTGTTTTGCTCCTTTGTATGATAACTGAGAAAGTGATCGGAGATTGCCGAAGTCGTTATTAGTAGATGTAGCGAAAACAATGTCGTCCGTGAATGGAGTTTGAATTGCAGCATCAAGTTGAATTCCATTTGTAAAGTCTGTTATTACCTGACCAGATACTTTTTTGTAGCCGTACGAAATTTCCGAACTTGATTTAAAATTATTCTTTGTTCCATCGTGATTTACTTCAAAGTTAATATCCTCTGTGTATGGTGTTCTCATGGATCCTCGTATATCAATGCGATCATTGGTGATAACTGTTAAATCTGCTTCTGCCATTTTACCATTGATAGTTACTTCTCCGTGACTGTCAAAATTTGTCAACACACCAGAATATCTTGTAGACATGTCAGCTTCTCGGAATGATGCAAATGGTGTTCTGATGGACAAAGATGACTTCATGATATCATCTGCAGAATGTGTGGTGTCAACTGTTATCTTTTGTTGGTCTATTCCTGTTTCAAAATGAATATTCATGTTTTTCATTGGTCCAGTCTTTGAATATAGGGCGTACATTGATCGTGCTGATTTAAATGGAGTAGAAATCATTACCTTCCCAGAAACGTCAGATTTACTGTCCATTTGTGCGTCTACAACTATCACCTTTTTTCCATACGAAACCTGTAATCTTGCTTTATTGTTGAACATGGTTCCTTCGTGTTCTATGGAAACCTCCATTTTTGGAGCACCTAATGCTTTTACAGACATCGTTCCAAAAATTGTGCCCTTATGCTTAAAAAGTAGATTTGCATCTAGAATGGTTTTTTTCCCATAAGATATGGTGACAGTAGATTTCATCTTTCCTTCATTTTTATATAAGATATTAGCCTTTAGTGTGTCTGTATAAGGAGATTGTAGTACAAATTGTCCTTCTACACCACTTAAAGAGTTGAATGTGATATCAGCAAAACTTTTCTTCTTGTTGAACATAACATTAGCCCTTGAATGGAAGTTGTTGAAGCTTCCACTGTGTGTGATAGACAGGTCAATAGTTTGGTAGTCAGTGAAGGGTGTTTTAATTTTAATTTCAGCTGACATACCTCCTTCTGACTTAAACTTAGCTTCGGCTGTTATTTTGTTACTCTTACTTGTGGCAAGATTCAGTTTAGTTTTAAAGTCAGACAGCGAGCCTGTGTGCGAGAACGAACCACTCAACTTTTCGTATCCTTTAAATGGTGTTGTGATAACAATATCTGCACTTTTAGTTGGCTTATTTATCAGGAAATCAGCTGAGATGGTGTCTTTTTTGAAATATGTAATTTCGGCATGTGATTTTATCTTCGCATCAGTTGTTTGGTGGGATACAGATGCCTTAACATTTTTGTATCCGCTAACAGGTGTTTGTGCTGCAACCATGATATCTATTGTTGGTTTAATTGCAAATTTGATGTCTCCAGAAAGCATGTCCTGTTTTCCTCGTGCAATCTCAGCATGGCATTTAAAGTTTGTCAATTTACCTTCGTGTGAAACGGCAGCATTCACCCTTTTCCATCCTACAATTGGTGTTTCGATGGAAGCTTGCCAATTAAATTTGGATCCAATGGAATTTTTCATGTTTGCTTTGATGATTTCCTTTCCTCTCTTTATAATTCCATCGCACTTAAAGTTTTTCCAAGTACCTTCGTGCTTTATGTTGGTTACGACTTTCTTATAACCTTTGAATGGCGAAACGAATATAAAGGTGGCTTTCATGACTTTAGCTAAACGGAAGTTGAAGTCTGTGCTAATTTTCTGCTTCTTGCTGTAGATTATGTTCACCTTGTTACGGAAACTGGTGAATTTTCCTTTGTGTTTGACTGTAAGTGTGACGTCATTAAAGAAAGGAGATGATAACTTCACTGAGCCCTGGACACGTTTTCCGGTAATTAATGCTACATCAGCGGATGCTGGTTTCATTTTGCCATAGGTGTACTCAAAGTGAGATTTCAAATTCTTAAAGGATCCTACATGATGGAATGAAGCTTTAAGATCATCAATAAGTGGGGATTTCATTGTCAATGATCCTTGCATCTTGGCTAGATTTTTAAATACAAAATCCATCTGATGTGTTTGTCCTTTTTTGAACTGTGCTTTAATGTACGAAGTAAGCTGCTTTTTGTTTCCTTTATGGCCTACTTCTAAAGACTTTTTATCTGAATATGGACTCTTGTAAGACATAGATGTCTTAAAGTTTGCCTTGTTGTTGAAGGTGAAATCTACGATGTGTTTCTTGTTTCCTTGATACTGAAGTTCCCCGTGAGTTTCCAATGAAGGATATTTGCCCTGATGACGGAATGACATACTTATTGGTTTATTATATGGACTTACAACTGTGACAGATCCTTCTTTCTTTGCATCATTTTTAAAGGAGGAATCAATAGAGTAAACCTTTCCTTTGGGATATTCAAATCCTGCATGTGATGAAATACCATTGTCATTATGTTTTAGCTTTAGAGAGGCGGAAGCATGGCGGACGATCTTAAATGGAGTTTGTACTTCCAATGTGGCGTCTAGATCCTCTAGATGTAATACATGGTTGAATTTGACTGTTATATACTTAGATGGGAGGTACTCAATATTAGCGATAGTCTTTGTGGAATCCCCGGTTTGTTTGCTTGAAATTGTCATCTGACTGTATGGCATGGCTTTAAATGGAGTTTCTATTCTGAGATTTCCGTCTATTCCACCATATGTATTTAATGCACCAGATATCAGAAGTTTCTTTGTAGCAGGTTCAACGTCAACGCTGCTTAAAAATGAAAATGACTTCATATTTCCTTTAGCTTCTATTACAGAGTTTATCTTCTTCAGAGAGTCAAATGGTGTTGCAATGGATGTTGTAAATACAAAGGCGTCGTCAAAACGGAATCGGTTTTCAATAGATATCTCTTTTCCAGAGGAATATTTAATAAAGCCAGATGTAACAAGGATTGCATCGACCTTATTTTGCTTAAAATCTACTACAATATCTTTACTAAATGGTGTTGATAGCTTCAGGAAACCAGCTGGGTACCCTGATGTCATATCAGCTGTAGCACTAACGTGAATCTTGTTCTGGTCCCATTTTATATTGATTGATCCCTCCTTTCTAACACCATGCTGATAACTGGCATCCGCTGAGTACCTTGTACCTTTAGGGCAGGTGTATTTTACAAGTGATTTGAATCCTGTCTTGGTGGTTGAATGATCCAAAGATCCGGACGTAGTCCTCATCCCTCTAAAAGGAGTTGAGAGTTCAAAACTACCTTGGATACGGTTGCTCTGTACCTTGTGACTTGTCTTCAAATTAATGTTTTGTGTGGGTAGATACTCAATATTAAGTTCAGATGAAGTCAGTCTAGATGATGGTTTGCTGACTAGTGTTATCTGACTATAAGGTACCTGTTCAAATGGTGTCTCTAGTCGAATTTTTCCATTCAGCCCATTTACAGAGTTCCATTCAGATGACAACTGCATCTTATTCATCAGTGGTTTTGCTTCTATACTGGTCATTGCCTTAAATGTTGATATACCTCCAGTAACAAGAAGGGAATATTCCAACTTTCTGACGGTTTCTAATGGCAGTACCATTGATGTCTTGACCATTTTAGTGTTATCCCATCTAAATCTGTTTTCCACTGCTATTACTTCCTTCTTACCGTATTGGATTGATGCAGATGTTGTCAGTTCTCCATCATTTACTTGATCCACACTAAGTATAATATTTTTGCTGAATGGTGATTTTATTTTAAGTTTTCCATTTTGACTGTTTTGTCTACGATCGTATGTTCCAGTAATATCAATTTCTTCATCATTATACTTCATGTTCACGTGAGTGGCCATTGGGAAACGTTGATAATCCATTGTTGATACCATCTCGAGTGATGTATCAGCCATGTTGAAGGACTGTTTGGCAGATATTTTACCGTCTTCTCTGTTGTAATTCACCAAGATAGATGTCAATATGTTACCATTATTTGAAACGGTAAAAGTGCTGTCAATTAATGATGGCCTATGTTGATGGTTTAAAATCACCTGGAGGTCATTCCACATTGGAGATTTGATTTTGAGAGTAAGTGACATTCCTCCTTGTCTTAATGACATTGCTTGTCTTCCATTTAACTCAACCTTGTATACCTTGTCGTTTAATTTAGAATGGACGACTGCATCAATTTCATCATTGATGCGACTGTAATCCCAATCAGAAACATATCTCATGGTTGGTACATACAAAACCAATTTTCCACTATTCTTTAGGCCTTTGGCATTAGGCCTGTGATCTACTTGTCCCTCATACCTATAGGTGTTGCCGTTATATTCTAATACCATGGCGTTCTGATATTTTCTGTCACCTGATGATTTATGGTTGATATTAAATGATGCAGTCCTCAAGTCTGGAATTGATGACTTGACACTGATAACAGCTGCAACATCTGATTCATCTTCTTTTCCTTTATTTGTATACTCTAAGTCTACCTGCATTTTATCTTTGTTCCATTCCGTCTTTAACATAGATTTTACTTTGTCAGTAGAATCGTGATCAATCTCCATTGATGATGATTTGTAACCTTTGAATGGAGTCTTAACCATAACAGTTCCATGGAATTTATTAATAGAAATTGGCTTGTCAACATTCACCAAAACTGCAATCTTGGTAGATTTACCCCATGAGAAGTCCATATTATTTGAGTATTCTTTGCTGTTAGATGAAAGGTCATAGTTCAGTTGAACTAAACCGAAATCTTTTAAAGGTGTTTTCAAGCGCAATGACCCAGATTTAACAGAATCTTTGTTATCAAGTCCAACATCGACAACGATTTGCTGCTTTCCTGCTACGAACAAGTCAAAGTGTGACTGTGTGATTTTTTCCACTTTATGGTTGTAGTTCATTTGAATATTCTTCAAAGGATTTTCAGTTATAAATTTTGCGCTCATGTCCATAGGAGTTCGGTAATTAACCTCACCCTCAAGTGTAACTTTCTTTGATGCATCTTTATCCCATTTGCAGTTGAATTTTCCTGCGTATTTTGGATGGTTCTTCTGGCCCTCAATGTTAACTGTGATATGTCTTGTTGCTATCTTTAGATCACTGGAAATGCTGATCAAGGATTTTGGTTTATATTGGGAGGTAAAGGCTACTGCATAGTTCTTGCCAATCTGTGCTCCCAATCTAAAGTCACGTGGATTCCTGTTAAGCTGACCGGCTAGTTTATATGGCTTTCTTCCTGGTAATGTGATGTCATTGGTCATTTCATATTCCATGGCTGAAATTCGCTTAATTTTTGACGATAAGGTGGCCTCCTGTTTTCCAATTTTGGCAATTACGTCATTGGAATACTTTTGTTTGTTTTGTTGGATGAAAACATTGGATAGGGAGAGATCTTTATCGTTCCATGAGAAAGAGGCTCCACCAGAAATGGATGTAAGCTTCCTAGATTTGTCCTTGAGGAAAACTGAGGTAGCAAAAGTGTGTTTTGTACCGACAGACACTGAAACACTGGTATCCAATGACTTTTTGTTGTGTGTGTGACTTCCTTTAACTTTGATGTCGGTTCCCTGTAAAAATATTACAGAGGTCAGTGTGACAGGTAGGTTTTACATCAAGTTTAAAATAAGATTTATAGCAAAAACTGTTCAATGCTTCAAAATCCATATACATATAATTTAGACAAAGCAGATCTTTTTACTACTCAATCGTTAGTCTTCTGTGTAGTGTTTTGTGGACCATTGTTTACTTTTGTGTCTTCTTTCATTGAACCGGATAGCTGATGCAATGGCTAGCATGCTCGCTGAGAGTTCGGTAGATCATAGCTTCGAGACTTGGTCGGGTGAAACGATGATTATGAAATTGGCATATGCCGCTTATTCACATCATAAAGAAGTAACATCAAAGACTGATTGCTTCGGAATCAGGATTATGCGTCGTCCCAGTGGAGTAACATGTCTACCTTCGAACTGTTATTTCAGTGAGCTAGCGCTATAAAGATCCAACTAATAATGGTCTTGTACACAACAAACAATAACTCATCCACTCTTTAGGCTAATGTATTGTATGTCTTCGCTTTACGGCTTCTGGTTACCCCTATTGTGTTTTTACACTTTTATGTCAAATGTTCCATTTTCTAATATTTTAGGCATATTGTGAGTTGTGTGTAATATTGTTATGTTTTCATTTAAGGTGACACAAAAATAAAATGTCACATTTAACATTAATTCTAAATACAATACAATAATTGTAATTTAGCAGTAAACTTACCGATTCTGGGTGTTTTAGTTGACCGTTTACACTAACAGCACTGACCCTCCATGCTAGTTGATGCTTGACGACTGACGACAGAGATATTTTTTTGTTGAGATCTTTCTTGTTTGCACCATACTGGGCATTGATGTTTGTCTTTGTTAGTTTGGCATTGGTCAGGAAGTCTCCTCCAAGATTTAGGTTAAGATGAGGATTCTTTTTGAAGTTAAGAACACTGAATAATAAAAGTACATTGGTGACATACATAAAACAAACATGGATATTAAATAAACGTTCATGAAAACTGAAGGACAAACCAAGAATGGACAATGCATAGACACTGGTAACATTGGGTACATAAGACACACAACAAAGACAAACAAAACAGAAAACTACAAAGGTTAGCAACATGGACCACACCAATAACCATGGGTGATCATATGTGTTCGCGAATGGTAAGCAGTTCCTTCCTCTTATAAGACACCCGCCATGTTACTCAAGACATATATTAATGACACCACTATGCGCAAACAAATACAAATAACATAAGTAAGAAAAGCCCTCCTACAAACAATTGGGAGATAAGACGAGCCGAACATCGTTTGTATGCGGAAATCGTGGCGGACATCACAACACGGAACTAAGAACGTAAAGACATGTAATAAATTAATGTGAGAGAAAAAAATAATCTTAAAGGTAAGAAACAAAACTTTAAAAATAAAGTCTTTATTGTTGTTCTTTATTTCATATTATACATGAATACAAGATAGACCTGTAATTGTACATTCTACATCCAAAGTCATCATCTATAATCCCATTGTATTCTGACATTGTAATGTATGTGTGTAGCAGCTTATTGTTTGACAGAGGAGTATTTAGTATTGTCATTTTCGTTACATGTATGGGACCATTATAATGATTATTAAAGAAGGGTCAAGTAATGATCTCAATATCTTATTATAAAGCAGACTGACAGCCACAATGTTGTTTTTCTTAAATTCTTCCGTTTAGGTTGATGACGCTTGTAATAGTTATATAAGCAGACATTTTGGTGAACTTAAAATTAAAATCTTACCCGTTGCCCTTAATTGATGTTGCTTTCTTCTTTTTCCTCATTATGACCTTGGTATTCATCGTGATCTTGTCACGTGATACACGTGGTATTATGTAATCAATGGATGTTCTTGTTACAACAGATGTAGACTTTATCATCAGGTTGGAACGTCCTTTTGTTGTCAAAAGTGGTGTTTGAATATTCATCTTTGCCTGGTAACGTGATTGCTTGGCGTTTCCTGTGTCTCTCAGTTGAACTGCATTTAGAGATTTAAAATAGGGTTGTATTTCAATATTGTTTGAGGAATTCTGGGAACGTGTGTATTAACTAAGTGATAATGTCACAATCAAATTACAAAGAGAGCATGAACATTCTTGATTTACATGTAAATACATTAGTGAATACAAACAAATAGGAATATATAAAAACAATAATAAAACAATGATAAAATATATGAACTTACTAAAACATTTCATAGGGGCACGTGTCAGTCCAGATAAAGTCAGATCTACATTGATAGCTTTCTTGAATTTAATCTCAATGGAGCCACCGAGTCCTACCATCACTTTGGCTGGAGTTCTGATGGACACAAATGGACTGTATTTCCTAGATTTCTTTGTCACCATGGTTTGCAATCTGGTCTCAAAGCTATATTCTTCTTTCTTGTTCATCACAATTTTACCTTTTATGGATTTCATGACCTTCTTACTAAGCATAGTTACTGCAATGTCATAAAATAAAACAAGTTTTATCAAATATAGATGTCTAAAACCACATTATTTAATTAACCCCTATATTTGTCCTACCAACCACAGTACATGTAAATTACAACGAAAGTAACTGGTCATTTCTTATAAAAATTAAAGTATAGATCACTTTTCCTGATTCTGGTAAACATATATATATATACGTCTACTGAAACCTGAAATGTTCTGTTCCGTATTTACTGATTTTAATTAATTAAAACATGAAAAGTTACTAACAAATTATGCTTATATTTAGATAAGATGTTTCATATTATTACTAAATACATATTGAATGACTACTCTTACAATGACTACCCTACATCTCATATTGACTGACTACTTTTACAATGATTACATACATCTCATATTGACTGACTATTTTTACAATGATTACTTACATATCATATTGACTGACTACTTTTACAATGATTACTTACATCTCATATTGACTGACTACTTTCACAATGATTACTTACATCTTATACTGACTGACTACTTTTACAATGATTACGTACATCTCATATTGACTGACTACTTTTACAATGATTACTTACATCTCATATTGACTGACTATTTCTACAATGATTACGTGCATATCATGCTGACTGACTACTTTTACAATGATTACTTACATCTCATATTGACAGAGAATTTTACAATGATTACTTACATCTCATATTAACTGGCTCCTTAGAGATTCCAGTGATAGTTACTCCTGCATCCATAGTTTTGCCAGCGATATATTGTATGGTTCCATCCATCTTGATGTTATTTTTATTGGGTATGATTATTTCTAGAGTAGGTTTCCATGTTGACGATTTCTTATCACTTTTTAAAGCTGCTTTCATTGAGTATTCTGTTTCATCAATACGTACTTTTCCGTTAACTGTTCTCTTTTTTGTGTCAATTGCTCCTATAAATATGATAATAAACATTCAACAGCTAACAGTCCCACCTTGACAGAAGTTGCTGTCACAAGTAGCAATACATATTATATATTTAAAGCTACAGTTCCTAAATCATGTAATTATTATTAAACCTAAGGTTCTCCTCCCCGGGTATAGGTAACCCTACCCTATTTTGGCTATCGTGATTAGACCCTTTGATTTTCTTGCTCCTGAAGACTTTAAAATTATTTGGCTTTCATTTATTTAGGATTTGAGTGTAACCTGGTGAAGGTTATTTCTGAAACACGTGGTGCACACTATATTTAGGATTTTAGTGTACCTGGTGAAGGTTATTACTGAAACACGTGGTGCATTCTATATTTAGGATTTGAGTGTAACCTGGTGAAGGTTATTCCTGAAACATGTGGTGCACACTATATTCAGCATTTGAGTGTAACCTGGTGAAGGTTATTCCTGAAAGACGTGGTGCACACTATATTTAGGATCTGAGTGTACCTGGTGAAGGTTATTCCTGAAAGACGTGGTGCACACTATATTTAGGATCTGAGTGTACCTGGTGAAGGTTATTCCTGAAACACGTGGTGCACACTATATTTAGGATCTGAGTGTACCTGGTGAAGGTTATTCCTGAAACACGTGGTGCACACTATATTTAGGATTTGAGTGTACCTGGTGAAGGTTATTCCTGAAAGACGTGGTGCACACTATATTTAGGATTTGAGTGTACCTGGTGAAGGTTATTCCTGAAAGACGTGGTGCACACTATATTTAGGATTTGAGTGTACCTGGTGAAGGTTATTCCTGAAACACGTGGTGCACACTATGTTTAGGATTTGAGAGTGTACCTGGTGCAGGTTATTCCTGAAACACGTAGTGCACACTATATTTAGGATTTGAGTGTACCTGGTGAAGGTTATTCCTGAAACACGTGGTGCACACTATATATAGGATTTGAGAGAGTACCTGGTGAAGGTTATTCCTGAAACACGTGGTGCATTCTATATTTAGGATTTGAGTGTACCTGGTGAAGGTTATTCCTGAAACACGTAGTGCACACTATATTTAGGATTTGAGTGTACCTGGTGAAGGTTATTCCTGAAACACGTAGTGCACACTATATATAGGATTTGAGTGTAACCTGGTGAAGGTTATCCCTGAAACACGTGGTGCACACTATATATAGGATTTGAGTGTAACCTGGTGAAGGTTATTCCTGAAACACGTAGTGCACACTATATATAGGATTTGAGTGTAACCTGGTGAAAGTTATTCCTGAAACACGTGGTGCATTCTATATTTAGGATTTGAGTGTACCTGGTGAAGGTTATCCATGAAACACGTGGTGCACACTATATTTAGGATTTGAGAGTACCTGGTGAAGATTATTCCTGAAACACGTGGTGCATTCTATATTTAGGATTTGAGTGTACCTGGTGAAGGTTATTCCTGAAACACGTGGTGCACACAATATATAGGATTTGAGAGAGTACCTGGTGAAGGTTATTCCTGAAACACGTGGTGCATTCTATATTTAGGATTTGAGTGTACCTGGTGAAGGTTATTCCTGAAACACGTAGTGCACACTATATATAGGATTTGAGTGTAACCTGGTAAAGGTTATCCCTGAAACACGTGGTGCACACTATATATAGGATTTGAGTGTAACCTGGTGAAGGTTATTCCTGAAACACGTAGTGCACACTATATATAGGATTTGAGTGTACCTGGTGAAGATTATTACTGAAACACGTAGTGCACACTATATATAGGATTTGAGTGTAACCTGGTGAAGGTTATCCCTGAAAGACGTGGTGCACACTATATTTAGGATTTGAGTGTACCTTGTGAAGGTTATCCCTGAAACACGTGGTGCATTCTATATTTAGGATTTGAGTGTACCTGGTGAAGGTTATTCCTGAAACACGTGGTGCATTCTATATTTAGGATTTGAGTGTACCTGGTGAAGGTTATCCCTGAAAGACGTGGTGCACACTATATTTAGGATTTGAGAGTGTAACTGGTGAAGGTTATTCCTGAAACAGGTGGTGCACACTATATTTAGGATTTGAGTGTACCTGGTGAAGGTTATTCCTGAAACACGTGGTGCACACTATATTTGGTATCTACGTTTTTATTATAAAAATACTCAAAATGTGCTCTCATTAATTTCTGCTTCATTCGAAGTTTATCCAAAATTATGTTCAAATGGGATGAATTTATATTTTGCTCTATCTAAAGGTTATGTCTTAAAGACGTATATTATCATGGTGGTACTAACCGTTAACGGTGGCTTTTTTCCAGGGTGATAGCATCATCATCTCAATATTCTTGTTTTTCTTGTTAAGGTTGAAAGCAACTTTCATTTCTCTGTCGACCTTTGATCCTGGTGTGTTGAAACCGACATTTGCAATCAATGCTGTCTTTGTCTGTAAGCAAACTATACATTATACATGGATGCTTTACCGTATAATTTTATATATTCACAATGCAACAGACAAAGCAATATATGTTATCCATGTAGATATCAAAACGTGCTTTATATTATGACTGGGTGGCTAGAATACCCCAGAGAGAAAGGTTAGTAAACTCCAGACAAATAGGTTAGAATAATCCAGTTAGAGTGGGCTATAATAATCCAGAGAGAGGCTAGAATGCTCCAGAGAGGAATGTTAGTAAACATCAGACAGGCAGGTTATAACAATCCAGAGAGAGAGAGAGAGAGAGGTTAGAAATGGTAGAATACTCCAGACATGAAGGTTAGAAAACTCCAGACAGAGAGGTTAGAAAACTCCAGAGAGAGAGGTTAGAATACTCCAGACAGAGAGGTTAGAAAACTCCAGACAGAGAGGTTAGAATACTCCAGACAGAGAGGTTAGAATACTCCAGACAGCGAGGTTATAAAACTCCAAACAGAGAGGTTAGAAAACTCCAGACAGAGAGGTTAGAATACTCAAGACAGAGAGGTTAGAATACACCAGACAGCGAGGTTATAAAACTCCAGACATAGAGGTTAGATTACTCCAGACAGAGAGGTTAGAATACTACAGACAGAGAGGTTAGAATACTCCAGAGAGAGACGTTAAAAAACTCCAGACAGAGAGGTTAGAATACTCCAGAGAGAGAAGTTAGAATACTCAATATTATAAACGGTCTATTAAGTAGTAAGAAATTACATAAATGTAAATAAACATGAGACACTATCCCACATTACACTTATACATAAAATAAAGTAAAGGGACAGCGATTGTATTTCTGTTCTACATTTCACAGTCACATTATTACATTGTAATATATTTGTGATGTTGTAATTCTGTCTTTACGCAAAGTTTTTAAATGGATTAATTTTATTCTACAAGTATACCTTAGCAAATTTGTATTCCATCTTGTAACTGCTATGACTGTCTCGCTTGTATAGTGTTATTCCTGCAGATAGTGGTCCAGTCAGTGGAAAGTATGGGGCATCAGCTGTCAGTGATGCATTTGGGTAGGACATCTCACCACACACTTCTAAGCCGGCAATATGAGAAAGTTTGTCCCCTGTACACACTTTCTTAGTCTGTCTATTCAATGTGACCATCTTTTGTTCACGTGTCTCGTCTCGGTGAACGGTGAAAAATGATGTTCTACAAATCAAAAGAAATCATTACCATTAAAGGAAGTGCAGATGGTTTAAATGTTATATGAATGTGTTACATAGTTCTCAGGTCAGGTATCATTTAATTTGGAAAACAAATAATATCATACAAGTCAAAAGAAATCGTTTGAATATTGGGAAAAATTACCGAGAAAAGAACATAAATGTTACATTAATGTGTTAGAAGAGTATGAAGATACCAAAGGCGAAATCAGAAACCGTATATCGAGGGAGAACAGACAACACAGTGGCCAAAAGATACCAAAGGGGAAATCAGAAACGTATATCGAAGAAGAACAGACAACACAGTGGCCAAAAGATACCAAAGGGAAATCAGAAACCGTATATCGAAGAAGAACAGACAACACAATGGCCAAAAGATACCAAAGGGGAAATCAGAAACCGTATATCGAAGAAGAACAGACAACACAATGGCCAAAAGAAAAAGTACAAAAGGACAAACAACGATCTACAAAACATACATATAAAAATAAAGATCAAGTAACACGAACCCCACTAAAAACCTGGGATGAACTTAGGTGCTCCAGAAGGGTAAGCAGTTCCTGTTTCACTAGTGGCACCCGTCGTGTTAATCTAGTAGCAAACCCGGTAATAAATCGTGAATGAGGAAAGGACCGGGAAGTGCTAACGACAAGTGGAACACATCCGTGGTCATTTGTGAAACAGATATTCCATAACGGTCAACCAAGTCATGGTGGCGACCGTAAAATTTTCGAAGTGATGACTTCAACTTTACCAAAGGGAACCTTTGGTTCAGTAGCTTCCTTGTTAGCAGCAACCCTCTATCAAGGAAATCCTGATAGGAACTACAAGCTTTGGAATATCGTATCATCTGAGAGATATATACTCCATATGCAGGTGCTGCTGGAATGTTGCTACATATAAATGGAAAGTTCACACGGGCAAAATTGAAATCCTCTCTTTTGTCGTAAAGTTTCGTTCTTAACCGACCCTCACTGTCTATTTCAAGGTGTAGGTCAAGGTATGAATCAGACCTATCTGTATCTGTGCTATCCTTTATTTCAAGCTCAATGGCATAGATGCGATCAACAAAATCACCAAACCTAGAATTATTTAGTAAAAGGACATCATCTATATAGCGGAACGTGAAATTAAAGGATCGGGCTAACTTCCTTTCGTTTTTCTTGAGAAGCTCCTGTAAGAAGTCTGTCCCATACGAATAAAGGAACAAGTCCGCGAAAAGAGGAGTACAGTTTGTACCCATAGGTATGCCGACTGTCTGTTGAAAAACACGTCCACCAAACATAACAAATATGTTGTCAATCAAATGTTAGGTAGTTTCCAATTCAGAAAACAATATCATTAATTTAATAGTGATTTAATTATATACATACTTTACACCAATAATTTCCATCTTTTTATCTGGCGTGTTCCACTGGGCACTAAACACATGTCCATTCTTTAGTTCAATGTGACCTTCAAGAGCCGTTGCTGAATTAAGGGTGGATACCATCTTCATGCCAGCTTTGGTGACGAAAGCATCAATGCTCATCATGCTAGAAACCTCCACAGCAGTACTGAAAGGTCAATATTTAGGTTTATTGGTAGAGGTTTCACATATTATGAGCAATTAAAGCCTTTCTATGAACATCAATTCCTTAATTTCTTAGCAGTCACAATTTTGAGTCGATTTTTTTTTCAAGTTTTGTAATTTCTAGAGAAGAATGGTAAGTTATACATGTTGTATGTCTTTTCATGTAAAACATATCATCTTTAGCTTACCAATATATCAAGATGTTCATGTTTCAGCTTGATAGATTAGATTAGTTATGGGAAAACAAAAGTGAAAGTTTATAATCGAATTGTCCATTATATTGTTAGCATTAGTGATAGGCGAATATAAATAAATTTACCTTGGTTTAATCTTTCCGTTAATTGAAACTGATCTTGGGTTAGAACTGAATTGTCTCAAGTCCATTTTCCCAGAGGCCTGAAGATCAATGGTGGCACTTCCATCAACACTGATGTTGAGTGGAAAACCTGAAATTGTTGGTATGACAACACTGGTGTCTAGGAACATGAAGCTCTGTGTAAATGAATAATCTTGCTCCTTGGACAGGTTGATAATAAAGTCCAGAATATTAAAATTCTTTCCATCAAGAAGAGTTTTGATATCATCAGAATTTATGTATTGTAATTCATTACCAAATATTCTCATATACATGCTTCCTTTTAATTCTTCCATAGGGTTTCCAAACTGAAAATAGTCATTTAATGCCATTACCTACTTTTTTTCTTTTTATATGAATATGGATGTGATAGACAACAACATCTATTAAGATCTTTCTAACAGTTTATTAAAATATTTTCATATCGACCTGTGCATTCTTCAGATGTTTAAAATGAAAATATTAAAATTATTTATTGTAAAATGTTTCCTTGATTAAATATACTATGTGTTATTGATTTATTACAAGTTGTAGTCTTCAAAACATTTCATCCAATGCTTTATATGTATAAATTCAACAGACATAAATACTAACCTCTTCATTCAACTTGTCCATGGCTTTGTTACTAATTCCTTTGATGGATTGTTTAACGGCATCCTTTGATTTTCCAAAGTATCCTTCCGGTCCAAAATAAGATTCCAAGAAGTATTCTAATCCCTCTACTCTTCCACCAATCTCAAACAAGTTGACAGAATGTCCAAACAGGTCGATGGTTAGATTTGTCATAGCTGATCGTGGTAGGAAGGATTTTGAAGACCAAATAAGGTTACTGTCAATGGCAGCTCCAGTGTTTATCTTCTCTAAGAAGAAAGAAGCTTCGTAGTTTCTTGAATACTTCATTTTCTCTAAGTTGAATTCTTTTTTCAACATACTGTTGGATAATATGGATTTGATGTTTTGTTTAAGAGGGCTTGATGTTTCCATTAGATTTGTCAGATGGCTCCAGACAAAGGATCCAACCTGATTGACTTCTTCTGATTCTAGTGTGTTCTTAATCTTGTCTAGGATAGATGCTGAAGGGCATGTCATTAGTCCAAGGTATGCTGCAATTCTGAGCTCAGAGTCCTCATCACGGTTGGTGTATATTGTCATCAAATCATTCCTCTGAAACATAAGTACATCAAGTTAACAGATATTTTAAGTATTCTTGATCAAACATTATTTCCCTAACACTAAAAAATGTAAAAATAGTAAAAAAGATTCCGATGAACAATAGCAGAGAAGAACATTATAGAATTGATGAAATTAAAAATACATCCCTCTGAAAATTGTACTAGCATTAAGTTATGCGTAAAGCATAAAAATGAAAGTTATCTTACTTTTGCATCACAAGGCATTCTGCGAAATGACTGGGCAGCGGCAAGGCGAACCTCTGTTGGATTTTCTTTTCTTGTTAAACAACTGTTAATTGTGGGTACACTGCTAGAGAATCCAGCATTACCAAAGGCACGAAGGGCTCGGATAATCTGAAAACAAAATCAACAATGATATTATTCTACACATATAACAACAGACTTCAAGTATTTTACCTGAATGTACAGTGAACATTTGAAAAGTTAAAAAATATTAATTGCTGTCAGAAATTAAGTTAAAAAAGGTTGGAAAGTATCAATTTACTAATTAGAAGAAGAAAACATAAATAATTTAAGAAATCATTAAAGCAGATATATTTTACATAAATGTGAAACCAATCAAATTCTTTACGTACGTTATTGATGTTGTTTTTGTCAGCAAAACAACCAACATTGATTTTATCCTCTAAACTTGATACAAGGTTAATCATATCAAGGTCATTGGCACATGGTGATGTTTTACAGTATGTATTAACCAGAGATGATACTGCAAGCATGGCTTGTCCGTTCTGAGTGTTAGTCAACAAAGGCTGAAAGTAAACAAGCACATGTATTTAATCTTTATCATTGTACTTAATAAGTTTCCTGCAAAAGTAATATATTACTTTACCTCTACAATACATTTTCCTTTAAACACGCCCAGCCGAGGTACACAATAGCGTATAGTTTACCTATTTTAGAATGATTCGTGTAATTGGTAAATTGGTAATCTCAATTTATAAATTATACCATGTTCTATAAGAAGAGTTTGAAGATACCAAAGAGGCAATCAGAATCCGTATATCGAAGAAGTACACAAGGACAAATTATGTTATAGTAATATGCAATCGAGCTATTTACCTTGAGTTCAAGCAGCATGTCTTTAGTTGGGTTTTTGATGAATGCCAGACTAGTCATCCACATATCAGCCTCAGCTCCAGTTACCTCATTTCCGTTGATAAGACTTGTCATCATTCTTAGTGAAGCTTTAGTTCCCACCATAGGAATGGCATCAAAGAAAAATTTCCTTAAAATGGATATTAATTGTAATGCAATAGTAATTTGATGGTTACAACAATTTAAGACCTTCTGTTTAATTGTAAAAAGCAGAGATGATGATTTGGTTTATTGTCTAATTGAACTTAATAAGTACTTTCTTGACTTTTCAGAACAAATTTAACTTTACTATTAAGCGTGCGTTATTCCAATGTAAGACACATTTTATAGTTTAATTTCTTATGATTGATTGATTGTTATTTGACGTCACGTATTAGTATTTGAGCTATATTTATGACGAGTATGGATAATTAAGGTGGAAGGTGAGCCTTTGTACGAGTGTCTTGATTGCCACAAGAAGATAGGATCTGAACATTATGTGTTGTAATGCTTGTTAGGGACCGACCATTTAACTTAAAGGGGGGGGGGGGGGGGGGTTATGGTTTATTGTTTCGTTCATAATTTTTTTTTCGGACAACACAAGAGTTAGAATATTTTTTTTTGTCGCGCATTGCGCGAATTTTTTTTCCATAATTTAACATTAGGTTATATGACAAAAACTGAATCAGATTATTTTTTTTTTCCTCCACCAAAATCAGAATATTTTTTTCAGCAACATTGGGAATCAGAATATTTTTTTAGAAAAAAAAACATAACACCCCCCCCCCCCCCCCCCCCCCCCCCCTTCCCCCCCCCCCCCCCCTCCTTCAAGTTAAATGGTCGTTCCCTTAGGAGTTGGCATTCTCAAAAACAGGAAGCGTGCATTTACTTCCCTATCTAAGATTGTATTGGTCGTGCACAACAGAAGGAGGGATTACACCTCGTAGCAGAACAAGTCGGATATTTATACCCCGGAGCTCCCTTACTTGATGATATTTTGTGCTTTATGGATTGAAATGATAATTTTACTGATAATATCATTTTTATTTTAAGATTGTCGAGATGTTTGTACTGATTTGATCGTTTGTATACCCAATTTTAGGTGATTTACGAATCAGATATTTGTGCCATTCTTGAACTCTTGAAAATATTTATTCTTTAATGTCGTGTATTGGACGACCATGATTTAGATTGAAATATATTGGTTAGTTATCTACGACGTCTATGATTGTATAGAATGTCATATACGGATTACACTCTTTGTGTACTCACTTGATTTTGGGGTTCTTTGGACATATTTTTCCGGCATGGAGTTTCTTGTGTATTTTATCCATGCTATTACCATCTAAAGTCTTCATAAGTTTGACCAACTCAGTAAACTGTCTGGCAGTTGATGTCTTCACAGAATCTTTTGATGATTCACAAAGTTCAGTCATTTTATTGATGACTTCTTTTTGTGTGTTGTCAGAATTGGTGTTGTCAAAAACATGTTCAAATGCCAATGTTGTTCTCTCTCCAACAGAAACTGAATAGAAAGTGGGTGTAGTGTTACATTAAGGTATATGATGTCTGAATCAACGCCTATTCCTATCAAGCATTTTGATGTGTGTATTTATAATGATAAAAACAGTACTAAATCTTATTTTTATTTTGAGTTCATGAACAGTTATAATCGAGATATGTGAGGGAATTACAGTTACCTTCCTTTTCAAGACAATTTTTATTTTCACATTAAATTTTATTTATCTCTGTTTTCTAAATATTTTATAAGTTTCCAATAAAATTGTTTTCTATGACTCCTTTCCATATAAATCACATAAATATGATTGTAAAATTGCACAACGGATGTTATATGTTATGAATACGGTATGATATCCCCTGGATGTATAATGAAGGATATATCATTTGAATGGTATTTCACACGATATGTTATGGGTTGAGCACCTTATATATGCTACAATGATTGGATTTTCCTGTGAAGATCTGAAGCTTGACCAATATTGATTTTAATATTCCACGTTTGTTGCTGTGAATATATACCAACATTAACGGCTGTTCATACAACCAAAAGCCGGTTTTCATATACAATGACTAATATAAGTTGTTCTTACCTCTTGAAGAACGACTTTGACTCTCGCTGACATATTTCAGAGTTTGTATTGTGTCTGTCACAGCTCCACTGGATTCACGTGAGAATGGCCTTAAAACATGCTGTTCCTCACAATTACTGCTTTGTAAAATTCCCGCCTTACTGATTCCTTGTTGACATACGTGTGTACTCTTAACCAATGGTAGAGATTGGATCTCCTGTTTGGAAAGAAAATAAATCATCTCATATCTGTTCAGAAATATAATATCCCTCATGTATTCTTTTGTTGTGGAAAGGGTTGTCATAAGAACAATACTTGCAACAAATTATTTGATGGAATTCAAAGGAATTCTCCTGTCCAATTCATCATATAAACATGTTTGCTATCGCTTGATAAAATAAGACTATGTATATTTGCACCGGATGCAAAGAGTCCATCTTATCTAGTATGAATTTAAAAACGCTACAAATAAAGTTTGAAAGTTTTACCATTTTTATATATCAAGCAATTATTCTATTTTCATTTTTAAGATTCAGTATTGCAATACGTTTTTAAGTTTCTCTCATTTTGCTTTAAAATTAATGACTTACAGATGGTACTCTGTATGGAGTTCCTTGCATGGTGGTCTTATAACCATGACGATCTAAGCATCCAAGTGTGTCTTTGGTCTTTTTGATGGTCATAGTATACCATCCATTAGAAGCCGCTGAATAACTGACATCACAGTTTCCTGTAATATCCACCTGTAATAAATAGGACACATGGAGAACTGTTTTAGATAATCAAATTTTTGTTATTAATCGAATTTGAATATTCATGTATTGATGTTTCTTTATTTAACTATATTGTTATTGTTCATTGTTCCAGTTAGTGTTGACATATTCTGTCTAAGCAGCAATATATTGTCTATTAGAAGTCATTTGATGTACACCTACCTCTTTTGTTTTCTGTTCGTGGCTGAAATCGTCCATAGAGTTCTGGAATGCAGAGATGATTGCACGTTTGATATTGAGAGCCCATGTCTGTTCATTGTCAGAGGGGCACAGTTCATCAACACGACCATCTTGAAAGGAGAACATCAATGGGTTCCGTTCTAAGCTTTTCTTGAAATCGCCATTTTTGTCAGCAATACGTTTGGTCTTTGGTGATTTTGGGTCCGACTCCTGAAGTTCTACATTAGAGACCTACAAATAATGCGTATTTATCAATATACTTCTATGTTTGGCATTATGCATTTAATAATGTGGGTGTTTTTTAGGAGTATCTGAGTTATGGCTGAACATGTTACTTTTAATGACTGTGATGTAACTGTTAGCATGTTCACCTGAAGAGCGATGGCTCGTGAGTTGTATCCCCGGTCGGATCACACCAAAGACAATAAAATTGGTTGTTGCTGTTTCTCTGAGCAAGACACTGGTTCTGAGTCAGGAAAGAACAATAACTTATTCACTAATTAGGTGTAAAAAAAAAAACAATCACTAATTCACTCATTAGCTGTAAAACAACAATTACTGATTCACTCATTAGCTGTTAAAAAAAACCAATCACTGATTCACTCATTAGTGTAAAACAGCAATTACTGATTCACTCATTAGCTGTAAAACAACAATTACTGATTCACTAATTAGGTGTAGTAACAACAATTACTGATTTTCTCATTAGCTGTAAAACAATAATTACTGATTCACTCATTAGCTGTAAAACAACAATTACTGATTCACTCATTAGGTGTAAAACAACAACTACTGATTTACTCATTAGGTGTATAGCAACAACTACTGATTTACTCATTAGGTGTATAACAACAACTACTGATTTACTCATTATGTGTATAATAACAATTACTGATTTACTCATTCAGTGTAAAACAGCAACTACTGATTTACTCATTAGGTGTATAACAACAACTACCGATTCACTTAATAGGTGTAAAACAACAATCACTGATTCACTCATTAGGTGTAAAACAACAACTATTGATTCACTCATTAGGTGTAAAACAACAACTACTGATTTACTCATTAGGTGTATAGCAACAACTATTGATTTACTCATGTGTATACCAACAACTACTGATTTACTCATTAGGTGTATAACAACAACTACCGATTCACTTAATAGGTGTAAAACAACAATTACTGATTCACTCATTAGCTGTAAAAAAAAAAATCACTGATTCACTCATTAGTGTAAAACAACAATTACTGATTCACTTATTAACTGTAAAACAATAATTACTTATTCACTAATTAGGTGTAGTAACAACAATTACTTATTCACTAATTAGGTGTAGTAACAACAATTACTGATGCACTCATTAGCTGTAAAGCAACAATCACTGATTCATTCATTCAGTACAAAAACAACAACCACTGATTCACTCATTAGCTGTAAAAATGTAGATACATAATTTAATGCATACGACGTATTCTGGTATAACCTTCATCAGGTACGCTCAATAACCTTCATCAGGTACGCTCAATAACCTTCATCAGGTACGCTCAATAACCTTCATCAGGTACCCTCAATAACCTTCATCAGGTACGCTCAATAACCTTCATCAGGTACGCTCAATAACCTTCATCAGGTACGCTCAATAACCTTCATCAGGTACCCTCAATAACCTTCATCAGGTACGCTCAATAACCTTCATCAGGTACGCTCAATAACCTTCATCAGGTACGTTCAATAACCTTCATCAGGTACACTCAATAACCTTCATCAGGTACGCGCAATAACCTTCATCAGGTACGCTCAATAACCTTCATCAGGTACGCTCAAACGACAACAATCACTCATTCGCTCATTAGGTGTATAGCAACAACTACTGATTTACTCATTAGGTGTATAGCAACAACTACTGATTTACTCATTATGTGTATAATAACAATTACTGATTTACTCATTCAGTGTAAAACAGCAACTACTGATTTACTCATGTGTATAACAACAACTACTGATTTACTCATTAGGTGTATAACAACAACTACCGATTCACTTAATAGGTGTAAAACAACAATCACTGATTCACTCATTAGGTGTAAAACAACAACTACTGATTTACTCATTAGGTGTATAGCAACAACTATTGATTTACTCATTATGTGTATAACAACAACTACTGATTTACTCATGTGTATAACAACAACTACTGATTTACTCATTAGGTGTATAACAACAACTACCGATTCACTTAATAGGTGTAAAACAACAATCACTGATTCACTCATTAGGTGTAAAACAACAACTATTGATTCACTCATTAGGTGTAAAACAACAACTACTGATTTACTCATTAGGTGTATAGCAACAACTATTGATTTACTCATTATGTGTATAACAACAACTACTGATTTACTCATGTGTATAACAACAACTACTGGTTTACTCATTAGGTGTATAACAACAACTACCGATTCACTTATTAGGTGTATAACAACAACTACCGATTCTCTTAATAGGTGTGAAACAACAATCACCGATTTACTCATTAGGTGTAAAACAACAACTACTGATTTGCTCATTAGGTGTATAGCAACAACCACTGATTTACTCATTATGTGTATAACAACAACAATTAATTTACTCATTATGTGTAAAAGAACAATAACTGCTTGACTTACTTTTAGAATCAGATCACATTGTGATTGAACATCAATATAAACTTTAGCTGTCATGTGTATTTCCGCTTTATCTTCTGATGCACCATGGATTGATGTGGATACTTTTGATGTATAATCATATTCGTAAGTCTTTCCAGTTTCGTATCCAAACTTTTTAGTTTCTACAAAATAACATTATTAAAACAACATTATTTCTAAGATAAAAATAGATGATGTTCTGTCACTGAACAATTCTAGATGAAAGGATTATCTACCTCTCTCCTATCTAAATGACCTTGACCTTCATATTTACATCGACTGTGAAGAAGATTGGTAAAAAAAACTTTACCACAAACGTTATGACTTCACTTTTCCAATAGTCAATTTCACTTTCATCAACAGCAATATTCCAGCAGCACCAGGTTATGGAATTTACATTCGCAGCATACGTTTTTCGAGGGTTTGTGCCAAGTATAGTGATTTTCTGCACAGAGCTCGGCTACTCACGTAATAGCTATTTTTCAAACTAGGCTACGTTGCTCCTAGGTTGAAGTCATCGTTACAAACATTCTACTGTTCTTATCACGAACTGTTTGACCGCTACGAAATATCCATTTCTAAATGAGGGCTTTATTGGTCGTGATCGTATGGTAGTTGGATTTACAACTACCTTTGCAATCAGTGCCTATCAGCACCACAGTTGTGAGTTCGAAATCGCGCTCATGTCGAGGTGTACTCGATACAACATTATGTGATAAAGTTTGATAGCGAATTGTGGCAGGGTACTCCGGTTTTCTCCACCAATACAACTGACTGTGACGATATTAATGAAATATTGTTGAAAGTGGCGTGAAGCGCCATAACCCTAACGCTAACTCATTTCGTAAATGGCAGTGGAGATTTCTCCTTTTACGTAGATGTTTTCTACTCTCTATCACCCAGCATACTTACAGAACATGACTATATGAGTAACATGGCGGGTGTTTGATAAGAAACAGAAATTGTTTACCCTTCGTGAGCTCACGGATTCACCCCCAGTTTTTGGTGGGGCTCGTGTTGCTCATCTTTTTCTGTGCTGTGTCATTTGTTTTGTTTGTCTTTGTCCCGTGTCCATTCTTGCTTGCCCCTTCGGTATTCTCTAACGTTTATATTGTGTACTCAATTACGGAAACATAAGATAGATTCTTGGAAATTTAAGGTTATTTTTGACATTGTCATCAATCATAATCAAAATGTATTTCCCGTTCATTATAAAATGTACTAGATATTTTGTATACTTGAACTATTTTCTAGATTGTGTAAATATTGTTTTAATATTGTTTTAATATTGTTAAAAATGTTTTAGCACAAGTTAGTGGTAAGTAATAAGTCGTAACTGCAAAATAAAATACTAGAAATACATTATCTTACCTGTACATTGTCTACATTATCTTACCTGTACATTGTCTACATTATCTTACCTGTACATTGTCTACATTATCTTACCTGTACATTGTCTACATTATCTTACCTGTACATTGTCTACATTATCTTACCTGTACATTGTCTACATTATCTTACCTGTACATTGTCTACATTATCTTACCTGTACATTGTCTACATTATCTTACCTGTACATTGTCTACATTATCTTACCTGTACATTGTCTACATTATCTTACCTGTACATTGTCTACATTATCTTACCTGTACATTGTCTACATTATCTTACCTGTACATTGTCTACATTATCTTACCTGTACATTGTCTACATTATCTTACCTGTACATTGTCTACATTATCTTACCTGTACATTGTCTACATTATCTTACCTGTACATTGTCTACATTATCTTACCTGTACATTGTCTACATTATCTTACCTGTACATTGTCTACATTATCTTACCTGTACATTGTCTACATTATCTTACCTGTACATTGTCTACATTATCTTACCTGTACATTGTCTACATTATCTTACCTGTACATTGTCTACATTATCTTACCTGTACATTGTCTACATTATCTTACCTGTACATTGTCTACATTATCTTACCTGTACATTGTCTACATTATCTTACCTGTACATTGTCTACATTATCTTACCTGTACATTGTCTACATTATCTTACCTGTACATTGTCTACATTATCTTACCTGTACATTGTCTACATTATCTTACCTGTACATTGTCTACATTATCTTACCTGTGCATTGTCTAGAACATGTGACTTTTTCCGACTTTGGCAGCTTAGCTGTAATAAAGATGATATTGTCAAAGAAACTTTCAAATTCAAATATATAGAATTTTGTTATATGATACAACATAATATAATAATTAAATGATATCACTAAAGTTACATTTACGATTTTTACAAAACTAATTCTTTATTATAATTCATTTTCAAAGCTGTTCACGTTTTTAATACATATTAATAAATATAAAACTATTAACATTAAAAACAAAAAGACCTTCATATTAAAAAAAACTATCTTTAAAAACTAATTGGATATCACAATTTACAAAACTGAAGAAATCAATCCCCAAAAACTGGCTAAATGAACTAGAATCTGAAAATTCAACCAAGACTGCAGTAAAAACCAATAAAATTCTTTATATAAATGAAAATTCCAAGAAAAAACTACAAGACTGTAATTCACAAGATATATATAAAACTCTAAACATAATGAATAAAAATATCAAAGAACATCCTACTGGTTTCATGAAATGGAGGCAAAAACTCGGAAAAACTATTTGTATTAAAGATATGCTCAAATTTACATTTCATCATCTTAAAGAAAATAAACTCAAAATCTTCAGATGGAAATTATTACATTTCATACTTCCATGTAAACAGCTACTGTATCAATGGAAAATAGAAAACACACCATTATGTGATACCTGTCATATTATAGATGATTATGAACACTATTTTATTTCTTGCAAAAGCCTCGACTCCTTTTGGAATAATGTAAACATATTACTAGAAAAACTAAGAATAGGAATTCATATACTTTCATTGAAAAATTTAGTGTTTGGATATAAAATAGAAGACAAATCCTATAATAGCATCAATTATTTTCTTACAATTCTATTATTCACAATATATAAAAGTCATTATGTGTCAAAACAAAAGGAAAACCATATTAATGTATTTCAACTTTTTAAAATTGAACTCAAGAATCGATTTGAATTAGACAAACTAGTTAACTGCCATACAAATGTATTTGTGCAGAAGGTTATTGATCTCATTTAGATTCACTATAGAACACTGTGTTCATATACTATTCATGTTAAGAGTAATTGGGAAGCATATGTATGCCCCTTAATTGTTAGTACTAAATCAATAGTTATGTGGGGGGGAAAAAAGAAAAAAAAGAAAAGAAAAAAAGACAGTTAATTACAAACCTGCTTGACTTAGTACCACAAGGGTACACAGTATAAGTAACTTGTGCTCCATTATGGAGCTCTGTGTAATGTCTCGTTTTGTATTGAGAGTACTTTGTTTTACTCTTACTTATATAGTGATGTGATAATAAGTTGCTGACACAGGGTCGTATACAGGGTATGACTTTGATGTTAAATATAGCTATGATTATCTCTGTACTTTGTTGCTATTAATCAATGGTCAAATGTTAACAAACGGTTAATTATAAATATTTCACAATCTTTGCAATAATACTATATACTGAGATTAGAAAAAGTAAATAGTTCAACAACATTCAAATTGTAACATATACTTGTACTTGAAGGCCGTTAAATATATATCTATAGAGGAACTGCCTACCCTTCCGGAAAAACCTCAATTCACCCTCGATTTTTATTTTTCTGTTATGTTTTGTAGATCTTTGTTTGTTCTTTTGTTCTTTTTCTTTTGACCATTGTGTTGTCAGTCCTTCTTCTTTTGACCATTGTGTTGTCTGTCCTTCTTCTTTTGACCATTGTGTTGTCTGTCCTTCTTCGATTTATGTATTCTGATTAGCCAATTGTTCTACAATACTTACAATCAATTATTCTACAATACTTACAATCAATTATTCTACAATACTTACAATCAATTAAGGTAACCACATCTTTCATAGACATTATACAAATATGACTAAACCGTACACTGACGTTACACAGAGCTTACCAAACATTCCATTGATTCTAACATTAACTTTATTAAACCATCCACTAAATTTATATTAAGTTTAAAACATTCTACTGACATCCATGAACTTACTAGACTTTAACAAACCTTCTATTGACATTAAGCTAAGTTTCTAAACCTTCCACCAATGACTTAATTCTAAGATTACCACACATTTCACTGACAATACACCAAAATAAACAATTTAAACATCCAGTTCGTCAAACCATTGACTGATGGATTGCTTTTTCATTAGGTTTACGAACTTTCCACTGAATCCCATGAAACCTCCATTATATTTACGTTATGTTTAAAAACCATCTACATGTACTGGTTTTATTCGAAGTTTAATAAACTTTCCACTGACTTAATGCTTAGCTTACCATAGTTACCACTGTTTACATTAATATGATCAAATAATCCACTAACGTTACCGTACATTTGCTTAGCTTACCATAGTTACCACTGTCTACACTAATATGATCAAATAATCCACTAACGTTACGGTATATTTGCTTAGCTTACCATAGTTACCACTGTCTACACTAATATGATCAAATAATCCACTAACGTTACGGTACATTTACCAGATAGTCTGCTAATGTTACACTTTGTATGCTGAGCTTTCTACTGATTGTACTATGTTTACCTTTTTCTTACTTCACCCTACGTGTACTAATCATTTTCTTGACTTTACTATACGTTTACCACACCTTACCCTGGCTCTATGGTTAGTTTACCACACCTTACCCTGACTGTATGGTTAGTTTACCACACCTTACCCTGACTGTATGGTTAGTTTACCACACCTTACCCTGACTGTATGGTTAGCTTACCACACCCCACCCTGACTGTATGGTTAGTTTACCACACCTCACCCTGAATGTATGGTTAGTTTACCACACCTTACCCTTACTGTATGGTTAGTTTACCACACCTTACCCTGACTGTATGGTTAGTTTATCACACCTTTCCCTGACTGTATGGTTAGTTTACCACACCTTACCCTGACTGTATGGTTAGTTTGCCACACCTTACCCTGACTGTATGGTTAGTTTACCACACCTTACCCTGACTGTATGGTTAGTTTACCGCACATTACCCTGACTATGGATAGTTTACCACACCTTACCCTGACTGTATGGTTAGTGTATCACACCTTACCCTGACTGTATGGTTAGTTTACCACACCTTACCCTGACTGTATGGTTAGTTTACCACACCTTACCCTGACTGTATGGTTGGTTTACCACACCTTAACCTGACTGTATGGTTAGTTTACCACACCTTACCCTGACTGCATGGTTAGCTTACCACACCTTACCCTGACTGTATGGTTAGTTTACCACACCTTACCCTGACTGTATGGTTAGTTTACCACACCTTACCCTGACTGTATGGTTAGTTTACCACACCTTACCCTGACTGTATCGTTAGCTTACCACACCCCACCCTGACTGTATGGTTAGTTTACCACACCTCACCCTGACTGTATGGTTAGTTTGCCACACCTTACCCTGACTGTATGGTTAGTTTACCGCACATTACCCTGACTATGGTTAGTTTACCACACCTTACCCTGACTGTATGGTTAGTGTATCACGCCTTACCCTGACTGTATGGTTAGTTTACCACACCTTACCCTGACTGTATGGTTAGTTTACCACACCTTACCCTGACTGTATGGTTGGTTTACCACACCTTAACCTGACTGTATGGTTAGTTTACCACACCTTACCCTGACTGCATGGTTAGCTTACCACACCTTACCCTGACTGTATGGTTAGTTTACCACACCTTACCCTGACTGTATGGTTAGTTTACCACACCTTACCCTGACTGTATGGTTAGTTTACCACACCTTACCCTGACTGTATGGTTAGCTTACCACACCCCACCCTGACTGTATGGTTAGTTTACCACACCTCACCCTGACTGTATGGTTAGTTTACCACACCTTACCTTTACTGTATGGTTAGTTTACCACACCTTACCCTGACTGTATGGTTAGTTTATCACACCTTACCCTGACTGTATGGTTAGTTTACCACACCTTACCCTGACTGTATGGTTAGTTTGCCACACCTTACCCTGACTGTATGGTTAGTTTACCACACCTTACCCTGACTGTATGGTTAGCTTACCGCACATTACCCTGACTATGGTTAGTTTACCACACCTTACCCTGACTGTATGGTTAGTGTATCACACCTTACCCTGACTGTATGGTTAGTTTACCACACCTTACCCTGACTGTATGGTTAGTTTACCACACCTTACCCTGACTGTATGGTTGGTTTACCACACCTTAACCTGACTGTATGGTTAGTTTACCACACCTTACCCTGACTGCATGGTTAGCTTACCACACCTTACCCTGACTGTATGGTTAGTTTACCACACCTTACCCTGACTGTATGGTTAGTTTACCACACCTTACCCTGACTGTATGGTTAGTTTACCAAACCTTACCCTGACTGTATGGTTAGCTTACCACACCCCACCCTGACTGTATGGTTAGTTTACCACACCTCACCCTGACTGTATGGTTAGTTTACCACACCTTACCCTTACTGTATGGTTAGTTTACCACACCTTACCCTGACTGTATGGTTAGTTTATCACACCTTACCCTGACTGTATGGTTAGTTTACCACACCTTACCCTGACTGTATGGTTAGTTTGCCACACCATACCCTGACTGTATGGTTAGTTTACCACATCTTACCCTGACTGTATGGTTAGTTTACCACACATTACCCTGACTATGGTTAGTTTACCACACCTTACCCTGACTGTATGGTTAGTGTATCACACCTTACCCTGACTGTATGGTTAGTTTACCACACCTTACCCTGACTGTATGATTAGTTTACCACACCTTACCCTGACTGTATGGTTAGTTTACCACACCTTACCCTGACTGTATGGTTAGTTTACCACACCTTACCCTGACTGTATGGTTGGTTTACCACACCTTAACCTGACTGTATGGTTAGTTTACCACACCTTACCCTGACTGCATGGTTAGCTTACCACACCTTACCCTGACTGTATGGTTAGTTTACCACACCTTACCCTGACTGTATGGTTAGTTTACCACACCTCATCCTGACTGTATGGTTAGTTTACCACACCTTACCCTGACTGTATGGTTAGTTTACCACACCTTACCCTGACTGTATGGTTAGTTTACCACACCTCACCCTGATTGTATGGTTAGTTTACCACACCTTACCCTGACTATGGTTAGTTTACCACACCTTACCCTGACTGTATGGTTAGTTTACCACACATTACCCTGACTGTATGGTTAGTTTACCACACCTCACCCTGAGTGTATGGTTAGTTTACCACACCTTACCCTGACTATGGTTAGTTTACCACACCTTACCCTGACTGTATGGTTAGTTTACCACATCTTACCCTGACTGTATGGTTAGTTTACCACACATTACCCTGACTATGGTTAGTTTACCACACCTTACCCTGACTGTATGGTTAGTGTATCACACCTTACCTTGACTGTATGGTTAGTTTACCACACCTTACCCTGACTGTATGATTAGTTTACCACACCTTACCCTGACTGTATGGTTAGTTTACCACACCTTACCCTGACTGTATGGTTAGTTTACCACACCTTACCCTGACTGTATGGTTGGTTTACCACACCTTAACCTGACTGTATGGTTAGTTTACCACACCTTACCCTGACTGCATGGTTAGCTTACCAAACCTTACCCTGACTGTATGGTTAGTTTACCACACCTTACCCTGACTGTATGGTTAGTTTACCGCACATTACCCTGACTATGGTTAGTTTACCACACCTTACCCTGACTGTATGGTTAGTGTATCACACCTTACCCTGACTGTATGGTTAGTTTACCACACCTTACCCTGACTGTATGGTTAGTTTACCACACCTTACCCTGACTGTATGGTTGGTTTACCACACCTTAACCTGACTGTATGGTTAGTTTACCACACCTTACCTTGACTGCATGGTTAGCTTACCACACCTTACCCTGACTGTATGGTTAGTCTACCACACCTTACCCTGACTGTATGGTTAGTTTACCACACCTTACCCTGACTGTATGGTTAGTTTACCACACCTTACCCTGACTGTATGGTTAGCTTACCACACCCCACCCTGACTGTATGGTTAGTTTACCACACCTTACCCTGACTGTATGGTTAGTGTATCACACCTTACCTTGACTGTATGGTTAGTTTACCACACCTTACCCTGACTGTATGATTAGTTTACCACACCTTACCCTGACTGTATGGTTAGTTTACCACACCTTACCCTGACTGTATGGTTGGTTTACCACACCTTAACCTGACTGTATGGTTAGTTAACCACACCTTACCCTGACTGCATGGTTAGCTTACCACACCTTACCCTGACTGTATGGTTAGTTTACCACACCTTACCCTGACTGTATGGTTAGTTTACCGCACATTACCCTGACTATAGTTAGTTTACCACACCTTACCCTGACTGTATGGTTAGTGTATCACACCTTACCCTGACTGTATGGTTAGTTTACCACACCTTACCCTGACTGTATGGTTAGTTTACCACACCTTACCCTGACTGTATGGTTGGTTTACCACACCTTAACCTGACTGTATGGTTAGTTTACCACACCTTACCCTGACTGCATGGTTAGCTTACCACACCTTACCCTGACTGTATGGTTAGTTTACCACACCTTACCCTGACTGTATGGTTAGTTTACCACACCTTACCCTGACTGTATGGTTAGTTTACCACACCTTGCCCTGACTGTATGGTTAGCTTACCACACCCCACCCTGACTGTATGGTTAATTTACCACACCTCACCCTGACTGTATGGTTAGTTTACCACACCTTACCCTGACTGTATGGTTAGTTTACCACACCTTACCCTGACTGTATGGTTAGTTTATCACACCTTACCCTGACTGTATGGTTAGTTTACCACACCTTACCCTGACTGTATGGTTAGTTTGCCACACCTTACCCTGACTGTATGGTTAGTTTACCACACCTTACCCTGACTGTATGGTTAGTTTACCGCACATTACCCTGACTATGGTTAGTTTACCACACCTTACCCTGAATGTATGGTTAGTGTATCACACCTTACCCTGACTGTATGGTTAGTTTACCACACCTTACCCTGACTGTATGGTTAGTTTACCACACCTTACCCTGACTGTATGGTTGGTTTACCACACCTTAACCTGACTGTATGGTTAGTTTACCACACCTTACCCTGACTGCATGGTTAGCTTACCACACCTTACCCTGACTGTATGGTTAGTTTACCACACCTTACCCTGACTGTATGGTTAGTTTACCGCACATTACCCTGACTATGGTTAGTTTACCACACCTTACCCTGACTGTATGGTTAGTGTATCACACCTTACCCTGACTGTATGGTTAGTTTACCACACCTTACCCTGACTGTATGGTTAGTTTACCACACCTTACCCTGACTGTATGGTTGGTTTACCACACCTTAACCTGACTGTATGGTTAGTTTACCACACCTTACCCTGACTGCATGGTTAGCTTACCACACCTTACCCTGACTGTATGGTTAGTTTACCACACCTTACCCTGACTGTATGGTTAGTTTACCACACCTTACCCTGACTGTATGGTTAGTTTACCACACCTTGCCCTGACTGTATGGTTAGCTTACCACACCCCACCCTGCCTGTATGGTTAGTTTACCACACCTCACCCTGACTGTATGGTTAGTTTACCACACCTTACCCTGGCTGTATGGTTAGTTTACCACACCTTACCCTGACTGTATGGTTAGTTTATCACACCTTACCCTGACTGTATGGTTAGTTTACCACACCTTACCCTGACTGTATGGTTAGTTTGCCACACCTTACCCTGACTGTATGGTTAGTTTACCACACCTTACCCTGACTGTATGGTTAGTTTACCGCACATTACCCTGACTATGGTTAGTTTACCACACCTTACCCTGACTGTATGGTTAGTGTATCACACCTTACCCTGACTGTATGGTTAGTTTACCACACCTTACCCTGACTGTATGGTTAGTTTGCCACACCATACCCTGACTGTATGGTTAGTTTACCACATCTTACCCTGACTGTATGGTTAGTTTACCACACATTACCCTGACTATGGTTAGTTTACCACACCTTACCCTGACTGTATGGATAGTGTATCACACCTTACCCTGACTGTATGGTTAGTTTACCACACCTTACCCTGACTGTATGATTAGTTTACCACACCTTACCCTGACTGTATGGTTAGTTTACCACACCTTACCCTGACTGTATGGTTAGTTTACCACACCTTACCCTGACTGTATGGTTGGTTTACCACACCTTAACCTGACTGTATGGTTAGTTTACCACACCTTACCCTGACTGCATGGTTAGCTTACCACACCTTACCCTGACTGTATGGTTAGTTTACCACACCTTACCCTGACTGTATGGTTAGTTTACCAAACCTCATCCTGACTGTATGGTTAGTTTACCACACCTTACCCTGACTGTATGGTTAGTTTACCACACCTTACCCTGACTGTATGGTTAGTTTACCACACCTCACCCTGATTGTATGGTTAGTTTACCACACCTTACCCTGACTATGGTTAGTTTACCACACCTTACCCTGACTGTATGGTTAGTTTACCACACATTACCCTGACTGTATGGTTAGTTTACCACACCTCACCCTGAGTGTATGGTTAGTTTACCACACCTTACCCTGACTATGGTTAGTTTACCACACCTTACCCTGACTGTATGGTTAGTTTACCACATCTTACCCTGACTGTATGGTTAGTTTACCACACATTACCCTGACTATGGTTAGTTTACCACACATTACCCTGACTATGGTTAGTTTACCACACCTTACCCTGACTGTATGGTTAGTGTATCACACCTTACCTTGACTGTATGGTTAGTTTACCACACCTTACCCTGACTGTATGATTAGTTTACCACACCTTACCCTGACTGTATGGTTAGTTTACCACACCTTACCCTGACTGTATGGTTAGTTTACCACACCTTACCCTGACTGTATGGTTGGTTTACCACACCTTAACCTGACTGTATGGTTAGTTTACCACACCTTACCCTGACTGCATGGTTAGCTTACCAAACCTTACCCTGACTGTATGGTTAGTTTACCACACCTTACCCTGACTGTATGGTTAGTTTACCGCACATTACCCTGACTATGGTTAGTTTACCACACCTTACCCTGACTGTATGGTTAGTGTATCACACCTTACCCTGACTGTATGGTTAGTTTACCACACCTTACCCTGACTGTATGGTTAGTTTACCACACCTTACCCTGACTGTATGGTTGGTTTACCACACCTTAACCTGACTGTATGGTTAGTTTACCACACCTTACCTTGACTGCATGGTTAGCTTACCACACCTTACCCTGACTGTATGGTTAGTCTACCACACCTTACCCTGACTGTATGGTTAGTTTACCACACCTTACCCTGACTGTATGGTTAGTTTACCACACCTTACCCCGACTGTATGGTTAGCTTACCACACCCCACCCTGACTGTATGGTTAGTTTACCACACCTTACCCTGACTGTATGGTTAGTGTATCACACCTTACCTTGACTGTATGGTTAGTTTACCACACCTTACCCTGACTGTATGATTAGTTTACCACACCTTACCCTGACTGTATGGTTAGTTTACCACACCTTACCCTGACTGTATGGTTGGTTTACCACACCTTAACCTGACTGTATGGTTAGTTTACCACACCTTACCCTGACTGCATGGTTAGCTTACCACACCTTACCCTGACTGTATGGTTAGTTTACCACACCTTACCCTGACTGTATGGTTAGTTTACCGCACATTACCCTGACTATAGTTAGTTTACCACACCTTACCCTGACTGTATGGTTAGTGTATCACACCTTACCCTGACTGTATGGTTAGTTTACCACACCTTACCCTGACTGTATGGTTAGTTTACCACACCTTACCCTGACTGTATGGTTGGTTTACCACACCTTAACCTGACTGTATGGTTAGTTTACCACACCTTACCCTGACTGCATGGTTAGCTTACCACACCTTACCCTGACTGTATGGTTAGTTTACCACACCTTACCCTGACTGTATGGTTAGTTTACCACACCTTACCCTGACTGTATGGTTAGTTTACCACACCTTGCCCTGACTGTATGGTTAGCTTACCACACCCCACCCTGACTGTATGGTTAATTTACCACACCTCACCCTGACTGTATGGTTAGTTTACCACACCTTACCCTGACTGTATGGTTAGTTTACCACACCTTACCCTGACTGTATGGTTAGTTTATCACACCTTACCCTGACTGTATGGTTAGTTTACCACACCTTACCCTGACTGTATGGTTAGTTTGCCACACCTTACCCTGACTGTATGGTTAGTTTACCACACCTTACCCTGACTGTATGGTTAGTTTACCGCACATTACCCTGACTATGGTTAGTTTACCACACCTTACCCTGACTGTATGGTTAGTGTATCACACCTTACCCTGACTGTATGGTTAGTTTACCACACCTTACCCTGACTGTATGGTTAGTTTACCACACCTTACCCTGACTGTATGGTTGGTTTACCACACCTTAACCTGACTGTATGGTTAGTTTACCACACCTTACCCTGACTGCATGGTTAGCTTACCACACCTTACCCTGACTGTATGGTTAGTTTACCACACCTTACCCTGACTGTATGGTTAGTTTACCGCACATTACCCTGACTATGGTTAGTTTACCACACCTTACCCTGACTGTATGGTTAGTGTATCACACCTTACCCTGACTGTATGGTTAGTTTACCACACCTTACCCTGACTGTATGGTTAGTTTACCACACCTTACCCTGACTGTATGGTTGGTTTACCACACCTTAACCTGACTGTATGGTTAGTTTACCACACCTTACCCTGACTGCATGGTTAGCTTACCACACCTTACCCTGACTGTATGGTTAGTTTACCACACCTTACCCTGACTGTATGGTTAGTTTACCACACCTTACCCTGACTGTATGGTTAGTTTACCACACCTTGCCCTGACTGTATGGTTAGCTTACCACACCCCACCCTGACTGTATGGTTAGTTTACCACACCTCACCCTGACTGTATGGTTAGTTTACCACACCTTACCCTGGCTGTATGGTTAGTTTACCACACCTTACCCTGACTGTATGGTTAGTTTATCACACCTTACCCTGACTGTATGGTTAATTTACCACACCTTACCCTGACTGTATGGTTAGTTTGCCACACCTTACCCTGACTGTATGGTTAGTTTACCACACCTTACCCTGACTGTATGGTTAGTTTACCGCACATTACCCTGACTATGGTTAGTTTACCACACCTTACCCTGACTGTATGGTTAGTGTATCACACCTTATCCTGACTGTATGGTTAGTTTACCACACCTTACCCTGACTGTATGGTTAGTTTACCACACCTTACCCTGACTGTATGGTTGGTTTACCACACCTTAACCTGACTGTATGGTTAGTTTACCACACCTTACCCTGACTGCATGGTTAGCTTACCACACCTTACCCTGACTGTATGGTTAGTTTACCACACCTTACCCTGACTGTATGGTTAGTTTACCACACCTTACCCTGACTGTATGGTTAGTTTACCACACCTTACCCTGACTGTATGGTTAGCTTACCACACCCCACCCTGACTGTATGGTTAGTTTACCACACCTCACCCTGACTGTATGGTTAGTTTACCACACCTTACCCTGACTGTATGGTTAGTTTACCACACCTTACCCTGACTGTATGGTTAGTTTATCACACCTTACCTTGACTGTATGGTTAGTTTACCACACCTTACCCTGACTGTATGGTTAGTTTGCCACACCTTACCCTGACTGTATGGTTAGTTTACCACATCTTACCCTGACTGTATGGTTAGTTTACCACACATTACCCTGACTGTATGGTTAGTTTACCACACCTTACCCTGACTGTATGGTTAGTGTATCACACCTTACCCTGACTGTATGGTTAGTTTACCACACCTTACCCTGACTGTATGATTAGTTTACCACACCTTACCCTGACTGTATTATGGTTAGTTTACCACACCTTACCCTGACTGTATGGTTAGTTTACCACACCTTACCCTGACTGTATGATTAGTTTACCACACCTTACCCTGACTGTATTATGGTTAGTTTACCACACCTTACCCTGACTGTATGGTTAGTTTACCACACCTTACCCTGACTGTATGGTTGGTTTACCACACCTTAACCTGACTGTATGGTTAGTTTACCACACCTTACCCTGACTGCATGGTTAGCTTACCACACCTTACCCTGACTGTATGGTTAGTTTACCACACCTTTCCCTGACTGTATGGTTAGTTTACCACACCTTATCCTGACTGTATGGCTAGTTTACCACACCTTACCCTGACTGTATGGTTAGTTTACCACACCTTACCCTGACTGTATGGTTAGTTTACCACACCTCACCCTGATTGTATGGTTAGTTTACCTCACCTTACCCTGACTATGGTTAGTTTACCACACCTTACCCTGACTGTATGGTTAGTTTACCACACATTACCCTGACTGTATGGTTAGTTTACCACACCTCACCCTGATTGTATGGTTAGTTTACCACACCTTACCCTGACTATGGTTAGTTTACCACACCTTACCCTGACTGTATGGTTAGTTTACCACATCTTACCCTGACTGTATGGTTAGTTTACCACACATTACCCTGACTATGGTTAGTTTACCACACCTTACCCTGACTGTATGGTTAGTGTATCACACCTTACCTTGACTGTATGGTTAGTTTACCACACCTTACCCTGACTGTATGATTAGTTTACCACACCTTACCCTGACTGTATGGTTAGTTTACCACACCTTACCCTGACTGTATGGTTAGTTTACCACACCTTACCCTGACTGTATGGTTGGTTTACCACACCTTAACCTGACTGTATGGTTAGTTTACCACACCTTACCCTGACTGCATGGTTAGCTTACCACACCTTACCCTGACTGTATGGTTAGTTTACCACACCTTACCCTGACTGTATGGTTAGTTTACCACACCTCATCCTGACTGTATGGTTAGTTTACCACACCTTACCCTGACTGTATGGTTAGTTTACCACACCTTACCCTGACTGTATGGTTAGTTTACCACACCTCACCCTGATTGTATGGTTAGTTTACCACACCTTACCCTGACTATGGTTAGTTTACCACACCTTACCCTGACTGTATGGTTAGTTTACCACACATTACCCTGACTGTATGGTTAGTTTACCACACCTCACCCTGAGTGTATGGTTAGTTTACCACACCTTACCCTGACTATGGTTAGTTTACCACACCTTACCCTGACTGTATGGTTAGTTTACCACATCTTACCCTGACTGTATGGTTAGTTTACCACACATTACCCTGACTATGGTTAGTTTACCACACCTTACCCTGACTGTATGGTTAGTGTATCACACCTTACCTTGACTGTATGGTTAGTTTACCACACCTTACCCTGACTGTATGATTAGTTTACCACACCTTACCCTGACTGTATGGTTAGTTTACCACACCTTACCCTGACTGTATGGTTAGTTTACCACACCTTACCCTGACTGTATGGTTGGTTTACCACACCTTAACCTGACTGTATGGTTAGTTTACCACACCTTACCCTGACTGCATGGTTAGCTTACCAAACCTTACCCTGACTGTATGGTTAGTTTACCACACCTTACCCTGACTGTATGGTTAGTTTACCGCACATTACCCTGACTATGGTTAGTTTACCACACCTTACCCTGACTGTATGGTTAGTGTATCACACCTTACCCTGACTGTATGGTTAGTTTACCACACCTTACCCTGACTGTATGGTTAGTTTACCACACCTTACCCTGACTGTATGGTTGGTTTACCACACCTTAACCTGACTGTATGGTTAGTTTACCACACCTTACCTTGACTGCATGGTTAGCTTACCACACCTTACCCTGACTGTATGGTTAGTCTACCACACCTTACCCTGACTGTATGGTTAGTTTACCACACCTTACCCTGACTGTATGGTTAGTTTACCACACCTTACCCTGACTGTATGGTTAGCTTACCACACCCCACCCTGACTGTATGGTTAGTTTACCACACCTTACCCTGACTGTATGGTTAGTGTATCACACCTTACCTTGACTGTATGGTTAGTTTACCACACCTTACCCTGACTGTATGATTAGTTTACCACACCTTACCCTGACTGTATGGTTAGTTTACCACACCTTACCCTGACTGTATGGTTGGTTTACCACACCTTAACCTGACTGTATGGTTAGTTTACCACACCTTACCCTGACTGCATGGTTAGCTTACCACACCTTACCCTGACTGTATGGTTAGTTTACCACACCTTACCCTGACTGTATGGTTAGTTTACCGCACATTACCCTGACTATAGTTAGTTTACCACACCTTACCCTGACTGTATGGTTAGTGTATCACACCTTACCCTGACTGTATGGTTAGTTTACCACACCTTACCCTGACTGTATGGTTAGTTTACCACACCTTACCCTGACTGTATGGTTGGTTTACCACACCTTAACCTGACTGTATGGTTAGTTTACCACACCTTACCCTGACTGCATGGTTAGCTTACCACACCTTACCCTGACTGTATGGTTAGTTTACCACACCTTACCCTGACTGTATGGTTAGTTTACCACACCTTACCCTGACTGTATGGTTAGTTTACCACACCTTGCCCTGACTGTATGGTTAGCTTACCACACCCCACCCTGACTGTATGGTTAATTTACCACACCTCACCCTGACTGTATGGTTAGTTTACCACACCTTACCCTGACTGTATGGTTAGTTTACCACACCTTACCCTGACTGTATGGTTAGTTTATCACACCTTACCCTGACTGTATGGTTAGTTTACCACACCTTACCCTGACTGTATGGTTAGTTTGCCACACCTTACCCTGACTGTATGGTTAGTTTACCACACCTTACCCTGACTGTATGGTTAGTTTACCGCACATTACCCAGACTATGGTTAGTTTACCACACCTTACCCTGACTGTATGGTTAGTGTATCACACCTTACCCTGACTGTATGGTTAGTTTACCACACCTTACCCTGACTGTATGGTTAGTTTACCACACCTTACCCTGACTGTATGGTTGGTTTACCACACCTTAACCTGACTGTATGGTTAGTTTACCACACCTTACCCTGACTGCATGGTTAGCTTACCACACCTTACCCTGACTGTATGGTTAGTTTACCACACCTTACCCTGACTGTATGGTTAGTTTACCGCACATTACCCTGACTATGGTTAGTTTACCACACCTTACCCTGACTGTATGGTTAGTGTATCACACCTTACCCTGACTGTATGGTTAGTTTACCACACCTTACCCTGACTGTATGGTTAGTTTACCACACCTTACCCTGACTGTATGGTTGGTTTACCACACCTTAACCTGACTGTATGGTTAGTTTACCACACCTTACCCTGACTGCATGGTTAGCTTACCACACCTTACCCTGACTGTATGGTTAGTTTACCACACCTTACCCTGACTGTATGGTTAGTTTACCACACCTTACCCTGACTGTATGGTTAGTTTACCACACCTTGCCCTGACTGTATGGTTAGCTTACCACACCCCACCCTGACTGTATGGTTAGTTTACCACACCTCACCCTGACTGTATGGTTAGTTTACCACACCTTACCCTGGCTGTATGGTTAGTTTACCACACCTTACCCTGACTGTATGGTTAGTTTATCACACCTTACCCTGACTGTATGGTTAGTTTACCACACCTTACCCTGACTGTATGGTTAGTTTGCCACACCTTACCCTGACTGTATGGTTAGTTTACCACACCTTACCCTGACTGTATGGTTAGTTTACCGCACATTACCCTGACTATGGTTAGTTTACCACACCTTACCCTGACTGTATGGTTAGTGTATCACACCTTACCCTGACTGTATGGTTAGTTTACCACACCTTACCCTGACTGTATGGTTAGTTTACCACACCTTACCCTGACTGTATGGTTGGTTTACCACACCTTAACCTGACTGTATGGTTAGTTTACCACACCTTACCCTGACTGCATGGTTAGCTTACCACACCTTACCCTGACTGTATGGTTAGTTTACCACACCTTACCCTGACTGTATGGTTAGTTTACCACACCTTACCCTGACTGTATGGTTAGTTTACCACACCTTACCCTGACTGTATGGTTAGCTTACCACACCCCACCCTGACTGTATGGTTAGTTTACCACACCTCACCCTGACTGTATGGTTAGTTTACCACACCTTACCCTGACTGTATGGTTAGTTTACCACACCTTACCCTGACTGTATGGTTAGTTTATCACACCTTACCTTGACTGTATGGTTAGTTTACCACACCTTACCCTGACTGTATGGTTAGTTTGCCACACCTTACCCTGACTGTATGGTTAGTTTACCACATCTTACCCTGACTGTATGGTTAGTTTACCACACATTACCCTGACTGTATGGTTAGTTTACCACACCTTACCCTGACTGTATGGTTAGTGTATCACACCTTACCCTGACTGTATGGTTAGTTTACCACACCTTACCCTGACTGTATGATTAGTTTACCACACCTTACCCTGACTGTATTATGGTTAGTTTACCACACCTTACCCTGACTGTATGGTTAGTTTACCACACCTTACCCTGACTGTATGATTAGTTTACCACACCTTACCCTGACTGTATTATGGTTAGTTTACCACACCTTACCCTGACTGTATGGTTAGTTTACCACACCTTACCCTGACTGTATGGTTGGTTTACCACACCTTAACCTGACTGTATGGTTAGTTTACCACACCTTACCCTGACTGCATGGTTAGCTTACCACACCTTACCCTGACTGTATGGTTAGTTTACCACACCTTTCCCTGACTGTATGGTTAGTTTACCACACCTTATCCTGACTGTATGGTTAGTTTACCACACCTTACCCTGACTGTATGGTTAGTTTACCACACCTTACCCTGACTGTATGGTTAGTTTACCACACCTCACCCTGATTGTATGGTTAGTTTACCTCACCTTACCCTGACTATGGTTAGTTTACCACACCTTACCCTGACTGTATGGTTAGTTTACCACACATTACCCTGACTGTATGGTTAGTTTACCACACCTCACCCTGATTGTATGGTTAGTTTACCACACCTTACCCTGACTATGGTTAGTTTACCACACCTTACCCTGACTGTATGGTTAGTTTACCACATCTTACCCTGACTGTATGGTTAGTTTACCACACATTACCCTGACTATGGTTAGTTTACCACACCTTACCCTGACTGTATGGTTAGTGTATCACACCTTACCTTGACTGTATGGTTAGTTTACCACACCTTACCCTGACTGTATGATTAGTTTACCACACCTTACCCTGACTGTATGGTTAGTTTACCACACCTTACCCTGACTGTATGGTTAGTTTACCACACCTTACCCTGACTGTATGGTTGGTTTACCACACCTTAACCTGACTGTATGGTTAGTTTACCACACCTTACCCTGACTGCATGGTTAGCTTACCACACCTTACCCTGACTGTATGGTTAGTTTACCACACCTTATCCTGACTGTATGGTTAGTTTACCACACCTTACCCTGACTGTATGGTTAGTTTACCACACCTTACCCTGACTGTATGGTTAGTTTACCACACCTTACCCTGACTGTATGGTTAGTTTACCACACCTCACCCTGATTGTATGGTTAGTTTACCACACCTAACCCTGACTATGGTTAGTTTACCACACCTTACCCTGACTGTATGGTTAGTTTACCACACATTACCCTGATTGCATGGTTAGTTTATCACCTTACCCTGACTGTATGGTTAGTTTACCACACCTTACCCTGACTGTATGTTTAGTTTATCACACATTACCCTGACTGTATGGTTAGTTTACCACACATTACCCTGACTGTATAGTTAGTTTACCACACCTTACCCTGACTATGGTTAATTTACCACACCTTACCCTGACTGTATGGTTGGTTTACCACACCTTATCCTGACTGTATGGTTAGTTTATCCAACGTTTTACATTAAGGTAAATAATCTTTCAATAACTGAACACACAGTTTACCAAACCCTCCGATGGCTTTGACCTAAGTTTACCCAATAAAGCTTACTAAAAGATTATCTAAACTTCATACTAAGCTTACTACAATCACTGTTTAAGTAGACAGTAATATTTCAACTATCCCAAGACAAGACCAAGTCCACAAACAATAAATTAGCGTTCATGTAAACACATTGTTACTGGAATGGGCATCTGGACACATGTGTTTTATTTCCACAAGTAATAGAGGAGGTAATAAACGTGATTGTCATGATAATGACCATCCACGACCACACTTACTAATGAAATATAGGCTGCTTCAAGTTTTCTTTTACCTTCAAGGAGCATAGCATTCTTTAAAACATTTGGCACTCATTTTACTCCTCGTCCTCATTTGAATCGAATCGTTTTTCAGAAACTATGTCGTATTTCTATACCTCGGGTACCCCTAGGGGACTGATATTTTCATCTAAATACAGTCTGTGGTCACTGCATGTTTCAGATTTGTCTAGAAATGATTTAGTGCACCAATTCATAGCAATCTTTTATTTCTGTTATGTGGGGACGAATAAGCATAATAACATTGGATGATTTCTTCAACACCAGCCACACTCTGTTCAACAGTATAAATATAATACGTATATGTTTGTTCGAAAGACATATATGCATAATGCATTTTCTAAGTCTTGTACATTAATGGAGTCTGTTTGTGTGTTGTCACATTTTACTAATTGCCAGGGTGCCAATGTTCGATTAGTTTTTTATTTTTGTGTTTTCTTGCTTAGTGCTTGAGAAAAGCATCGTTAGAAACACCAGGCTAACAGTCGTAACACTTTGGAGTATAATATTTGTACTCGTACTTGGAAAACGACCAATCAAAAAACTCCATCTATATAGTGTTATGATTGAACTAATTTGGAGTTTGTTTATAACGATCTTGTCTTACTCTATTATTTTAGTTTGATCTTATATTTCACTTGCACTCTGTTATTTGGATTGTGAATACTGGTTATATAATTATATGTTTATGACATCACATGTCTTTATTTTGTATTATTCTGACTTCTTATGTTGTATTTTCCACAAACGTACTCTACATGTATTACTATGTACATGAACTTATCTTTGTTGTTTTAATACATCTATGTATATTTTGTAGTAATGTTCCAGATTTAACTGTTGTCAAATTTCTTCCCTTTCTGTTGCCTTATTCCCTGAATTTGTATGTCGTCCTATTCAACATTTGTGATTGTTTTTTGGTTCCAATAATTGTATGTTGTGTTGTTCCTTAAGGTTGTATTGTTTTGTTCTTACAATATGTTTGTGACCTATCAGTATCTGTGGTATCCTTTATTTCAAGCTCAATGGGATAGATGCGATCAACGAAATCACCAAACCTGGAATTATTTAGTGAAAGGACATCATATATATAGCGGAACATGAAATTAAAGGATCGGGCTAGCTTCTTTTCGTTTTTCTTGAGAAGCCCCTGTATGAAGTCTGCCTCATACGAATAAAGGAACAAGTCGGCGAAAAGAGGAGCACAGTTTGTACCCATAAGTATGCCGATTGTCTGTTGAAAAACACGTCCATCAATCATAGCAAATATATGTTGTCAATCAAAAACTCGAGCATGTTGATGATATCAGTTTCAGAGAACATTTTGGTAGAATCAAAGTGGTTTTTTTTTACAAAATAAGATCTGTCTCTTCCTAGTACCAGGTATTTGTATCTATGTTGGCCATTTTTTTTTCAAGAAACACAGTTGGACCAACTCCCTTGACATGTCCTTCAACTTGGAGTGAGGAATAGTTGTGCAAAGAAGTCAAATGTTTTAATGGTATTGCAGGAGGAGACGGACCTAGATTGTATGTACTCTAACAGATCTTTCGAGTTCTTCAGAATCCACATCAGATTCCCACCACCCCTCGAGTAGCTAGATATATAGTGTCACAGTAATTCTGAAGCAACATAATATACATGTCAAAAACTAAATAATTATAAAACAATGACGGACAAGACAAAGACTACAACATAACATACAATGTGATGTCCGTTATGATTTCTACATAGAAAGGATGTTCGGTTTGTCTTTACCTCCTGTTGTTGGTAGGAGGGCTCATGTCTTATTTACGTTATTTGTGTTTGTTTGTGATAGTGGTGTCCAACATATATTGACTATATAAGTAACATGGCGGGTGTCTTATAAGAGGCAGGAACTGCTTACCTTTGCTGGTACCTGGGTTGACCCTCGGTTTTTGGTGGGTCCGTGTTGCTCATCGTTTTAGTTTTCTGTGTTGTATTTTTTTCTTTGCTTGTCTTCATCATGTGTATTGATGATAGTGTAACAAGATGGCGACCGAGTAGACCACAACGATAGCACATCCCAGACATTGTCTAGTGTTAATTGAGTTTCACTGAATATAATTACAAAATCTGTACAGACGCACAACCTACATACTAATAGTTAAAAAAGGGATATGTATATAGATACCTAAATCATCTCCTATAAGAACATTTTGCCATTAGCCCACCGTCACGCACAAGTGACCAGGAGAAGTTGTGTCTATTTGTAAATAAACCAGGTCACTCTCTATAACTCATTGTAAATAGATTATTAACTTATCACTGTGTAAATTGTTTGATATATTAAAATGGAACTTAGAAGGTCAAGTAGACAGAGGGCAGACAGAGAGGTATTCACGCCCAATAAATATGAGAAAAACATGCCCTATGAATTAAATGAAAAATGAACAATGACAAAGAAAACTAGTAGAGAAAGTGATGTTAAAATTGAACATAAAAGGGGGACCCTTGTGATGACATTCACCCCTGCTGCGTATGAACTGTATAAACAAGCAATATACAAATATTATAGAGATCATCCACAACTGATGTGTAAAAAGCTATACCGGTAAAACAAGTAAAACAAACCAACAATCAATAAAGAAAGCAATAAACGAAGAGTCCTTGTCTATAAAGCATAACAATAGTGAAAAACAGTTGTATAGAATCAACCTATTCAATACTACAAGTGTTATAGACATAAATGGTAAAGTCTACCAACAATTTATCACAAATGACCTACCTAGAATTACAACCTCAGTAGACCTAAGAGAGGTGAAGGAGTTGAACAAGAAGATCAGAAAGGTATGTGAATTAGTTATAGACAATCAAACTAGCATTATAAATGATATGCGTACACCATTACAACAGGTGGAACAAGGGTATCATCTAATAGAGAGACAAAGTAACTCAAGGAAACTCAATAGACATAAACAACATGATCATAAGCATTTAGAGTTGTGCACTCTCGATGAAGGGCAAAGTATGAAAGGTGATAAAATTCAGTCAAAACAAGATGATAGCACATTAGAAATCACAAACTCAATAAGTGACGAATCTGCGAAACAAACAGTTGATTACTACTGTCCAACATGTATACAAGAAATCTCTGATAGTATTGAGTGTAGTAAATGTAATATGGACATAAAGCGTGTACAAATTTGTCTCAAGATCAATTTGAGAAACACTGATGACAGAGATCAAATTTGCATATGCTCATCGTGTAAATTATTGAGTGAAGACCTAGAAACAGGGTCACTTAATAGGGAAGGCACATATACACCGATTAGTTTTGAGATTACGAATGATTAAGGATACCAATATGAAAATAATACTCAAAGTCATAATTCATTGAGTGAAGATCTAGAAATAGTGTCATTTAATAGGGAAGGCACATACACACCGACTAGTTTTGAGGTTACGAATGATGAGGGATATCAGTATGAAAATAATACTCAAAGCCATTGAGCTGCATCACATCAGGATAACAACACTGATACCCAATATGAATTAAGCAATCAAGAAACTAACTTGAAAGAATGTGTGAGCAGGAAATCAGAGCAGCATGATAGACTTTATAGAGACCAAATAAATAGCAACGAACATTATGAACAACCAAATAACTCACAAAAAACAAAGCCAATTAAGAAAAACTGGAAAAAGGAAACTATCAAAATTGTACAGCAGCTAGCATCCTGCAAGGCGAGAGTTATTGTGTTAGAAGAGCAAAACAGAGAATATGAAAACACAATCAGCCTACTACATCGACTGCAAAGAAAAGATGAAACAGTAGAAAAGAATGATGATATAAGGCAGTTTACAAACAACAGTATTCTAGATCTGAAAACCAGAATGACATTTTTAGAGGACTCTGTTACTACAAGACTCAATACACTTAACCAAGAGGTAGAACACAATCTTGAAATACAGGAACTCAAGTTTAAACATGAAATGGAAATAAACAGGTTAAAAATTTAACTATCTATGATGAAAAACAACTGTTTTCGAAAAAGAGAAGAAACAGCAATGTGTTCTGATCAACACAATGTGAACCAGGAAATAGGGACCTACCTGAAATAAAGCATCCAACACACAATCCACAACAACAAAGTAGAAACTATCCAGGTGGAACGTATACAAACAATCATCTACAAAATCCATACGTATATGTAGTAAGTACCAATACAACTGAGAGCGCACCAGCTAGAAATATACAGGATGGATCGTCATATGTAGCAACAGCTATGAATAACAACATGCAAAATATGCTTAACCATGGATACATACCAAGTAGACCCACACATTTGGCCAATCCTGTATTCTAAGTACAGCAAGGGCAATGCAACCCTAATATGTATATACAACAAACACATGTTACTCCTCAACAAGTATATGGAGCGCAATTTATTCATAGTAGAGAAGTACCAACATCACATATAAACCAAAATTCTCAAACTAGAAGAGCAAATCAAGCCACTAGAACAAAATCAAGCAACAGAGATGAAGGTAGCAAAATGAAGCTAAGGAGAAATGAAAGCGAAAGAAAAACTGCGAAACCAAACATAGCGAAACAAAGCAACTCAACAGTAGCCGTTAGTGAACCACCAGAATTGGTTAATCAGAGCAATCAAGTTAACGCAAGAGAGGAAAGTCACACAAGCCCAACAGATAACTCTAATCTACAGGGCAATGTGGATGAAAATAAAGGATATAAACATCGGCCATGGACGTGCCGCAACAAATACCCACAGAGCGAAACGAAAATCGTTGTAGGCACATTAAACATTCAGAATGCAAAATCCAACGATTTATACCTCAAGCAGACCTTAAAATGATGTGATATTTTATGTGTACAGGAACATTGGCTTTTCTCTTTTGAGAAAGACATTTTAATGAATATTAGCAAAAACCATGAATATAGAGCAAAATGTGTGGATGAAGAAACAGAAACTGAAAGTATCATTTGTGGTAGAGGTTATGGAGGAGTGGCAACTTGCTGGCGAAAAAGTATAGACCATGCAATCAAATACTATAATGATAGAAATGAGAGGATAAATGTCATAACTGTTAACATAAAAGAACAACCTTTATGCATCATATCTGTGTATATGCCCTCTGAAAATAGTAACCGAGACGAAAAGTACAAGGATACTATGGCCCAGCTAGAAGAAATTATAGACAAATTTGTAGTAGATCACCAAATTATGATCTGTGGTGACTTTAATGCATCGGTTCATCGAGACAACCGAAGTAGAGATGGGTGCCTTAAAAACTTTATGGAAAGCAATCAATTATTTCTTACAAGGGATATCCAGAGAAACCAACTTTTTTCAACCACAATAGAATGTCAATATCTCAGATTGACTATATCATGCACAAAGATATAGAAAGGCATATAAGTTACAAAGTTTGCATTTATGACATAGAACCTCTAAATGTATCAGACCACACCTTGGTGATTGCAGAACTAAAAGGAGAAATCATAAGAAAACATAGAAAATTGACAACTATCATGAAAAGACCAAACTGGAGAAAATGTGATAAAGATTTGTATAAGGGAACGACCATTTAACTTGAAGGGGGGGGGGGTATGTTTTTTTCCTAAAAAATATTATGATTTAAAAGGGCGCAGCATTGGCCACAAAAACATATTCTGCATTACATAAGTATAAAAAAAAATCTGGTTAAGAGTATTGTTTTGGAAAAAAAATAAATCCCAAGAGTTGTGCAATAAATCTCAAGTATACTTTATGCCATATCTACACACCTATATACCTTACTCTATTTGGAATTTATATTAAAGATTTCGTTTAGTTTTTCAAACTGTACTTGACGTTTCAGTAATTACGCCCTATTTTTAATAGATATTGTAAGTGTCCCTTATAAAAAGGGATTGCTGCCTCATGTATGTACTGTTACTTGTAAGTCTATGAACATTTGATAATAAACACTTAATACTATAACAAAGGCAGCGCAAAGTATGACATATCCCCTCACTGTTAAATGGCTAAAGCTTAAGCCCAACTGTGACCTTCAAAATAGGCTTCAAGGCTTTGTATGAAATAAGTGTCGACTAAGTTTGGTCAAAATCCACTGAAAGATGTATGCTAGTGTCTTCACAAAATTGTTAATATTCAAATGTGACCTAGACCTTTGACATTTGAACTTGAAAATCAGTAGGCTTCCAGATGTATGTACAAAGTGTGGACCAAGCTTGGTCAAAACGGAATAAAAGATGTGGCCTCTAGAGTGTTCACAAAAATGTTACAGAAAGACTGACAGAATGAAGGACAGACGGACAATAGCGTTACGATTGATTGATTGATTGATTGATTGATTGATTGATTGATTGATTGATTGATTGATTGATTGATTGATTGATTGATTGATTGATTGATTGATTGATTGATTGATTGATTGATTGATTGATTGATTGATTGATTGATTGATTGATTGATTGATTGATTGGTGTTTTAACGCCACTTTCAACAATATTTCAGCTATATCATGTCGACCAGTCTTAGTGGTGGAGGAAGCCAGAGTACATTTATACAAAGCATTGACAAAAAATCTGTTTTGACTTGGTAAGAAAGAAATAAAAATTAGATTGATTGCAATTGAAAAAAAAATAATGTGTCCAACTGTTTAAAAAAAAATCAGATCAGTGCAAAAAAACATAAACCCCCTCCCCCCTTCAAGTTAAATGGTTGTTCCCTTAGGAAACTTTAGCTCAGAATCTAAGCGAAATCGAATTTGACAACAGTTCGACTGCGACAGAGAAAATTTAAATAATGGAGAAAAGTTTAAATCAAGCTGGAAAGTATAGAGTAAAATCTGAGGTTAAACCAACTGGAAAAGCCATATGGAACAAGGAAATAAGCGAAACCTCCAGAAAGTCAAAAGAAGTATACTCTAAGTATAAAAACAGCCAGGGTGATGAAAACTTAAAACAAGAAATGGTTAATGCAAAAAGACAGCTGAGAAGTGCACAGCGGAGAGCATATGCTTCACAAAGAATAAACCATGCGGAAAAGATTATGCAGTCCTCACAGAATGACACCAAGCTTTTTCACCAGTTGATAAAAAGACAAAAAAGAAACAATCATAATATTGATAAAATGGTTTTCAAAGGTGATGAATATGATGACACTGAAGGAATACTAGAAGGATGGTGGTCATATTTTACAGACTTGTTTGGAAACAGTGACCAGGGTAATTTCGACACAGAAAAACTTGAGTTGGCAAAAATACAAAACGTCATCATAGAAGATTTAGAACGGGACAGTGTACCAATAGAAAAGGTATCAGAAGAATAAGTCATAAAAGTGATCCAAAAAATGAAAACTGGAAAGTCAGCAGACAGTAATTGGAATATGTGCCGAGCACTTTAAATATGGAGCTGATGAAATTGTACCTGTTATTGTTAACATTATAAACAAGATATTCAGAGACCTTGATATTCCAGAAAAGCTCAAGAATGGAGTCGTTACTCCTGTGCTCAAACCAAATAAAGACGAACGCTACCCTGAAAATTACCGAGGCATTACAGTGGCCAACACCTTATCTACCATTGTGGAAAGTATATTGAAGGAGAGAATTGAACCAAAACTTTAGCTAATTCAAAGTAAATTACAAAGAGGATTTACCGACAAATCATCTTCTCTAAACATTGCCTTCATAGTTGCAAGAGCTGCAGAATACTGTAGAGAGACATCAGATGAGCTTTACATCATAACCCTAGATGCTCAGAAAGCTTTTGACAGACTAAATCGCGAACTTCTCTTTAATAAATTGTACCATGATGGTATCTGTGGCGATCTCTGGATACTGTTGCGAAACATGTATCGCATAGTGTCTGTGAAAGTCAAATGGGATAACAACCTATCGAGAAAGATAGATGTGGCTCAGGGAATCAGAAAAGGAGCAAAACTGTCAACCATGCTATATAAGAGATACAATAACAACATTCTAGAAGTCTTGGAACGATCAGGAAACCTGAGAGTGGTGTCACCAACATGCGCATATAACATTGCGATATTATCCTGCTCTAAACATGAAGCTCAAGCTCTACTAGAAATTGCACTGATCTTAACTGACAAAGATCTTGTAAGAATAAATCCAACAAAAACAGATCTAGCGCCACTCACTAGAAAAGCAACAAACTTTGAACTCAATATGTGTGCCAACTCCATAGAACAAACAAATGAAACGAAACATCTTGGCCCGATTCTGTATTCTGTAATTGTTATTCTGCCAATTAAGGCACACCTCCTATTAGCAGGAAAAATCTTATCTACAATCCTCCACCACGTAATAAGTATACAATCCACCTCCACTTAATATTCGCTTAATATTAGGTTATTATTTACACGATAGTGACTAGAGTCTATCACGACATAAAATATAATACGGTACTATAAAATACTAAAAATAATGATTTAAGTGAACCTTGTGTACCCCAAGACCAAGATTGGTTGATATCTGCTTATGATATTACTGACTATTTGCTGTTAATTTATTCAATAAATAAATCTATGTAGATTTTAGCAAAGCATAGCGTTTATTATGAGAAATAGTGACAATAAGATCAAAGTTGATGAGAGAATACGAGTAGGAAGAAAAACCATATAGCTCTAGGCCCTGGGTTACATGCTCGACAAGGAATGTGTCCAACCATCTCATACAAGATCTGGAAAACTTATGTGATCCCACGTATTTTGTATGGTGTCAAAGTCCTGAATCACACACTTACTGGCATTAAAAAGCTAGAAAGACTACAAGTTCAAATCTGCAAGCAAATACAAGGATTACCAGAAAGAACAGCTAAACTGGCAGCTTACAGTCTCTTAGGAGTGGAGCCGATAGAGCTGGTAGTGGATAGACTCACTCTGACTTTTCTAGGAAATATACTCCAAGACAAAACGACCATCGAATTTCAAATTGTAGAGAGACAACATGCCATGATGAAAACAAATGCTCAGAATTATGCTAATGTTATTACAAATATCTTCAGAAAGTATAAATACCTGAACTTTATAACATACTACAAGATATTACCACAAAAATCAATTTGGAAAAAAGAGATTAAAGACAAAACACAGGAGTATTGGGGAAAACAATGGATAGATGAAGCTAAGAAAAGATGGGGAAAACTCATTATGTGTGGAAAACGGTGCCAAATGATTGCATATAAGTAAAAAAAGGCAGAAGTGAAGGTCAGATTATTAACAGGAACATACATGTTACAAAGCAAAAAGGCGAAATTCAGCAATAATAAAGAAACTGACATCTGTAAACTTTGTTATCTTGAAACTGAGGATATAGAACACTTTCTGATAAAATGTGTATGCCTAGCAGATATCAGGAACAAGTATTTTAGAACTTTAAAATGCTATCTGGACAGGATAAAGCGGAATATATACAGCAAAATAGTGAGTGACGGTCTTCTACTACAACTTATACTGGATCCTACCATGGACAGTATTACAAGTGTGATCAAACTCAAGAATAATCAAATAATTTAAGTCTTTCGGAGGTCACCTATACCTGAGGGAGGAGAACCTTAGATCAAAGTGTTGTTTCATTGTATCATGTAGTAACTTCTCGTCCTGATTAGGGAATATAACGAATTGTCAATGGTAGTTCTATTAAAACTGTTGTGGTTTATTTTTGCATAGAAGAGTAAGATCTCACCTTTTACATGTGGATACAATGTGTTCAATATGTATGTTGTCAATTGTTAAAGTTGTTCAATTAATCTGTTTTATTTTAACTATACTTTTGTGCACTGTTTTTATCTATAGCATTTTTGTGTTGTCTCTTTTTCAGACTTCCTGTGTGTTTGTCCGAATGCTTTTGTTTTGTCTTGCCTTGTTTGATAACTCTGTGTTGTCCTTTTGATTCACGACATTAGAAATAATGTTATAATTAATGTGTATCCGATCTCTTATTACTAATACTATAAGGAAAAATATATGTTAATTACAATAAAACGTCAGCAATATGCAACCGTGAACGGGTGTGTTGATGTTCCCTGGTTGTGTTATTGCTTTGTTGTTTTATTTGCAGATTTTCTTTCTGGTTCCCATATTTACAGGTGGTGTTATTTTCATTCTCTGTGTTATGTGTTGACTAGTTTGCAGATATTTTGGTTTGACTTACTTTCAGACTTGTGTCTTCCCTGATCATGCTTATTTCATTGTTACATTGTGTCTCATGTTGAAATCGAGATATTCTTGCTCAAGAATCTATATTTTCAATACAATAAAATGTCATCAATATATAAACATACAATGATGTGCTGACATGTTCTCTGATAGTGTTATTGTTTAGTCTTAATTTTTTTATCAACCTATTCATTCGTTATGAAAATAAAGTTTAAACAGTGATGGTCATCAATTCCACCAATATCAACAAAAGGATTTGTTGTGGTTACACCCAGAATCTCTGATTTTCTGTGTTGTCTTGCCATATTACGAGTGCTGGCATATTTGATCTTTGTTTTGACTAGCTCCCGGACTCCTTTGTTAAAAATCTTGTTTCCAGACTTGCGTTTCCCTGATCATAAATATTTCCAAAAATTGCATCCCATGTTCAAACAAAGATATGCTTGTTAACCTTTATAGAATATCTGTGTCACAAATGACCACGGATATGTTCCACTTGTCGTGAACACCTCCCGGTTCTTTCCTCAATTATCACCAGTTTGTAAGTAGAGTAACACGACAGTGCCACTAGAAGAGCAGGAACTGCTTAGCCTTCCGGAGCACCGTTGTTCACCCCCAGTTGCTCTATCATTAGTTTTCTGTGTAGTGTTTTGTAGATCATTGTTTGTCTTTTTTTCTTTTAGTAATTGTGTTGTCTGTCCTTAGATTTACAGATTCTGATTACCCCTTTGGTATCTTTAAACTCTTCTTAATAAAAACTTATATATCTAACTTAGTGTGCAAGAAGCATTTCTGGAATAATATTCACCAGGTATGCCCAGTCAAAAGATTGGAAAGCCAAGTAATTTAGAAAGTTTGTGGGAGCAAGAAAACAGAAGGACCTAAACAGGGTTGCCAAGATACGATTAATACAGGTTTCAGGAAACTAATTATATTTGTATGGTAAATTTACCAGGACTTTTAAAAAGAAGTGAACTACATTTTGCATTGTTCTTGATTCGTGTGTTGTCCTATAATATATTATCTCTTACCCAAATACAACAAAAATCGTCATGTCTTTCGAAATTATGACAAAACCATGAGTTTGCTGCTTTGAATTTATTTCGATTCAAACTTTAAAACAAAAAATATCACATAAAAAAAGAATAACCAAAGAACAATTATTAATAATTAACAAAAATAATCTCAGTCGGTAAAATGTCCTTGCTTAGCGACACTTGTCTTGAACCTGCCACGTGTTGGCGAGTGCATATGCATCACTTGTTATTTGCCTGTCGGATGTCATCATGTCATCAAATCTTTCGTTGTCATGAACACCAAGAAGACCACCTGTTCTTCCATGGAACCAATGGCTGACTTCAATGTCGTATGAACCACTTTTGATGTTGTTGCTGACACTGAATCCCTGGCCATCAATAAAGATGTTGTCTCCTAACTGTGAAACAGTAATCTCATCTGATGTGTAAGGCAGTTTGGTCTCTTTCCCATCAACACTAACCTATTCAATAAAAGTATTGATGATATCAAATATCATAGAAAAAATAATAGTTTTTTGTATGCTATGAAAAAGAAAATAAATAGTACTTATATATTATGATAGTGTATTTTAATTTGTACCAGCTGATTAATTCCCTGGATATTCAGTGGAGTGTAACAGGGTACATCAAGATATGCTTGACCTCTTGATTAGAATTATAACAAGCAAGAATTTAGAATAAATAAAATTATTATGTTGTTAAAAAAAAAACTATCAAAAACAAAGATGAGAAATTATTTTGATACACAACCCAAATCTACTACACATCAAAGTTAAAAACAAATTCTGTAAAATTGTTTTATTTCCATGTGCGGACATTCCATAATTTTCAGAGACATATCTGTTGAAGTAATACATCTTTGTATATATTTGTAAATTAATCTATAATAAAATGGGAACTTGGAAACGCAACAATCAATGTTTTAAACAACGAGAAAACCGGAAGTAATAATACTGTTTATAATACAATAGATCATAGTCATTTTGTCTGGCTACCTCTCTGTGCCAGTCCGGATCCCAGACCTATATTTCTACAGTCTTCGGTCATTGTTTTCATGTGTTTGTTTGTTTTTGTGGCGAAAGAGGGGGGTTAAGGTTTGTCAGATGAAAATTTTGGTTTAGTGTGGTTACACTACTACTCATGTACATTTCTTGAAATATTTTACATTTTGAATATCATACCAAAATATAGTAATGTCTTCCAGGTTGACAACTGATATTCACTAGAATTAATAAATTGCAACAACAAATATCAATATTAAAAACAGCAAGTCCTGTCTAAGCCAATGAAAGAAGCTACATAAAATATATAAGATATATAATCACTTATGTTGCTGTTACTGACATGAAGAATAATTTAACATACTTTTCCATTAGGATACACTTGGACATTCTGTGTTGGTCCCATGACAATCAACTTCTTCTTTTGCCTTGCCATGTAATTCAGAATGATACTGAATTTGTCCTTGCCGAAATCACGTGCTAATACATAACTACATCTTCCGCTAAAGTCAAATTCTTGTCCATCAAATGTGGTAAAATGATCTCCCTTGATGTATGCATGAGCTGAAACGATAGGAAACAAATAATATTACAAACCAAGAAAGACAAAAAAAAATAAAAAATAAAAAAATGGATTTTTTCAACCAGATATGGAATGCTTTCACTTTACTGTTTAATTAGATATAAAGATTTATACAAATATTCATTCTGTATATAACATGCTTTTTCCATTTTTTTCTTTTACTTCTATAACTACTTAAAACCCTATTTTTTGATTATCTGTATATTTGTTAATTTGGTTTATTATGATTGAAAAACTCATCTTTTTGTGGAATCACATTATTTGGTCATGTTATTCAAATAGAAATAGTATGCCATTCTGTATGTAAATTACTAACAAATACTAACATCTTTATATGTTATGTGCTTTACTAATGTTAACGAGGCCGGGATAAGGTACCGGTACTTTATGTATTTCAACTAACAAATGTACAGATTTCAATAAAAATATCACAAAAAGAAAAAAAAAATATTCACTCCAAACACATTCCGGCTTCCATGAATTATTTCGATTCTGATATATCTAACAGTACAAATACGGCAGTATATTTTGATTGGAAGACGGTAATTTATATCTACGTTTGCGGACAATGTCGCACACAATTTATGCTGCCCAATTCGAGCAGACATTAATTCATCAACATGTACTTTTATGACGGGATAGTCAGTCACATATACAGTGCATGTGCTCATGAGATTATATCCAATCGATAAATCGCTCGTTTGTTACAAAGCAAAAGAAGGAAGTCATGTTAGAATATTCTTTAATCATTGCAAATAATGAATTATCACAGGTCCTACAACTGTCTTTTTATACATTACTTGTTTAATTGTAATTTCATGTGTTAATGAATGTTTTAGATCAATTTTGATAGATTTTTATTTGTCATTTTTTACATGAGATGCCTTAAATGAATGACTTTGCTATGAATATTATGATTTGTCATGGTGAAAGAATGACAATGGACAGAATCATAGAATGGTATGCATTTATTGAATTATATTATATGATCATATTTATGTGATTTTTATAAAAAAAAAAATTATGAAAAAAAAAGAAAAAAAAGAAAGCCAACTTAATCACAAACCACATTGAAAAGTTCCAATAAAAAAGAAGATACGCTTGTGGGTCAGAAGTATTAAATCAACTGACCACCAAATTGCGGTATAAACGGCAGCATTTAAATCAACTCCACACCAAGTAATAAACATATGGTATGAGTAAGACGAGTGTAAACGGAAATATTTAAATCAAGTTACCACCAATTTATGCTATGATTAAGACTGGTATAATCTGAAATATTAAAATCAACTCCCATGCAATTGCTGGTACTATTTAAACTGGTATAAACTGAAATATTAAAATCTACTCACCACCAAATTGCGGCATGAATTAAACTAGACATAAGGCTGAAATATTAAAACCAACTCACCACCAAATTGTGACAAAACTAAACTAGAATAAAGGCCGAAATATTGAAATCAACTCATCTCCTAACTGTTATCTACATTAGATTAGTACCACCGGAAACATTTAAATCAACTCACCTCCAAATGCTGGTACAACTGTGTGAGACAAAACATTACTTAAAGATGGTAAAGGATTTGATTCTGGTATAAATGATTTAAGACTATCTAATGGATTGACAATTTGCTTGAATTCTGTCAAAGATTTCATCTCCAAAGGTAGATAAACATTCATTTCAAAGTGACCTTTCTTTGGGTCATAAACGGTGATCTTTGTCTTTTTAACATCAGTAATTAGGTCTTTTATATTGGTAAATTGGTTTTCAATATCTTTCTTGATAAAGTTGACAAATTTTTGGAAAACTGATCTAATGTTTTCTTCTATTTCCCAGTATTTATAAGCTGATGAAGCCTGCAATTGAAAATAAATTAAGGTTTAAATTAATGATTATAAAACATTATTCTTACATCTTAATAATTATCTCCCTTTTGAATGTGTAAAAAGAGGGAAAATATGGCATTAATATTTTGGTTGGTCTTTAAAAAGTAAACATGTAAATAAAATATTTAGGTGTAATAAACATGTGTTGGAAGTGTGTCAATAATAAACATATTTAGGTGTCATACCATATGATAAACAGGCATTGGTAGTGTGTCAATAATAAACTATTTAGGTGTCATACCATATGAAAAACAGGTGTTGGAAGTGTGTCAATAATAAACATATTTAGGTGTCATACCATATGATAAACAGGTATTGGTAGTGTGTCAATAATAAACTATTTAGGTGTCATACCATATGATAAACAGGCATTGGTAGTGTGTCAATAATAATCTATTTAGGTGTCATACCATATGATAAACAGATGTTGGTAGTATGTCAATAATAAACTATTTAGGTGTCATACCATATGATAAACAGGCATTGGTAGTGTGTCAATAATAAACTATATATGCGTCATACCATATGATAAACAGGTGTTGGTAGCATGTCAATAATATACTATTTAGGTGTCATATCATATGATAAACAGGCATTGGTAGTGTGTCAATAATAAACTATATATGTGTCATACCATATGATGAGCAGGTGTTGGAAGTGTGTCAATAATAAACTATATATGTGTCATACCATGATAAACAGATGTTGGTAGTGTTAATAATAAACTATATATGTGTTATACCATATGATAAACAGGTGTTGGTAGTGTGTCAATAACAAACTATATATGTGTCATACCATATGATAAACAGGTGTTGGTAGTGTGTCAATAATAAACTATATATGTGTCATACCATATGATGAGCAGGTGTTGGTAGTGTTAATAATAAACTATATAGGTGTCATACCATACGATAAACAGGTGTTGGTAGTGTCAATAATAAACTATATATGTGTCATACCATATGATGAGCAGATGTTGGTAATGTGTTAAAAACAAACTATATATGTGTCATACCATATGATAAACAGATGTTGGTAGTGTGTCAATAATAAACTATATATGTGTCATACCATATGATGAGCAGATGTTGGTAATGTGTTAATAACAAACTATATATGTGTCATACCATATGATAAACAGGTGTTGGTAGTGTATTAATAAGTCCACTGTTAATTGATTCTCTAGCGTTGTAGATAACAGTGTTGTATTTGTCAGATATTTGAGTTAATGGGACTGTTGGCAGTCTGGAACGTACGACTTCTATAATTCTGTTACTGGAAACAGATTTCAAGGAATCTGAAAACAAAATATTATGCACATAGAACAATTTAGATAGTATATTGTTTATATATTAAATGTAGGTATATATGATGGTATACAACTTTTTGCCATTGAACAGACCACAGGAGACATGGTTCAAATGCATGACAAAGGAGATTTGTAGTATTTATCCTTGGCAATTATTTACCTCTATAGAAAAAAAACCCAATTCTTACAGAACATTTACACTTAATGGTGTTTGCTGCTTCTGTTTTCTCTAAAGTCTATTTACTGTAGGTGAGTTGTTGTCAGTTTATTTACTGTAGGTGAGTTGTTGTCATTGCTTACAATGAGTTGGATTGTCTTCTGTAAAGATTACTGAGGAGATTCTAGGGCCTCTTGTTTTATTGCTCCCAAAGACTTTTAAATTATTTGGTTTTCACATATTTTGGCTCTGAGCGTAACTGATGAAGAATATTCTGAGCGTAACTGATGAAGGATATTCTGAGCGTAACTGATGAAGGATATTCCAGAAACGTGTCGTGCACAATAAATTTGATATCTACATTTTATTTTTATTAGTTTTCAAAATATACTTGTAGTAGATGTAAATAAACAGAAGACACCAGTAAAGGCAGTAATCAAATTATCAATATAAATCAAAACATCAGTTACTGAGATATCTGATACATGTACATTAAGATTAACTTTAGTAAAAGTTCATCTGGAACATATAAATTAAGAAGTAATTATATATTGGTATACTACATTACTATGGTTAACATATTGTACCTTTGACACTTTTGCCATATTGTGTGTAGACTTTGTCAATAGTTTGTGACAACTGAGAAGTTTGTGTTGCTAGTAAATCTACAATTTCAGCATAATATTTCATGGACAAATCCTCCATTGTCTGGAAAAGAATAATAATATTCGTGTAATTGCAATATAGTACAATTAAACAGATATTTTGATTCCATTGAAAATAAACAATAAGATCTTTTCATGGGTTTAGAATAAATTTTGTTCTCTTTCAAAATGAAATGGACATTTTTCCTTTAACCTAAGCAATGCTGTAAAGATATATATGGATAATGTATCTCAACAAATCAAACCCAACTTATACTTAATTTCTTTTTTTCAAATTAATATATGTAAAATGTGGAACATACCTTGATTAATTGGGAGGTCTCTGCTAGATATAAGTTGTACATTTCCCAATTCATATTTTTTGCATAACTCTTTATTTGACTATCTACCTTGTTAATGTGACTTCTGAAAGAAAGAAATAATTATGTTGCATGTTTGATTAATATAGGATTTATATGGTTTATTATCCTATATATATTAAGAGCATTTAGCGTCATTTCAAATTATGCTCCAATCATATCATGGCGGTCAGTTTTACTCTGTTATGGATGACACCAAAGTACCTGGAGAAAACAAAGGACCTGTGACATGTAATTAACGAACTTTATCACATAATGCTGTATCGAATACTCCTAGACTTGTGCTGGAATTGAACTGACATTTTTTAATTTTTTTCATTAGATAATATAAGATACGACGGTACAGAAACACAGCCAATGTTGATGTTAACTACCAACACTTTAGATGTAAATATATCAATATATATAACTTGGTTAATTATATTATGTCCTCAGTGCTCGATACTGTATGTTAATTGATCTCGTCAAAAGAAAGGTCGCCGTAAATTTATTTTCGTGGATCATAACAAGGGTTTCTCATAAGATAACCAAATTAGATATCTTTTTGAAATTTTTAAACAACTTCTAACCTGATAACATTCTGTGTTGACTGGAAGTGTTCAACGATATCATTCAAGTAGTAATCATTGTTACGTTTCATTCGTCTCAGTTCTGTTATTCTAGCTGACAGGAAGTTGATGTATGGCTTCATGTCCTCTGATATGGACGATACAATAAGACCGTGTTTTGATTGTATTTCCTGTTCTACAGCCATCCAAGAGGTTTGAAATAAGTTGTTTATTCCATCTCCATATCTACGGATTTTGTTAATACCAGCAATCTGCAATAAGAACACCTAATGTTAACAGATAATGTAGAGACAGAGGAACGTGGAACAAAAGGCAGCAAGTTTTTTGTTTTTTTTTATTTTTCATTTTATTTATCTTTAAATTTTAGTAATGATAGTTTTCAGTCTTGTTTTTTATCTTCCCAAATTAACATTTTCATTTAAAACGTAATAGTGGAGCAGGAACTACTTTCCCCGGTTTTTAGTGGGGTTCGTGTTGCTCGATCTTTAGTTTTGTGTGTAGTATTTGTAGATTATTGTTTGTTTCTTTATCCTTTTCATTGTATTTTCTGTTCTTTAATTTATGGCTTCTGATTATGGGTTTAGTATCTTCAAACTTTTCATATAATGTTAAATGATTATCACAGGATAGTGAGAATAATTTGTCTCTGGAAACAGTTGGTGGACTAACTCAAAATAAGGTGTCAGTATATTATATACAAACCTTAACTGTTTTCAAGAGATCTGGATTCCAGTGTACACTAGTGTGAAGTATCCTGGAAGTCTTCAGTCGTAAGTTTATAAGAGTATCAGAAATTCTTTGGCTTCCCATGTTTCTAAATACTTCAGCTGTGAGTCCACTTTCATCTGCAAATTTGGCATTCACGTGCAGAACATTTTGTGGATTTTCTGAAAACATTCATATAAATTGTTTAAAAGTATCCAGAAGGGGAAAAAAGTAAAGCTAAATGTATTTTCAAAAATAATTCCAAAGTTATGCCTATCTAGTAGCAATATAAAAAGTTATGTTTTAAACATACATGTATGTCAATTAAAATGTCTACACTTGGAAATATAGATAGGTAAAAACTTTACACAGAGGATCTTAATTAAACAGCACCTGTCATACAATATAATAATATTCTTACCAATATCGTAGTTCATGTTGACATCAAGGCTTACATCAGAAGGATCCATGACCAGCTCAGCATTTATTGGTTTGGTGTTATCATATATGTTCTTAATAAATATTTTGTAGGGAGCAGTTGTTTGAACATGTCCTTGTATATTGATTGACTTGATTGGTGATGCAAGCTGAAAATAAACAAAAACATTTTTATTATCTATTATTATTTTTATTTGTCGTGAGAAGGTTATTCTTGGATCTGGTTACGGAAAGTAATTCAGCGACTAGCTGAAATTTGAGAAAACTAGAATATAAACATAAAATTGCTTATTGATAATTAGGTATTCTCATTTATTTTAATTATTCTAGGTTTGATAATATATTGAAAATAAATAGTCAGGTTTAACCAATGATATACATAGATTTTTACATTACAATAGTTTTATAATTCAAAAGTACTGTCGTCAATCTATTTTAAATTTATATTCGACATTAAAATATTTATTAAATTTATCTGAGTGCATACTTCTTTTGTACCATTTATTTTATTTTGTCACATATCTAACTTTTTATTTTATTCTGTCACATATCTAACTTTTTATTTTATTCTGTCACATATCCAACTTTTTATTTTATTCTGTCACATATCTAACTTTTTATTTTATTCTGTCACATATCTAACTTTTTATTTTATTCTGTCACATATCTAACTTTTTATTTTATTCTGTCACATATCTCACTTTTTATTTGATTCTGTCACATATCTAACTTTTCATTTTATTCTGTCACATATCTAACTTTTTATTTTATTCTGTCACATATCTAACTTTTTATTTTATTCTGTCACATATCTAACTTTTTATTTTATTCTGTCACATATCTAACTTTTTATTTTATTCTGTCACATATCTAACTTTTTATTTTATTCTGTCACATATCTAACTTTTTATTTTATTCTGTCACATATCTCACTTTTTATTTTATTCTGTCACATATCTAACTTTTTATTTTATTCTGTCACATATCTAACTTTTTATTTTATTCTGTCACATATCTAACTTTTTATTTTATTCTGTCACATATCTAACTTTTTATTTTATTCTGTCACATATCTAACTTTTTATTTTATTCTGTCACATATCTAACTTTTTATTTTATTCTGTCACATATCTAACTTTTTATTTTATTCTGTCACATATCTCACTTTTTATTTGATTCTGTCACATATCTAACTTTTCATTTTATTCTGTCACATATCTAACTTTTTATTTTATTCTGTCACATATCTAACTTTTTATTTTATTCTGTCACATATCTAACTTTTTATTTTATTCTGTCACATATCTAACTTTTTATTTTATTCTGTCACATATCTAACTTTTTATTTTATTCTGTCACATATCTAACTTTTTATTTTATTCTGTCACATATCTCACTTTTTATTTTATTCTGTCACATATCTAACTTTTTATTTTATTCTGTCACATATCTAACTTTTTATTTTATTCTGTCACATATCTAACTTTTTATTTTATTCTGTCACATATCTAACTTTTTATTTAACAAATAACTGATTTCAACCAATCAAAGTTTACTAAAGATAACTGTACTGACCTCCACTTTCAAAGTTTTCCTTAAGTTGTCAATTTCACCCATTAGTCCGAAATTCTTCCTGACTTTCTCTACGGTTTGGTATTTAACATCAACAGATCCCATTTTAATACTGTCAGATGCCTGTACATGTGATGTTATTTCTACGTCAACTGTTGTATATGGATGTTTGATTCCTACATTAAAGCTGTAGTTTGTGTCAGTACCAGACGACAGGTCCTCGAGTCTAGAGCTAATAACAAGAGTCTTCATGGCATCTCGTGAGTATTTTAGTTCTGTTTTTCCATCAAATATTACACTTCCCTTGTTGAACTGAACTTGAGAGTCAAGTTTTACGTCCTACAAGAAATATAACATTCAATTTAATTTACACAAATTTGATCCTATTGTGGAGTGATTATGAAAAGAAAGTTTAAACAGTGATGGAAATGAACAATCACCTCTCATATTAACTGAATCCACAGACTACAAAAAAGACCACGACATATGACCTTGGAAATCCAGGTCCTGGATTGGGACAGGCACAAAATTGTGGTGGGGTTAAAGCCATTGTTTTTTCTATATTATCAAATATCCAAGTGTTTGTTGATTCTGTCTCAGTAGTAAATACCAACGTAATATATAAAGAAAATATTTAAGTGGTACCATGATATTATTGTTTATTGAAAAATAAATTTCTATAAAATCAGAAATTAAGAAGTTTCACCATCGCCGAAAACAACCCCTTTTCCGATATAATACCATATATCACATATTTTTGGGATTGTAAAATTGAACGATTTTGAAGTAAAGACGAATACACAATTATTTGGAGGTTTGTATTGTCGCTATAACTTTTAGTTCTCCATTACACAATGTCTAACATATTAATCATCAAAAGCAAAGAAAAGATCAAATTTGCATTACACGAATAATCTGGTGTACGCTATTACATTATACTATTAGGTACTGTAAACAATATTAGATTAGACATTACATACGTAACAGGGAAACTTGTTAAACCTGAATAATGAATATGCCAGCATTATGTGTAATCCTAACTTCAAATTTAGTATCGATTTGTAAATTTAATTTGTCTAAGCAAAAGAACTGAATGTTTAGGAAAAAAAGGTTTTACTGTACATGGAAATACAAACGTACCTGTCCTATGCTTGGCATCTCAAGAACGATGTTAGCATCCAGACCATTATTGCTTGGAGTTATATCTCCTTTCATTGAGATTTTCTTTGTTTCATCTCGATCAGCATCCCAATAGAAAGATCCCACCACCATCTTAGATCCAAGACGACTCTGAACTTGATTGGTCACCATAATAGATCTACTTGGAAGACGAACTTTCATGCTACTATCTCTATTGTCTGCGCTATGTTTACAATCATAATTGTATCCGAAGACATTCTCGTCATTGATAGAGAGATCAAATGAGACCAAGTCATGATTGTTAGAACGTTCTAATTCTCCTCTTACTTCTGCTGTCTTGGATGGATGAACAAATTTCAATATTAAGTTACATTTGTTCTCACTGTGACCATAATATGCCTCCACATTTACATTGCTATCTGCCGTGTTGGTATCCCAGTTGAAACTGATGTCTGTGTTCATTTTCGAAGAATCTTTGTGACCACCAATACGGAAATTCATTGGTTGAGGGTGTCGTGTTACTATGGACACTGTGTGTTGGTCTGTGTTGCTGTATGACGTGTCGATGTCCAAGAGTCGGTTACCATTATGTTCTACAAATACTGACTGCATGTAGCTATCGGTGGAATATTTGTTTCCAACATTAAGTGTCATTGTTCTTAATACTTTAAATGGTGTCGTGACAGTGAGTGAGGACTTCATTTGCTTTCCGTTGAACATGTCGGATACATCACATGAAACGTCTACAGAAATCATGGCATCCTTTTTCCATGCAGTTTCCAAGTGGGTTTGATATTCATTTCCTTGCTTCTGGTTTACTATGGAGAACCGAAGATGTTCAAAATTTTCTATTCCAGTTGCAAGGATTGCAGTCCCTTCCATATCGATTGGAGAAATGTATCGCAGGTGGACCTCAGAATTGATTGGTTTCATCAAAGGAGTGACAACATCAAGTGAAGCACGGAGGTCTTTGATGTCTCCAGTGCATGACATACTGATCTCTGATGATTCCAATCCCTGGAAAGGTGTTTTTAGCTGAATTCTAGTTGTCATTGGACTGCTTTGTAAATCCACCAGGCCAGATAACTTTACAGCTTTCTTGTTCAATTTCAAGAGGGTATCAAGATCGTAAATCATGTTTTGTTTCTCCAATTTTCCTTTTAAAGACAAAGCTTTAAATTGTTGAAATGGTGTTTTAATATCAACATTAAACGACTTAGCAGAAACTTTAATTTCGGCGATGATTTGAACACCAGTGGAACATGTGTAATCGGTGAATAAGGAGAAAGTCTTGTCAACTTGGTGTTTATATATCCACCTCATCAATTCATGACCTTTAATTGGAGTTTTTAGTTCTGCCTTGATATCAAGTTTCTTGAAATTCTTATTTAAGAGGTTTATGTTCATTTCGTAACTATTTTCTGGTGAAAGTGATAATGCAGCAGATGTTGTCATATAGTTAGCCTTTCCAGTATGCTTCAGGACAGCAGATAAAGATCTGGCACATTCGAAGGGTGTTTCAATTTTCATCATTATCTCATATGAAGGATGACTTTTGTAAGATGTTTCTAAAGCAATTTCATCATTATCAACTTTTCCATTCAATTTGATATTGAAGTCGTTGAAACTTCTCTTTGCCATCAGCCCTACTTCAGCATTTTTTGTTATTCCGGCGAAATTGACATCAAGAGTCGATCTGATTTCAGCTGATCGTCGTTCTGTTATACTGGTAACGGTGTTAGACGTGATGTAATTGTTACTTCCGATTGAGGCACTGATAGAGGATGACGATTTCTTCCAACTTCCAGAAAAATCATATTTCATGTTAATGTCCTCCATTATGGCAGTCTTCATTTCAATGTTACCATGAATTACACTGGAGCTCATCTCGTGTTCAATTGCTAAGTCAAACATATTTCTGTTCTCTGTCGAAAGATCAGAGGAAAGACGGAAGTTTGTAGGATTGTTATTGAAGTTAATATTAAAAGCCATGTCTGTATATCCATCTATAGGTGTTTTCAAATTTATCTTAGCTGAAAATGGAGAAACTTTGTCTAGCATTACATTGAGTTCCACGCTCTCTGATCCAATTTTACTGTTGAATTGTACTGTGCAAGTTTTACGGTTCATTTCATACAAGAAATTGGCAGACATTTGTTCGAATCCTGCAAATGGGGTTTCAATTGTCATTTTAGCATCGATTCCATTATAAGTGACAAGTGACATTTCACTGTTTATGTTCTTAGAATTGTATTCTGTGTTTATGATTATAGAATACTGATTTTGTGATATTCTCCTGGTGATACTAATACTACTGTCATGTACAGTGCTTCCTGCTACTTTGATCTCTGTAGAACTTCTAAGGACGTCAGAATTTACTTGGAATGTTGATGTCATTTCAATATCATCAGTGAATGGTGATATCAAACCAAATTTCATTTGGTAATCATCTTTAAGATCAAGCATAGCCTCAGTTGTTATTCTTTTTTTATTGCATGACATATCGATCTTGATACCGTATTTTGAATTTCTTTTGATAATGTCGTACTTGCCAGTCATTTTATGCATCATGTCGCCATATGTCAGATCTATGTTAGAACTTAATCTTTTTGGTGTTCCATCTAAAGACAATCTTGCATTGATATCTTTTGTAAACGGTGATTTCAAAGTCATCTGAACTGCATTGTTGTCTGTTGAGTCATAGGAACCGTCCAAGGATATTTCTTTGCCGTTGTAAGATGCAGATGCGGACGTTGAAAATTTCTTGTAGTCTCCAAATGTATTATGTCTTGCTAATATTTCATGCTGCCTTGATCCACTATAATCAATCTGAAGTTGAGCATTGAAATCTGTTGATTCTCCATTATATTTAACTGTTACAACCATATCGTCAGTCCATGGTGTTTTAACTATTACATTGCCGTCAAACCCAGAAGACATGTCAGCAGACAATACAGATGACACTGTTTGATCATTGTATCTTCCTTCAATCAGCATTTGAATGTTATTTCCTTGCATGTTGAAGTTAAAGACTAGTTGGATATTATGTTTAATGGACCCACTGTAGCCAATTTCCAGTTTTGATGTGAACGATAAAGGTTGTCCTTGATGTAAAAATGAAACTGTTATATCGTCCATCCATGGTGTCTGCAAAATTATGTCTGCGCTGATGCCCGATTTCATGTTAAATTTTACTTCAGAGGAACATTCTTTTCCATTATACATGGCATTGATTTTGGCCTTAAATTTTTTGATTGATCCAGAGTGCTTAAAACTGATACTAGCATCATGCTGCAAAGATCCACTATAGGTGATTTTTAGGCATGTCTTAAAATTTTTGGATTGACCTTCATGAGAGAAGGCAACAACTATATCCTCAGTCATTGGTGTTTTCAATGAAGCCTTTCCTTCAATGTCCTTGGTGGCGTCGAATGTGATGTCGGTTGATACTACCTTGCCATTATAAGAAAATGATCCCTTGGTAGAAAATTTCATCATTGATCCAGCATAATCAACTTTAAGGCTAGCATCGTGTTGGAGAGATCCACTGTATGTTATTTTCAAGCAGGTTTTAAAGTTGGTATAACTACCTTCGTTGGAGAAGTGAACAATCATGTCATCGGAGATAGGTGTTCGCAATGTTATCTTTCCTTCTATGTCCTTGGTTACATCAAATGTCATGTCGGTTGATACTTCCTTGCCATTATATGACAGAGATCCCTTCGTCACAAATTTCATCATTGATCCAGCATAATCAAATTTAAGACTAGCATCATGCTGTAGAGATCCACTGTATGTTATTTTCAAACAGGTTTTAAAGTTGGTATAACTACCTTCGTTGGAGAAGTGAACAATAATGTCATCAGAGATAGGTGTTCGCAATGTTATCTTTCCTTCAATGTCCTTGGTTGCATCAAATGTAATGTCGGTTGATACTTCCTTGTCATTATATGAAAGAGATCCCTTTGTCGAAAATTTCATCATTGATCCAGCATAATCGACTTTAAGGCTAGCATCGTGTTGGAGAGATCCACTGTATGTTATTTTCAAGCCGGTTTTAAAGTTGGTATAGCTACCTTCGTTGGAGAAGTGAACAATCATGTCATCAGAGATAGGTGTTCGCAATGTTATCTTTCCTTCTATGTCCTTGGTTGCATCAAATGTCATGTCGGTTGATACTTCCTTGTCATTATATGACAGAGATCCCTTCGTCACAAATTTCATCATTGATCCAGCATAATCAAATTTAAGACTAGCATCGTGTTGGAGAGATCCGCTGTAGGTTATTTTGAGGCATGTCTTAAAGTTTGTGTAATGCCCTTCATTTGAAAAGGCTATAATGATGTCCTTAGAAATTGGAGTTTTAAGTGTTATTTTCCCCTCGATGTCCTTTGTGGCATCAAAGGACACATCGGCTGATACCAACTTGTCATTGTATGTTAAAGATCCCTTGGTTGTAAATGCCTTTACCGCCCCTGTAAAATCAAATTTGAAGCTAGCATCGTGTTGTAGGAATCCACTGTAGGTGATCTTTAGACAAGTCTTGAAATCTTTCAATGAACCTTCTTTAGAGAATGCTACAATTATGTCTTCCGAAACAGGAGTTTGTAACGTAAGTTTTGCATCTACATCATCTGTAACGTCGAAAACAACATCAGCGGCGGTCAATTTATTATTATAAGTGAATGAACCGGATGCTGTAAATTTTGTTAGTGATCCAGCATAATCAACTTTAAGGCTTGCATCGTGTTGGAGAGATCCACTGTATGTTATTTTCAAGCAGGTTTTAAAGTTGGTATAACTACCTTCGTTGGAGAAGTGAACAATCATGTCATCAGAGATAGGTGTTCGCAATGTCATCTTTCCTTCTATGTCCTTGGTTGCATCAAATGTGATGTCGGTTGATACTACTTTGCCATTATAATTGATTTCTCCATTAGTACTAAATTTCATAAATGATCCAACATGGCTGAATGATATGTTGATTTCATGACTTTGTTTTCCGTATTCTAATTTAGCTCTTGATCTGAACACTGTCATTGACCCTTCATGGTTGAAGGAAATGAGGAAGTCAGAAGTTACTGGTGTTTTCAGACTAAATCGCCCTTCCAGATTTTTACTTGAATCAAACTGAAGTTCTGCAATCACTTTCTTGTTGTTATATCTAGTGTGTAGTTTAGATTTAAAATTAGTAATATCTCCATCAAAATCAAATTTTCCGGAAACTGCCTTGCCATTGTATACAGCTTGGGCTGACGATTTGACATAGTTGGATTCTTGGAGTACAGATAATGTGACTTCTAATTCGTGTTGTTTTGCTCCTTTGTATGATAACTGAGAAAGTGATCGGAGATTGCCGAAGTCGTTATTAGTAGATGTAGCGAAAACAATGTCGTCCGTGAATGGAGTTTGAATTGCAGCATCAAGTTGAATTCCATTTGTAAAGTCTGTTATTACCTGACCAGATACTTTTTTGTAGCCGTAAGAAATTTCAGAACTTGATTTAAAATTATCCTTGGTTCCATCATGGTTTACTTTAAAGATAATATCCTCTGTGTATGGTGTTCTCATGGATCCTCGTATATCAATGCGATCATTGGTGATAACTGTTAAATCTGCTTCTGCCATTTTACCATTGATAGTTACTTCTCCGTGACTGTCAAAATTTGTCAACACACCAGAATATCTTGTAGACATGTCAGCATCTCTGAATGATGCAAATGGTGTTCTGATGGACAAAGATGACTTCATGATATCATCTGCAGAATGTGTGGCGTCAACTGTTATCTTTTGTTGGTTTATTCCTGTTTCAAAATGAATATTCATGTTTTTCATTGGTCCAGTCTTTGAATATAGGACGTACATTGATCTTGCTGATTTAAATGGAGTAGAAATCATTACCTTCCCAGAAACGTCAGATTTACTGTCCATTTGTGCGTCTACAACTATCGCCTTTTTTCCATACGAAACCTGTAATCTTGCTTTATTGTTGAACATGGTTCCTTCGTGTTCTATGGAAGCCTCCATTTTTGGAGCACCTAATGCTTTTACAGATGCAGTTCCAAAAGTGGTGCCCTTATGCTTAAAAAGTAGATTTGCATCAATAATGGTTTGTTTTCCATAAGATATGGTGACAGTAGATTTCATCTTTCCTTCATTTTTATATAAGATATTAGCCTTTAGTGTATCTGTATATGGAGACTGTAGTACAAATTCTCCTTCTACACCACTTAGAGAGTTGAATGTGATATCAGCAAAACTTCTCTTCTTGTTGAACATTAGATTAGCCCTTGAATGGAAGTTGTTGAAGCTTCCACTGTGTGTGACAGACAGGTCTGTAGTTTGGTAGTCAGTGAAAGGTGTTTTAATTTTAATTTCAGCTGACATACCTCCTTCTGACTTAAACTTAGCTTCGGCTGTTATTTTGTTACTCTTACTTGTGGCAAGATTCATTTTAGTTTTAAAGTCAGACAGCGAGCCTGTGTGAGAGAACGATCCACTCAACTTTTCGTATCCTTTAAATGGTGTTGTGATAGCAACATCTGCACTTTTAGTTGGCTTATTTATCAGGAAATCAGCTGAGATGGTGTCCTTTTTGAAATATGTAATTTCGGCATGTGATTTGATCTTCATATCTGTTGCTTGGTGGGATACAGATGCCTTAACATTTTTGTATCCGTTAAAAGGTGTTTGTGCTGCAACCATAATATCTATTGTTGGTTTAATTGCAAATTTGATGTCTCCAGAAAGCATGTCCTGTTTTCCTCGTGCAATCTCAGCATGGCATTTAAAGTTTGTCAATCTACCTTCGTGTGAAATGGCAGCATTCATCCTTTTCCATCCTACAATTGGTGTTTCGATGGAAGCTTGCCAATTAAATTTGGATCCAATGGAAGTTTTCATGTTTGCTTTGATGATTTCCTTTCCTCTCTTAATATTTGCATCACACTTAAAGTTTTTCCAAGTTCCCTCATGCTTTATGTTGGCTGCGACTTTCTTATAGCCTTTGAATGGAGAAACGAATATAAAGGTGGTTTTCATGACTTTAGCTAAACGGAAGTTGAAGTCTGTGCTAATTTTCTGTTTCTTGCTGTAGATTATGTTAACTTTGTTGCGGAAACTGGTGAGTTTTCCTTTGTGTTTGACTGTCATTGTGACGTCATCAAAGAAAGGAGATGATAACTTCACTGAGCCCTGGACACGTTTTCCGATAATTAATGCTACATCAGCGGATGCTGGCTTCATTTTGCCATAGGTGTACTCAAAATGAGATTTCAAATTCTTAAAGGATCCTACATGATGGAATGAAGCTTTAAGATCATCAATAAGTGGGGATTTCATTGTCAATGATCCCTGCATCTTGGCTAGATTTTTAAATACAAAATCCATCTGATGTGTTTGTCCTTTTTTAAACTGTGCTTTAATGAATGAGTGAAACTGCTTTTTGTTTCCTGTGTGACCTACTTCAACAGACATTTTGTCTGTATATGGACACTTGTAAGACATAGATGTCTTAAAGTTTGCCTTGTTGTTGAAGGTGAAATCTACGATGTGTTTCTTGTTTCCTTGATACTGAAGTTCCCCGTGAGTTTCCAATGAAGGATATTTGCCCTGATGACGGAATGACATACTTATTGGTTTATTATATGGACTTACAACTGTGACAGATCCTTCTTTCCTTGCATCATTTTTAAAGGAGGAATCAATAGAGTAAATCTTTCCTTTGGGATATTCAAATCCTGCATGTGATGAAATACCATTGTCATTATTCTTTAGTTTTAGAGAGGCGGAAGCATGGCGGACGATCTTAAATGGAGTTTGTACTTCCAATGTGGCGTCTAGATTCTCTAGATGTAATACATGGTTGAATTTGACAGTTATATACTTAGATGGGAGGTACTCAATATTAGCGATAGTCTTTATGGAATCCCCGGTTTGTTTGCTTGAAATTGTCATCTGACTGTATGGCATGGCTTCAAATGGAGTTTCTATTCTGAGATTTCCGTCTATTCCACCATATGTATTTATTGCACCGGATATCAGAAGTTTCTTTGTAGCAGGTTCAACGTCAACGCTGCTTAAAAATGAAAATGACTTCATATTTCCTTTAGCTTCTATTACAGAGTTTATCTTCTTCAGAGAGTCAAATGGTGTTGTAATGGATGTTGTAAACACAAAGGCGTCGTCAAAACGGAATCGGTTTTCAATAGATATCTCTTTTCCAGAGGAATATTTAACAAAGCCAGATGTAACAAGGATTGCATCGACCTTATTTTGTTTAAAATCTACTACAATATCTTTACTAAATGGTGTTGACAGCTTTAGGAAACCAGCTGGGTATCCTGATGTCATATCAGCTGTAGCACTAGCGTGAATCTTGTTCTGGTCCCATTTTATATTGATTGATCCCTCCTTTCTAACACCATGCTGATAACTGGCATCCGCTGAGTACTTTGTACCTTTAGGGCAGGTGTATTTTACAAGTGATTTGAATCCTGTCTTGGTGGTCAAATGATCCAGAGATCCTGACATAGTCCTCATCCCTCTAACAGGCATTGAGAGTTCAAAACTACCTTGGAAACGGTTGCTCTGTACCTTATGACTTGTCTTCAAATTAATTTTTTGTGTGGGTAGATACTCAATATTAAGTTCAGATGAAGTCAGTCTAGATGATGGTTTGCTGACTAGTGTTATCTGACTATAAGGTACCTGTTCAAATGGTGTCTCTAGTCGAATGTTTCCATTCAGTCCATTTACAGAGTTCCATTCAGATGACAATTGAATCTTATTCATCAGTGGTTTTGCTTCTATACTGGTCATTGCCTTAAATGTTGATATACCTCCACTAACAAGAAGGGAATATTCCAACTTTCTCACAGTTTCTAATGGCAGTACAATTGACGTCTTGACCATTTTAGTGTTATCCCATCTAAATCTGTTTTCCACTGCTATTACTTCCTTCTTACCGTATTGGATTGATGCAGATGTTGTCAGTTCTCCATCATTTGCTTGATCCACACTAAGTATAAAATTTTTGCTGAATGGTGATTTTATTTTCAGTTTTCCATTTTGACTGTTTTGTCTACGATCGTATGTTCCAGTAATATCAATTTCTTCATCATTATACTTCATGTTTACGTGGGTGGACATTGGGAAACGTTGATAATCCATTGTTGATGCCATCTCGAGTGATGTATCGACCATTTTGAAGGACTGTTTGGCAGATATTTTACCGTCTTCTTTGTTGTAATTTACCAAGATGGAAGTCAATATGTTACCATTATTTGAAACGGTAAAAGTGCTGTCAATTAATGATGGCCTATGTTGATGGTTTAAAATCACCTGGAGGTCATTCCACATTGGAGATTTTATTTTGAGAGTAAGTGACATTCCTCCTTGTCTTAATGACATTGCTTGTCTTCCATTTAACTCAACCTTGTATACCTTGTCGTTTAATTTAGAATGGACGACTGCATCAATTTCATCATTGGTGCGACTGTAATCCCAATCAGAAACATATCTCATGGTTGGTACATACAAAACCAATTTTCCACTATTCTTTAGGCCTTTGGCATTATGTCTGTGATCTACTTGTCCTTCATACCTATAGGTGTTACCGTTATATTCTAATACCATGGCGTTCTGGTATTTTCTGCCACCTGATGATTTATGGTTGATATTAAATGATGCAGTCCTCAGGTCTGGAATTGATGACTTGACACTGATAACAGCTGCAACATCTGATTCATCTTCTTTTCCTTTATTTGTATACTCTAAGTCTACCTGCATTTTATCTTTGTTCCATTCCGTCTTTAACATAGATTTTACTTTGTCAGTAGAATCGTGATCAATCTCCATTGATGATGATTTGTAGCTTTTGAATGGAGTCTTAACCATAACAGTTCCATGGAATTTATTAATAGAAATTGGCTTGTCAACATTCACCAAAACTGCAATCTTGGTAGATTTACCCCATGAGAAGTCCATATTATTTGAGTATTCTTTGCTGTTAGATGAAAGGTCATAGTTCAGTTGAACTAAACCGAAATCTTTTAAAGGTGTTTTCAAGCGCAATGACCCAGATTTAACAGAATCTTTGTTATCAAGTCCAACATCGACAACGATTTGCTGCTTTCCTGCTACGAACAAGTCAAAGTGTGACTGTGTGCTTTTTTCCACTTTATGGTTGTAGTTCATTTGAATATTCTTCAAAGGATTTTCAGTTATAAATTTTGCGCTCATGTCCATAGGAGTTCGGTAATTAACCTCACCCTCAAGTGTAACTTTCTTTGATGCATCTTTATCAGCATCCCATTTGCAGTTGAATTTTCCTGCATATTTTGGATGGTTCTTCTGGCCCTCAATGTTAACTGTGATATGTCTTGTTGCTATCTTTAGATCACTGGAAATGCTGATCAAGGATTTTGGTTTATATTGGGAGGTAAAGGCTACTGCATAGTTCTTACCAATCTGTGCTCCCAATCTAAAGTCACGTGGATTCCTGTTAAGCTGACCGGCTAGTTTATATGGCTTTCTTCCTGGTAATGTGATGTCATTGGTCATTTCATATTCCATGGCTGACATTCGCTTAATTTGTGACGATAAGGTGGCCTTCTGTTTTCCAATTTTGGCAATTATGTCATTGGAATACTTTTGTTTGTTTTGTTGGATGAAAACATTGGATACAGAGAAATCCTTATCATTCCATGAGAATGAGGCTCCACCAGAAATGGATCTTAGCTTCCTAGATTTGTCCTTGAGGAAGACTGAGGTAGCAAAAGTGTGCTTTGTACCGACAGACATTGAAACAGTGGTATCCAATGACTTTTTGTTGTGTGTGTGACTTCCTTTAACTTTGATGTCGGTTCCCTGTAAAAGTATTACAGAGGTCAGTGTGACAGGTAGGTTTTACAACAAGTTTAAAATAAGATTTACAATAAAAATTTGTTCAATAGAACAAGGTCAATGTTTTAACTAAAGGCTGCAAAATGTCTAAATAATGCCTACATGTAATTTAGATAATGCATATATTACTCAATCAAAAGTTTTCTGTGTAGTGTGTTGTAGATCATTGCTTGCATTTCGTCTTGTTTTCTTTTGGCCAATGTATTGTCTGTACGTCTTTACTTTACAGCTTCTGGTCGTCCCTTTGGTGTCTTTTTTAAACATATTGTGAGTTGTGTCTAATATTGGTACGTTTTAATTTAAAGTGACACAAAATTGAAATGTCACATTTAACATTAATTCTAAATACAATACAATAATTGTAATTTAGCAGTAAACTTACCGATTCTGGGTGTTTTAGTTGACCGTTTACACTAACAGCACTGGCCCTCCATGCTAGTTGATGCTTGACGACTGACGACAGAGATATTTTTTTGTTGAGATCTTTCTTGTTTGCACCATACTGGGCATTGATGTTTGTCTTTGTTAGTTTGGCATTGGTCAGGAAGTCTCCTCCAAGATTTAGGTTAAGATGAGGATTCTTTTTGAAGTTAAGAACACTGAATAATAAAAGTGCATTGATGACATACATAAAAAAAACCTTGATATTGATGAAAAAGAAAAATTAATCTGAAAAGTAAGAAATAAAACTTTAGAAATAGAGATATTAATTTTGTTCTTTATTCTACAGGTACTGTAGGTCCCAAATTGTGAACATCATAGATACTAGTACATGAATACACAGTTGACAGAATGTATTTGATATTGTTGTGTCGACCATTACAGCTACAAATGTTACAGTTACATCTTTAGTTTTCTGTGTAGTGTTTTGGAGAACATTGTTTGTCCTTTTGTTCTTTTTCATTTGGCCATTGTGTTGTCTGTCCTTCTTCAATTTAGGAATTCTGATTTCCCCTTTGGTATCTCCAAACTCTTCTTTCATTACATGATTTTTAAACAATGGTAAACTAATGATCTCAATATCTTTTTATAAAACAGACTGACAACCAATAAGATATGTATGTACAATGTTGTTTTTCTCAAATTCTTCCATTTACGCTTGTAACAGTTATATAAGCAGACATCTTGGTGAACTTAAAATTAAAATCTTACCCATTGCCCTTTAGTGATGTTGCTTTCTTTGTTTTCCTCATTATGACTTTGGTATTCATCGTGATCTTTTCACGTGAGACACGTGGTATTATGTAATCAATGGATGTTCTTGTTACAACAGATGTAGATTTTATCATCAGGTTGGAACGTCCTTTTGTGGATAAAAGTGGTGTTTGAATATTCATCTTTGCCTGGTAACGTGATTGCTTGGCATTTCCTGTGTCTCTCAGTTGAACTGCAAGTAGAGATTAAAATAGGGTTGTATTTCAATACTGTTTGGGGAATTCTGGGAACGTGTTTATTGACTATAGTGATAATGCAACAACTAAATTACAAAGAGAGCATGAACATTCTTGATTTACAAGTAAATAGAATCATTAGTGAATACAAACAAATAGGAATATCAACAAAAACAATAAAACAATGATAAAATATATGAACTTACTGAAACATTTCATAGGGGCACGTGTCAGTCCAGATAAAGTCAGATCTACATTGATAGCTTTCTTGAATTTAATCTCAATGGAGCCACCGAGTCCTACCATCACTTTGGCTGGAGTTCTGATGGACACAAATGGACTGTATTTCCTAGATTTCTTTGTTACCATGGTTTGCAATCTGGTCTCAAAGCTATATTCTTCTTTCTTGTTCATCACAATTTTACCTTTTATGGATTTGATGACCTTCTTACTAAGCATAGTCACTGTAATGTCATAAAATAAAACAAGTTTTATATAATACAGATGTTTAAAACACATATTTAATTGACCCCTATATTTGTCCTACCATCCATAGTAAATGTAAATTATATTTGTCCTACCATCCATAGTAAATGTAAATTATATTTGTCCTACCATCCATAGTAAATGTAAATTATATTTGTCCTACCATCCATAGTAAATGTAAATTATATTTGTCCTACCAACCATAGTAAATGTAAATTATATTTGTCCTACCATCCATAGTAAATGTAAATTATATTTGTCCTACCATCCATAGTAAATGTAAATTATATCTGTCCTACCAACCATAGTAAATGTAAATTATATTTGTCCTACCATCCATAGTAAATATAAATTATATTTGTCCTACCAACCATAGTAAATGTAAATTATATTTGTCCTACCATCCATAGTAAATGTAAATTATATTTGTCCTACCAACCATAGTAAATGTAAATTATATTTGTTCTACCATCCATAGTAAATGTAAATTATATTTGTCCTACCAACCATAGTAAATGTAAATTATATTTGTCCTACCATCCATAGTAAATGTAAATTATATTTGTCCTACCAACCATAGTAAATGTAAATTATATTTGTCCTACCATCCATAGTAAATGTAAATTATATTTGTCCTACCATCCATAGTAAATGTAAATTATATTTGTCCTACCAACCATAGTAAATGTAAATTATATTTGTCCTACCATCCATAGTAAATGTAAATTATATTTGTCCTACCAACCATAGTAAATGTAAATTATATTTGTCCTACCAACCATAGTAAATGTAAATTATATTTGTCCTACCAACCATAGTAAATGTAAATTATATTTGTCCTACCAACCATAGTAAATGTAAATTATATTTGTCCTACCAACCATAGTAAATGTAAATTATATTTGTCCTACCAACCATAGTAAATGTAAATTATATTTGTCCTACCATCCATAGTAAATGTAAATCACAACCAATGCAAACGTTGTCCTACCATCCATAGTAAATGTAAATTACAACCAATGCAAACGTTGTCCTACCATCCATAGTAAATGTAAATTACAACGAATGCAAACGATCATTCCTTATTAAATAAAAGAGTTCAAACATATCATATTGACTGACTACTTAAGAATGATTTCTTAAAATTCATATCTAATGACTACTTTTACAATGATTACTTGATTATTTACATCTTAAAATGACTGACTACTTTTACAATTATCACTTGATTACTTACATATCATATTGACTGACTGTGTTAAAAATGATTACTTGAATACTTACATATATTGACTGACTACTTTTACAATGATTACATACATATCATATTGACTGACTACTTTTACAATGATTACATACATATCATATTGACTGACTACTATTACAATGATTACTTACATCTCACATTGACTGACTACTTTTACAATGATTACATACATATCTTATTGACTGACTACTTTTACAATGATTACTTACATCTCACATTGACTGACTACTTTTACAATGATTACTTACATCTCACATTGACTGACTACTTTCACAGTAATTACTTACATCTCATATTAACTGGTTCCTTAGAGATTCCAGTGATAGTTACTCCTGCATCCATAATTTTGCCAGCGATATATTGTATGGTTCCATCCACCTTGATGTTATCTTTATTGGGTATGATTATTTCTAGAGTAGGGGTCCATGTTGACGATTTTTTATCCCTTTTCAAAGCTGCTTTCATTGAATATTCTGTTTGATCAATATGTACTTTTCCGTTCACTGTTCTCTTTTGTGTGTCAATTTCTCCTGTAAATATGATAATAAACATTTAACAGCTAACAGTCACAATTCCTTGACCTAAGTTTCTGTCACAAGTAGTAATACATATTTTATATTTAAAGCTACAGTTCCTAAATCATGTAATTATTATTAAAACTAAGGTTCTTCTCCCCCAGGCATAGGTGACCTTAGCCGATTTTGACTATCGTGATTAGGCCCTTTGATTTTTCCATCCTGAAGACTTTAAAATTATTTGGCTTTCAAATATTTTGTATTTGAGCGTAGCTGGTGAAGGTTATTCCAGAAACATGTGGTGTACACTAGATTTGTTATCTACGTTTTTATTATAAAAATGAGCTCTAATTAATTTCTACTTCATTCGAAGTTTATCTAAAATTATGTTCAAATGGGACAAAACAATTATTGTTTAGATAACATAGTGATTATAATAGAAGTATAAGGTTATCATACATCTATTGTGATTCTACCTTCTTATTTAGATGTGAGTTCACAATGATCCTTCACTGTCTATGTTGTTTTACTACTGTCCGTGTTTATGTTTTCGGTCTTTTTGTGATATTGTTGATCTTTTTGAGTTGAAACGAAACTGTAAAGTATTTCTTTTTTCATTTATATTTTGCTGATATACATCAATATATCTAAAGGCTATGATAGAATGATATCTACATTTAAAGACGTATATTATCATGATGGTACTAACCGTTAACGGTGGCTTTTTTCCAGGGTGATAGCATCATCATCTCAATATTCTTGTTTTTCTTGTTAAGGTTGAAAGCAACTTTCATTTCTCTGTCAACCTTTGATCCTGGTGTGTTGAAACCGACATTTGCAATCAATGCTGTCTTTGTCTGTAAGTAAAGAATACATTATACATGGCTGCATTAAAAAAAGTACAAAAGGACAAACAACGATCTACAAAACATACACATAAAACTAAAGATCGAGTAACACAAACTCCACTAATAATCGGGGGTGAACTCAGGTGCTCCAGAAGGGTAAGCAGTTCCTTCTCCACTAGTGGCACCCATCGCTATAATCTAGCTACAAACCTGGTGATAAGTCATGAATGAGGAAAGGTTCAGATATTCCATAGCGGTCAACGAAGTCATGGTGGCGACAGTAAAACTTTCGAAGTGATGACTTCAACTTAACCAAGAGGAACTTGTAATGTTGAGGTTAGAATACTCCATATCTTAAACAGTCTATAACATTGCATTGTATTTTGTAACGTTGTGGCTAGAATACTTCATATCTTAAACAGTCTATAACATTGCATTGTATTTGTAATGTTGAGGTTAGAATACTTCATATCTTAAACAGTCTATAACATTGCATTGTATTTGTAACGTTGTGGCTAGAATACTTCATATCTTAAACAGTCTATAACATTGCATTGTATTTGTAACGTTGTGGCTAGAATACTTCATATCTTAAACAGTCTATAACATTGCATTGTATTTGTAACGTTGTGGCTAGAATACTTCATATCTTAAACAGTCTATAACATTGCATTGTATTTGTAACGTTGTGGCTAGAATACTTCATATCTTAAACAGTCTATAACATTGCATTGTATTTGTAACGTTGGGGTTTGAATACTTCATATTATAAACGGTCTATTACATTGTATTATATTGGTAATGTAGAGGTTAAAATACACCATATTATAAACGGTCTAATTACATTGTATTGTATTGCTAATGTAGAAGTTAAAATACACCATATTATAAACGGTCTAATTACAATGTATTGTATTGCTAATGTAGAGTTAAAATACACCATATTATAAACGGTCTAATTACATTGTATTGTATTGGTAATGTAGAGGTTAAAATACACCATATTATAAACGGTCTAATTACATTGTATTGTATTGGTAATGTAGAGGTTAAAATACACCATATTATAAACGGTCTAATTACATTGTATTGTATTGGTAATGTAGAGGTTAAAATACACCATATTATAAACGGTCTAATTACATTGTATTGTATTGGTAATGTAGAGGTTAAAATACACCATATTATAAACGGTCTATTACATTGTATTTTATTGGTAATGTAGAAGTTAAAATACACCATATTATAAACAGTCTAATTACATTGTATTGTATGGGTAATGTAGAGGTTAGAATACTTCATATTATAAACGGTCTATTACATTGTATTGTATTGGTAATGTTGTAATTCTGTCTGTACACAAAGTTTCTTCATGGAGTAATTTCATTCTACAAGTATACCTTAGCAAATTTGTATTCCATCTTGTAACTGCTATGACTGTCTCGCTTGTACAGCGTTATTCCTGCAGATAGTGGTCCAGTCAGTGGAAAGTATGGAGCATCAGCTGTCAGTGAGGCATTTGGGTAGGAAATCTCACCACACACTTCTAAACCGGCAATATGAGAAAGTTTGTCTCCTGTACACACTCTCTTAGTCTGTCTATTCAATGTGACCATCTTTTGTTCACGTGTCTCGTCTCGATGAACGGTGAAAAATGATGTTCTACAAATCAAATGAAATTATTACAGTATCAGGAAGTGAAGATGGTTTAAATGTTATATGAATGTGTTACACAGTTCCCAGGTCAGGTATCATTTAATTTGGAAAACAAATAAAATCATACAAGTCAAAAGAAATAATTTGAATATTGGGAAAAATCAACAAGAAAAATAATAAATGTTACATTAATGTGTTAGGTACTTTCCAATTCAGAAAACAATATTATTAATTTAATTATATACATACTTAACATCAATAATTTCCATCTTTTTATCTGGTGTGTTCCACTGGGCACTAAACACATGTCCATTCTTTAGTTCAATGTGACCTTCAAGAGCCGTTGCTGAATTAAGGGTGGATACCATCTTCATGCCAGCTTTGGTGACGAAAGCATCAATGCTCATCATGCTAGAAACCTCCACAGCAGTACTGAAAGGTCAATATTTAGGTAAATGAATAGAAGTTTCACATATTCTGAGTAAGTCAAGCCTTTCTATGAACATCAATTCCTTGATTTCTTTGCAATCACAATGTTGAGTCGATTTTTTTCAAGCTTTGTAATTTCTAGACAAGAATGGTAAGCATTATACATGTTTGTATGTCTTCTCATGTAAAACAAATCATCTTTAGTTAACCAATATATCAAGATGTTCATGTTTCAGCTTGATAGATTAGATTAGTTATGGGAAAAACAAAAGTGAAAATTTATAATCGAATTGTCCATTATATTGTTAGTATTAGTGATAGGTGAATAGAAATACATTTACCTTGGTTTAATCTTTCCATCAATTGAAACTGATCTTGGGTTAGAACTGAATTGTCTCAAGTCCATTTTCCCAGAGGCCTGAAGATTAATGGTGGCACTTCCATCAATACTGATGTTGAGAGGAAAACCTGAAATTGTTGGTATGACAACACTGGTGTCTAGGAACATGAAGCTCTGTGTAAATGAATAATCTTGCTCCTTGGACAGGTTGATGATAAAGTCCAGAATATTAAACTTCTTTCCATCAAGAAGAGTTTTGATATCATCAGAATTTATGTATTGTAATTCATTACCAAATATTCTCATATACATACTTCCTTTTAATTCCTCCATAGGGTTTCCAAACTGAAAATAATAATTTAATACCATTACTAACCTTTTCTCTTCTTTTTATATGAATATGGATGGAATAGATAACAAAATCCTTCAAGATCTTTCTTAGATTAATAAGATTATTTTCATATTGACCTGTGCATTTTTCTGACGTTTAAGATGAACATATTGAAATATACTATTGTTGATTAGTTATTGTAAAATATTTCCTTGCTAAATATACTATGAGTGAATGATTTATTACAAGCTTTAAATTTCAAAACATTTCATCCAATGCTTTATATGTATAAACTTAACAGACATAAATACTAACCTCTTCATTCAACTTGTCCATGGCTTTGTTACTAATTCCTTTGATGGATTGTTTAACGGCATCCTTTGATTTTCCAAAGTATCCTTCCGGTCCAAAATAAGATTCCAAGAAGTATTCTAATCCCTCTACTCTTCCACCAATCTCAAACAAGTTGACAGAATGTCCAAACAGGTCGATGGTTAGATTTGTCATAGCTGATCGTGGTAGGAAGGATTTTGAAGACCAAATAAGGTTACTGTCAATGGCAGCTCCAGTGTTTATCTTCTCTAAGAAGAAAGAAGCTTCATAGTTTCTTGAATACTTCATTTTCTCTAAGTTGAATTCTTTTTTCAACATACTGTTGGATAATATGGATTTGATGTTTTGTTTAAGTGGGCTTGATGTTTCCATTAGATTTGTCAGATGGCTCCAGACAAAGGATCCAACCTGATTGACTTCTTCTGATTCTAGTGTGTTCTTAATCTTGTCTAGGATAGATGCTGAAGGGCATGTCATTAGTCCAAGGTATGCTGCAATTCTGAGCTCAGAGTCCTCATCACGGTTGGTGTATATTGTCATCAAATCATTCCTCTGAAACATAAGTACATCAAGCTAACAGATATTTTAAGTATTCGTGATCAAACATTTCTTTAAAACTGACGAAAAATGCAAAAAAGGTTGTTTTTCTCGATGAACAATAGTAGAGAAGAACATTATAGAATTGTAATGAAATTGAAAATACATATATGAAAATTATGCAGGCATCGAGTTACGCATAAAACTTAAAGCTATCTTACGCTTGCATCACAAGGCATTCTGCGAAATGATTGAGCTGCAGCAAGGCGGACCTCTATTGGATTTTCTTTTCTTGTTAGACAACTGTTAACAGTGGGTACACTGCTAGAGAATCCAGCATTACCAAAGGCACGAAGTGCTCGGATAATCTGAAAACAAAATCAACAATGATATTATTCTAAAAAAATGTAGAACAGCAATAAAAGTGGTGTTCCTTTACTTTAAATCATGTCTAAGTGTAATGTTAAATAGTCTCTGGTGTTCATTTACAAACATATCCTTTATTACTAATATAACAACAAAGGTTAATGCTATGTATTTATTTATTTATTTATTTATTTATTTATTTATTTATTTATTTATTTATTTTCTTCTCTGGATATTTAGAAATGTTGGCTTCAATTAAAGAAATATTAAGTGTTGCCAGAACCTAAAACAGAAACAAAAACTCATTTTGAATAGTGTAAATTTCGAAATAAGAAAATAAAAAAATACTATAAAAAATCATTAAAGCAGATATATTTTACATAAATGTGAAACCAATCAAATTCTCTACGTACGTTATTGATGTTGTTTTTGTCAGCAAAGCAACCAACGCTGATTTTATCCTCTAAACTTGACACAAGGTTAATCATATCAAGGTCATTGGCACATGGTGATGTTTTACAGTATGTATTAACCAGAGATGATACTGCAAGCATGGCTTGTCCGTTCTGAGTGTTAGTCAACAAAGGCTGAAAGTAAACAAGCACATGTATTTAATCTTTATCAATGTACCTCAGGTTACGACAAAAGTAATAATTAGCTCTACAATACATTGTTCCAATGATTCTAAGCATGTCTAGATGATATATGTAATAGAGTATATTTTACCTATTTTAGAATGATGCATTAAGTGGTAAATTTATAAATTATATTAAATTAATATTACACCAGTTTTGGGTGAAGAAAATATTCCCTGAAAATTCAATTTGGAATATGGCAGTACCTTTACTAAGCTATTCATACATGTTTCAAGTCGAAATATGTTCCCAACAACTAGAAATCTGCAAATCAGTGTGCATGTTTATCGTCCTCGCCATTGTTGTGGAGACTGATTAACTTTCAGTTGTTTTGTCCCGATGATTGCTGATCATGACCTCGTGAAGAAAAGATAACCAATCATGGATGCTGAGGTAAGCACGCACACATTCCTGACAATGATTATTGAGGAATCTGTCTGTTTCATGTCGTGTGAACCAATTGTTTTTGCAATTATTCTTATGTGGTACACACAGAATATATTTATATTTTTTTTTCATCAACTGAACAGTGTGCATGAGCGATAATCTCCCCGGAAGAGTTCAAATCTTGGGTCACGCACATATCATTTGCATTACTGCCAGGATGACAGAATTATCTGCTGTCAAATATTTTGCTATTTGCTCTTAAAATCTGATTTTGAGCAGATTTTCAATGTTATGCAGTTGATTTTAGTTAAAATTAAGTGACATATTAAGTGAAAATATTTAATCCAAAAATTCCACGATATTTGTCTTTCATATTACTTTAAATATTATTATTTTCTATAAATTATTCTTTATTGTAATATTCAAATGGTTTAATCTAACAGTTATCTACCTTGAGTTCAAGCAGCATGTCTTTAGTTGGGTTTTTGATGAATGCCAGACTAGTCATCCACATATCAGCCTCAGCTCCAGTTACCTCATTTCCGTTGATAAGACTTGTCATCATTCTTAGTGAAGCTTTAGTTCCCACCATAGGAATGGCATCAAAGAAAAATTTCCTTAAAATGGATATTAATTGTAATGCAATAGTAATTTGATGGTTACAACATTAAGACAGTAAGTTCAATTCAAGACTTTATGTTTAATTGTAAGAAAAGCTTGTAAAAAGGACTTTACAGAACAAATTTTACGCTACCATTAAGCATGCATTATTTTAATGTAAGAAACATTTTACAGTTGAATTCCTTACGATTGATTGATTGTTACTTGATGTCACATGTATAGTATTTTAGCTATATTTATGATGAGTATAGACACAATGGATCATGAAGGTGAAAGGCGAGCCCATGGACGGATGTCTTGATTACCACAAGAAGAAATGTTGGATAAGCTCGGTAAATTCTATGTCGTAATGCTTGTCAGGAGTTGTCTTGTACATGCATGGAGGGTGGCATTCTCTAAAACCGGAAGTATTCATTTACTTCCCTTCCCAAGAACAAAGTATATTTGATTTGTCCTTCATAAAAGGCAGAGTGGTGACACCTCGTAGCAGAAAAAGTAACACACATATTTATACTCTTCGGTTAGAGAGCTCAATAGACCTCATGTTGCTTGTCTGCTTACATTTGTTTGTTTATATATTTGAATCAGATTTACTTATTTACTTACTTGATCTCTCTAGTGAGATTTTTGTGGATTGAAATGATATTACTTCTTATATTATATTTCTCATTTTAAGATTGTCTCGATATTTGTACCGATTTCTGTTTAGGTGATTTACGAATCAGGTATTGAACGTTTGAAAATATGTATGCTTCTATGTCGTGTATTAGTCATACATGATTAAGGTTAAAACGTATTGATTAGTTACATAAGTGCATAGTATGTCATGTACATATTCGACTCTTTGTATACTCACTTGATTTTGGGGTTCTTTGGACATATTTTTCCGGCATGGAGTTTCTTGTGTATTTTATCCATGCTATTACCATCTAAAGTCTTCATAAGTTTGACCAACTCAGTAAACTGTCTGGCAGTTGATGTCTTCACAGAATCTTTTGATGATTCACAAAGTTCAGTCATTTTATTGATGACTTCTTTTTGTGTGTTGTCAGAATTGGTGTTGTCAAAAACATGTTCAAATGCCAATGTTGTTCTCTCTCCAACAGAAACTGAATAGAAAGTGGGTGTAGTGTTACATTAAGGTACATGATTTCTAGTGTAACATTAAGGTACATTATTCCTAGTGTTACATTAGGGTACACGATTTCTGAAAATTATATTCACAGTGTGTGCATTTTAAATTTTGAATTCAAAATTTGTAAACACGGAGTGGTATTATCAAGATCTCTGATGGAAGCATTTTCACGGTTATCTATCTTTTCAAGAAAACTTTTATTTTCAAACTAATTCATATTTATTTTGAAATACATTTCTGTTATCTACACATCTTATTGTATTTATTGAGAAATGCTTTGCTCCTTTTCATATAAATTGATTAGAATAGATATGATTTTGATGTTAAAAAATGTATGTTATATGTTATGAACATCGTATCATATTCCCCTGATATATAATAATGGATATATAATTTGAATGATTAGTGTGTGTGCATGTTTATGGTGTTTAACACCACTTTCAAAAATATTTCAGTTATATCGTGACGGTCAGTTTTGTTGGTGGTATATCACACGATATTTTATGGTATGAGCGCATTATACATGTATATATATATTGCTACAATATATATACATGTATAATGCATTCATTGATTTTTCCTGCAAATTTCTGAAGCTTGACCAATATTGATTTTAATATTCCACGTTTGTTGCTGTGAATATATACCAACATTAATGGCTGTTCATACAACTAAAAGCCGACTTTTATCTACAAACACTAACAAAATGTATTGTTACCTCTTGAAGAACGACTTTGACTCTCGCTGACATATTTCAGAGTTTGTGTTGTGTCTGTCACAGCTCCACTGGATTCACGTGAGAATGGCCTTAAGACATGCTGTTCCTCACAATTACTGCTTTGTAAAATTCCTGCCTTACTGATTCCTTGTTGACATACATGTGTACTCTTAACCAATGGTAGAGATTGGATCTCCTGTTTGAAAAGAAAAAAATCATTTTGTATTTGTTCAGAAATATAATATCTCTCATGTATTAATTTGTTAAGTGTACAATATTAGCAACATATTTTTATATTATATTTAATTCAAGGAAATTCTAGAATCAGTACATCCTAGAAAAATTCCTATAATCAGTTGAGACATAATGTTGATAAAATAGTATCATGTTCATTTCCATTGTTTGCAACAAGGCCATCTCTATTAATTCTAGAAGTCAAAAATATAGTTTGAAAGTTTTAATACCATATATCAAATAATTATTCCATTTCCATATTTATGATTAATTATTGCAATACATTTTGTTTCTCTTTTTTAGCTTTAAAATTATGATAACTTACAGATGGTACTCTGTATGGAGTTCCTTGCATGGCGGTCTTATAACCATGACGATCTAAGCATCCAAGTGTGTCTTTGGTCTTTTTGATGGTCATAGTATACCATCCATTAGAAGCCGCTGAGTAATTGACGTCACAGTTTCCTGTAATATCCACCTGTAATGCATAGGACAGATGGAGAACTGTTTCAGATAATAAAATTTATGTTATTAATCGAATTTTAATATTCATATATTGATGTTTCCTTATTTAACTTATTTTTATTGTTCATTGCTCCAATTAGAGTTGATATATTCTGTCTAAGCAGCAATATATTGTCTATTAGAGATCATTTGTGGCACACTTACCTCTTTTGTTTTCTGTTCGTGGCTAAAATCGTCCATAGAGTTCTGGAATGCAGATATAATTGCACGTTTAATGTTGAGAGCCCATGTCTGTTCATTGTCAGAGGGGCACAGTTCATCAACACGACCATCTTGGAAGGAGAACATTAATGGGTTCTGTTCTAAGCTCTTCTTGAAATCACCATTTTTGTCGGCATTACGTTTGGTCTTTGGTGATTTTGGGTCCGACTCTTTAAGCTCTACATTAGAGACCTAAAATGAATATATATACAAATGTATATGTCTAATTAAACAGTTATTATATATGGGTAACTAATTAGCCAGTTATAAATGGATTTATTAATAATACACTTTTGTGTTTGACATAATACAATAATTACCTTGTTTACTTTTCAATTGTCTGAAAGTTGACTGATCCATTATACCATCTCAGTCGTGTAGTTGTTAGCGTACTCACTTAGAGTACCACATGTCGTACTTGATATTATAAAATTGGTATTTGCTGTTTCTCTGGTAAGTTGTAAAACCAAAGACAGTTAGTTCGGAATAATGTGTGAGAATCTACTTTTGTATTGTTATTTCAGTGGGCTACCACAATAGAAATCTTGCTCAGCTATTAATGATCAATCTGATCTCGTGGTGATATGAATACATCTTTTTTATTTAGTGCAAAGTAGCAATCACTGTTTGACTTATTAGGTGTAAAACAATAATCATTTATTCACTCATTAGGTGTGAAACAACAACTACCGATTCACTTAATAGGTGTAAAACAACAACTACCGATTCACTTAATAGGTGTAAAACAACAACTACCGATTCACTTATTAGGTATAAAACAACAACTACTGATTTACTCATTATATGTAAATCAACAATAACTGCTTAGCTTACTTTTAGAATCAGATCACATTGTGACTGAACATCAATATAAACTTTAGCTGTCATGTCTATTTCCGCTTTATCTTCCGATGCCCCGTGGATTGATGTTGATACTTTTGATGTATAATCATATTCGTAAGTCTTTCCAGTTTCGTATCCAAATTTCTTAGATTCTACAAAATAACATTATTATATAGATATGTGTGAATTATGGGGATTTATCCGTGAAATAAATTCCGGTATCTCACATGTGAGATATCAGTTTTTTCCCGCCGGAACTACTTTTACACAACTTACTACAAGTGTGGTGGTTACGTCCCTTGTTATGTTACGGTGAATACTTATACGATTGTAAACTGAAAAAATTCCACGAAATGTTATCAACCACTTTGGCACATAACCAACATGACGTCATATTTAAAAACAAAAATATTAAGACAAACTAAGAAAGTTTAACTGATTAAAAATTATAATGTAGAGTATAACTAAGATGTTTCAGTATTGTGTTATCAATTACTGAATCATAAGATAAATTTGTGGAAATTTCCCATATCTTTAAGGCCATTCTTGGCTACCAGTTATCAATTAAATATGTCGCAATGAATTATCAAAATTTATCAATGTTATTTTTAATATATTTCACCATCATTATAGAATATACTGGATATTAATTGAGTTGCTACTGTTTTATAGATTCTGTTAGAATTGTTTTAAACTTTTATTAAATGTTTTAATACGAGTATTTGGAAACAAATTTATTATATAAACATCGCTTCAATTTGAAATAGAAACTAAGCTGATATTAAATCAGAAAATAAGCTTCATCCTCAACATGTATACTGTTAAAACCAATAATTCGTAACTTTAAAATCAAATATTAGAAATAAATTATCTTACCTGTACATTGTCTAGAGCATGTGACTGTATCAGTCTTTGGTAGAGAAGCTGTAAAAAAAGATGATATTGTCATAAAAACTTTCAAATTCAGATAATTTTGTTATTTGATACAATATCATAATAATTGAATGATATCGCTAAAGTTACATTTGCGATTTTTACAAAACAAATTCTTGATTATAATTCATTTTCACGACCGTTCACGTTTTAAATATAGTTTAATAAACATACAACTACTAAAAAAAGACAGTTAATTACAAACCTGCTTGACTTAGTACCACAAGGGTGCACAGTATAAGTAACTTGTGCTCCATTATGGAGCTCTGTGTAATGTCTCGTTTTGTATTGAGAGTACTTTGTTTTACTCTTACTTATATAGTGATGTGATAATAAGTTGCTGACACAGGGTCGTATACAGGATAAAATGTGATAACCTACTATCTCTGTACTTTGTGGCCATCGGTTATCAATTAAATATGTCATAATCAATTATCAAAAGTTAACAAAGGTCAATTTTTAATATTTCACAATCATTACAGAATGTACTCGAAGTTAATTGGGTTAACACTGTTTTCCATATTATTATTTTCTGAAAGTTTAACACAAATATTTGAAATATATTTTATTTGATTTTGGTTTTGGAAATGTATGAAAAAATATTTTATATTGCTATGAATTGGAATATTTAATCTAAGATGAATACACAAATAAATTGATTGCTTATAAATTCGGAGCATCAATAGCCTGTCTTAAACATGTATTCAGGTAAACAGAGGCTTACGGAGGATAAACCACAATTTTTAGTATTAAATGGGGTACAAATCTGTCAAGTTTCGGAAATCCAAATGTGTTAGATTCTACAAAATTTATGAAGAACAAAGGGAAAATATTTTAAAAAATCAAGCGAATTTTCCTGATATGTTGGGATGAAATGTCGATCTGAATTAATTAAAATCAATAATATATGCAAATATGAATATCATTGTCATTGTTAGTTATCAAACATTTTCCTACATGGGTTAGTGGTGTTGTGATTATTTTTTAAACAAAAATAAATGAAGATGCTACTAATGCAGCAATACCTCTCCCACTGTTTTTTTTTTAAAGAAATACCGGTACATAAAAATATATGATATTTGGTGAGAACAAACATGCATGCAAATGTTAATATAAAGAGTCAAAAGTCAGAACACATGTTGCAAGAGCCCTTCGGTCTTCACAAAGTTGTCTGAGGATTCATTGGACATTCGGTAATAAATAAATAAATAATAAATAAGCTTTATTTAGAGTCGGCATGGTTAAAACAACATACAACATAAGCTCTGTTGAGCTTTTAACCGACATACACAGACACATAATAAATAACAAATAACAAGCATGCAACATACAGCTAAAATACAAGTCTAAGTAAGCACTACATGTAAAATACTAACAGTTATAAGATAAGCAAAAAAGCAGATTAAAAGCTGATGTTATAAGCTAAGCATACCAAGAGCTAATGTAGCAAACTATGAACAACTAAAAGCTGATATTATGAGCAAAGCATAAAAATTTTATAAGCACAATAAATAAAAACTGGATATGACCTAGATGGTAGAAATTTAAACAAATTTAAAAGTCAGCACAAGCTGAACATTTACATACATTTCCATTCCAAGATTTTAAAATATTCTTAAACTGATTAAAATTGGAAATTTTTCTAAAATCATCAGGTAGGTCATTCCATAAAACAGCTGCTGCATATTTAAAACTATTCTTACCGTAGGTAGATGTTCGTACCCTAGGTATATCTACAATATTGGAATATCTAAAATTATATTTACAATCTTTAAAAACAACTAAATCATGTAAACAAGATGGTGAAAGTTTGTTTAAAATCTTAAAACATTCAATAGCCATGGTACGCATTCTTCTAACTTTCAGAGATGGAACTTTAGCTTTTTCTAATAACTCATCATATGTGCTCTCATAGTCCTCGTATATAAATCGTAAAGCCCTCGCCTGGATTTTTTCTAATTTAGAGGTATTACTTTTATTGCAAAAATGCCACGCCAAAGGACAAAAATTAAAATTGGACAAAATGAAAGTATGAAAAATTGTTAATTTATTTAATTTTGAAAGGAAACAACCAATGCGCTTTAAAACATTCAACTGTTGAGAAGCTTTACGACATATATTTTTAATATGATAATTGAAATTAAGTTGGTAATCAATATCTATTCCTAGTAATTTTACCACTTCATCACAAGTAATTTCAGCTGAATCTATTTTAAATACTGGTGTCTTGGCATGTGTCTTATTGCCAACTGCAATGGCTTGAAACTTATCTGGATTAGCCTGCATACAATTGAATTTGAACCAGTCTATCAATACTGAGCTTTCTTTTTCAAGTATATCAATTAATTTCTCATAATTATCATTTACATAAGACAAAGTGTTATCATCAGCATAATTATACAATGTACCATATTCAATAAAATAAAAGATGTCGTTAATAAAAATTTAAATAACAAGGGGCCAAGCATAGAGCCTTGAGGTACCCCCTTTTTGTATATCAGCCCACTGCTGAGATCTCCCTGAAGTTTGATTTGTTGTTTACGACCAGTTAAATAATTTCTAAGTAATTCCACAGATTTTAGAGATAGGCCGTATGCAGACAGCTTACAAAGGAGAATGTCATGTGGCAGACAGTCAAAAGCCTTCGAAAGATCCATGAGAATTGCTGCCACATACTGATTTTTATCTAGAGCTGTTTTCCAAACTTCAAGGAGTCTCAGCAAAGTTGTCTGACAACCATGACCCTTTCTAAAAGCGCATAAAAAAGTATGAAAAATATTTTCAAATAAATCAGTTAGTTGGTCAGATAAAACCATTTCATAAACTTTAGAAATTGTGGGTAAGATGCTAACTGGCCGGTAGTTCTTTTTGTCTAAAGGGTCATTTTTTCTATGTAAAGGAACAACCTGAGCTTCTTTTAACCTAGTTGGAAAAACACTGGTTTTGATAGTGTTATTAACAAGTGTTGTTATATGCTTGTTAAGTACAGGTGCACCAGCACGTAAAAGTTTAGATGAGATCTGATCTACACCAGTAGCTTTCTTGATGTTTATTTTGCTAACCAGTTTGTTTATAGTGTCAACATCTGTAGGTTTAAAATCAAACAGTGTATTATGTTGTGTATTGTTCTTAATTTTCAATATACTAGGGTGACTATTTCCATCAAAAATAACATCTTTGCCAATGTCATTTGCAACATTTACAAAAAAGGTGTTAAAGGTATCACATATATCTTTAGTGTTGTTCACAATCTTATCATTTTCTACTAGAACAATTTTCTGTTGACTACCTGTAGATTTTTTTGATAGAAATGGTTTGACTGTGGTGTAAAAATGTTTAGATTTTTGTCCACCAGTACATCTTTCTTGAAAATATGTGTTTATAGATTTTCTTTTTAGTTTGGTAACAAGATTTCTTTGTTTTCTGTATGCTTCCCAGGTTTTATTTGTTTTGTATTTCTCAAATTTCGATCGTAGCATTTGTTTTTTGTATATGGCTTTTCTCAGCTCTCTGTTCATATACGGTACTGAGTTTTTTCGAGGGTATCTATACTTTATGGGTGCATGATGATCAATGACCTGCGAGACTTTAGTTTCAAAATCATTATACATAGTGTTTATATCATCTACACACGCACTAGAATCATGTAGATAAACAGTATTATCTAGATCACTAATATATTTATTAACATCAAAATCTTTAAAACTTCTATATTGTATCTTGCTGTTTACACAATTTGGTGTATTACCTTTTATAAATGTCGATATCATATGATGACAATCACTGACTCCAGTATTAAAATTAAGTGTCTTAAAACAAAGATTGTTTTTATTAGTAAGTATAACATCTACTAATGATGGTTCATATCCTTTCATAAAACATGTAGGATTTTTAACAATATTTCTTAAATCAAAAATATCACATAAATCATCAAGTACCTGCGATTTATCAGGAGTCAAAATATCATAGTTAAGATCACCAATAACCATGTAATGTTCTATAAATTTAGAACCTTTATCTAATAAAATGTTCATATAGTTAGTGAAAATATCATTAGCCATTGATGGAGGTCTATAAATAGCATATATTAACCATTTGGTTTTATCAAGAGTAACTTCATACACAATATTTTCAAGAGTCTTACATTCAATGTCAAAACGTCTCCGTGCTGGTATGTCGGCACGCATGAAAGTAGCTATGCCCCCTACGTGGTCAGTACGGTCTCTCCGCTGAAGTTTGTAGCCATCAATCTCAAATATGGAATCTTTAAAAGATGAATCTAATTTAGTTTCTGATATTATGAGACAGTCAACAACTTTTTCTAATAAAATATCTTTGATTTCATCATATTTGTATCTCAGACTGTTTATATTCAGGTGACAAATTAGAAAGTTTTTCGTATGTTTCTTTCTGGCATCTATTAGTTCGGTGAAAATGTTAATATTTGAACCTTCTGAAGATAACGACAGAGAGCCTATATCTACATTTTGTAACGAATTGTCAAAAAATGAATCAGTGAATTTGAAGGAGTTGCATTCACCGCATAGCCATGGCTCATCAGAATTACTCAACGATATATACTCGGTTGGTGAAACCTTAGCACATTTGATGTGGCTCCAGTAGTTGCAGGCCTCGCACAATACAGCACGATGATGTTTCGCAACTGGAGAAAACTCAGAACACATGTTGCAAGAGCCTTAACCCTTTATGTGTTGTGCCTTTAGATATAGATGCCAGATATAAAATATAAAAATAAGACATTTAGCCATACAAATGTATTACAACACATAGATATATATAGCCTCACCGGACACAATTACGAACAGACAAAATAAAATTGATGTCCCCCATTTGTTCCTTCAAAACATGAATTAAACAAATGTTTTTATAAATAGATACCCCACTAAATATTACTCGTGTTTTGGGAGAAAATTGTTCATGCGCAGTTGTTGAATGTTGCCACAGGAGTCGGAAGTTCTATCAATAATAAGGTATAGGAGCACCTCGAAGATCGCTGGGCAACTATCCCAGCGATCTTCGAGGTGCCCCTATACCTTATTATTGATAGAACTTCCGACTCCTGTGATGTTGCAGATGACGGGTTTTCATATTTGTAAACAGAAAACGATCGACAATTGCACTTGGAATCTATCGTTATGTATTTGTGAAATTTTGATGGTTTTACACCGAATAACATAATAAAAAGATATGTGAACGTAAATGAATGAATGCTCTTTCAATTTTAACAGTTGTCATCAAATAATTTACACTAGAAAGGTTTTTACTATGTCGTTCGAAATTGTGTCCGGATCTAGGTCACGGAGTGAGTCGCCGAGTGACTAAAACGGGGTCATCAAAATCTGTTTAAAACCCGTAACAATGCATTGAATAATATATGGGCTATGATTCAAAAGGAATATTGGTGCTTAATCTGATATATGAACATGTAATTAGCTTCATCAGTTTGGTCAAATTCATTATCAAATGTAAATATCATCGAAATTGTTCGTAATTGCGTCCGGTGAGGCTATACATAACAAGCAGTTTATGCAAGCAAAGCATTCTGATTTCTGAACCCCCCACACTCAACACACACGCAGCAATCGCCACTCTATGCTCTGACTGTTGGTGGCCCAGGAAATTCAGATTAGAATGAAATACCCTAATAATACCCCTTTTTTCCACATGTCCTTGTTAAACAATTTTAACATAAGACATCCACTCAGAAACCAAGAAACATTTCTGATGGAACATAAAATCTAATATATTGATGGCAGATGTATGCTCTTTATAAGTTATTCATCAAATCGACTGTGTTCAATCTCTTCCATTTTTTAAAGCAGACGACGGAAGTCACCAGCGCATGATAAATTATAGATTTGGACGGAACGGCACATTTAAAATTCCGGAATATTTTTATTTTATTTGAAATTGTTTATTTAAAAAAATAAATCGTAACTGGTTTTTTAAATGATATAATTTAGACGCCATTTTGGCTTTTACCACATCACACCCCATGTAATGATAATGCCTTAGTATCTCCAGGGCCTTATTATAAGTGACAACGCGTCTAACATAATATAAAAACAGTTACATACGAACACAATTTGTAATATGTTGAACAGGACCGAAACTAGGGGTTTAAACAGGTGAGGCGCCATGGGTATGAGTGCCGCTGATTGAGACCTCCATGAAAATTGTGACATTAACGACCCAAAATAATGCTTTTTTTTTTATCGATTTCTATAGTTCAAACATATTTTATTGTCCAAAAACATGACAATAGGATCAGATACAAGTTTTTTCAACTTAGAACATCTTCTCCTTTATATAAACAATATACAGATACAGTTGAACATAAATACCCAAAAGCTACAGTCTTCATTAATAATTAGAAAAAAAAACAAAAAAAAACAACAACATGAAATATACGAGTGCAAACACAATTTGCTATTTGCAAAATGACAAATTGAACAGACCTTTACAATAATTGGACTAGTATATAGAACACACTTAGAGTGAAGAAAATCAATAATTGTTATTCAATGTAGTTGGATTTCTATATAATCGAGACGCTTTATATACTAGTTACTATCGTAAATAGCGACCACGTCGTCGAAGCTTCTATGGTACATAACAACTGATTGATTTTTACAATAATATTTAAATGAATAATTTTGACAGTACTTGGTCGGTTAATGCAAGATGGATTTTCCTATTGCTACTCGAATTCCATCTTTTGAGAACAGATTCTGGATTTACCTGCCTGACAGTATCATTACGGTGGACGTGAAGCATCGGCAACCCACATAGGAGATCTTCAATTAGTGTTGCTCTACAGCACGTCTTGAGGCGCCGAAGAGCCGAGAAAGACCTCTCACATGTATTTGGCTTGTAGCTCTCTCTCTCTCTCTCTCTCTGTTAGAAAATCAGACGAGACAACTGCCTCAATGGTAGTTGCGGCCCTGATGAAGTACTAGAGTTAATACTCAAAACAAAAATTAGTTTCATAAAAAATAATAATAATAATAGTCATACAAAATTGAATATATGCATAACATCATATCACAAACATGAGTGAGTGATTGTTGTTTAACGCCAATTTAGCAATTTTTCAGATATATCTTGGCGAGAACAAGTTAATTTTCAATGAGATGATGATGAGACCCGCTTTGTTCTAGACCAACACACTGAGTTGGATTTTCATAGTGCTAGCCCACTGAAACAACAGTCCGCGGGTAGACATGTCGCTCCACTCGGACACATTATTCTGATTCCGAGCCAACCAGTCTTTGTCCTTTCTTCTTAATGCTGCGTGCTTAGCGGAGAAGCAACAAATACCAATTTTATAGGCTCGAACCCACGATCTACCGCACTCGAGGCGAGCACGCTAACCCGGCATTACTCCACCGATGCGGTTATATCACAAACATGTATTTAATTATATAATAAAACTTTTCTTGCATCAAAACATTTTGAAATTTATATTTTCTATAGTGGTCATAAAAGGTACCAATATAATTATTAGAAGCATAGCCTATATCGCCGACTAAAAACTTAAATTTGGCACTAGGCGACAGTTACATGAAATTAATACCAAGGAGCTGGTCATAACATGAAGCAGAGAATACTTCAGTACAATACAGAAATTGACAACGAATGTTCGATAGCACGGGACATTATAGCAAAAAGTGTTCTAAATCTTCAGCATTACCCATTTTGCACATAGGGCACTGAGCGCTTTCGGACATTTGCATTCGAAATATATAATTGGTTTAATAAAGTATTCCTATACTTTTGAAGAGGGAATGACTTAGTTCTTTCAAGTAATTTCAAGCGGGACGATTTAAAAGCATTCAAATCATTTAAATATAATTGTTTACCATGTCTTATATTGCATAACTGATATAAAAAAAACTACTCTTTGTAGTAAACTCTACAAATAATCTGTCTCTTGTAATATTTCCATACACGTGGTTAAAATTTTCTAGACTTATAGTGTTGAGTAAAGAGTGAATTTCTGCGTTATAATTCCAAAAATGTTCATTACGTCGGACCATTTCGCTAAATATAATTATACATGGCCTATCGTCAGAGAGTTCAGAACGGTGCCCGAATTCTCCAGTGAAGATACTTACTCGTATATCTTATAAAACTCCAAATAATTTAAGAATACCGCCAGTGACTACGATACCTGCAAATTGTCAAACTCATTAGAATTCCCTCAGTGACAATACCTATAGTAAGAAATCCCCCAGTAACGAATCTTGTATAGCTTATTTTGTTTGACAAATTTAACTTTTTGCATGATATTTTATTTGTTTTATACAGCTACGTTGCTCATTAATGTAGCAATAGACCAATTAAATGTAAGTTTTTGTCTTTCCTTCGGAATATTTCTCATTGTTTCCTAACGAAATAGTCCATTACCCGGATGTTAAAAAGAAACTAATTAAGAAATAAATCATGGAAGCCAGAATGTGTTTTGAGTTTTAACATGGATTGGCGGAAATTAGTATTTACTAATATCCACCAACCCATGTTAAAACTGAAAACACATTCTGGCTTCCATGAATTATTTCGATTCTAATATGTCTAAGAGTACAAATACGGTAGTATACTTTAATTGGAAGACGGTAATTTATATTTACGTTTGCGGACAATGTCGCACACAATTTATGCTGTCAAATTCCAGCAGACGATAATTCATCAACATGTACATTTACGACGGGAAAATCAGTCACATGCACCGGCGCATGTGCCAATGAAATTATACCGAATCAATTAATCGCTCGCTTGGTTACAAAGCGAAAGAAGGACGACATGTTGGAAGTATCATTATGTATCATTTCTTTCTGAAAAGTACGACATCCTGAATGATGTCTTGAAGTAATTGGAGTTCTGTGTGAAGACTGTTGCAAACAAGTTAGGCGATCAATATCTACAGTATAACCAAGGATAACACTACTATCAACTGTGTTCTCAAACCTAAGACTTCTAACACACTGGAATGATAACAAAAACAACAAAAACAGAACTGAAGCAAAGCTTCTTCAACTTCAAATACTACACACATGTATACATAAATATGGGGTCCTCCCGATAGTCCGACGGCCCATTAGTCCGACATCCCATTAGTCCGACAACCCATTAGTCCGACAGCCCATTAGTCCGACAACCTATAAATGCAAGAGGCACATCAAGTCTTATTAATATCCTTCAATGTATTCCGACACACCATGAGGGTGGTTCCTATATACATGTACCCTATATAACTGAACGTCGTCCATACATGTCAACTCATCCGGGGGTTTTTTGCGGGTCACACCGGTCATGAATTTGCCGAAATGTGTCCTCTCACCCGAGATTTTTCAATCACCCGACGGGTCCCGGGAATTCGGTAAATGACCTGTTTTCACCCGTCTTCTGGTCATGGACTGTATCCAGTTTTTAGAATGGAAATATATTGAAACAATTTCCCAATAATGCAAGTTGGTTAACCGGTTTGGCTATGAGACAAACGCAACCAATCCGTTAAACAGGAAATCGAAAATCAAGGGACACATAAATGACAAATCCGTTACACATAAAACTAAAAAGAACAGCGGACAACAGCGGGAGTGACTTCATGTGCTTCGGAAGAGTGGGCAAGTCCTGCCTTGTTAACAACACCGTCGTGTAACATGACGACACGAATATTGATATCGCTTTGACACGGATATATATATTAACCTAACTGCCATTAGCTCATTTGTTCACGACACAGGTACTTGGGGTCAACATCTCTCCTATTTGCTCAAAGCGACACCATGGATTTTATCATTATTTTAATGTTCTCCCTTTATCAACTAAAAATATGCGAAACTGGTCGAATTAGAGCTCTCATATTACATGTATATAGGATGGGGCTATTTCAAACAGTTATTAGTGGTTTAATATATTTTCAGATTCAGACGCTATCAAATGTTAATCTCGACAAAACCTGTCCTTTTGAGAAACCTGCCATTTAATGGGTTGTCGGACTAATGGGTCGTCGGACAAATGGGCTGTCGGACTAATGGGCTGTCGGACTAATGGGTCGTCAGACTACCGGACCCCCCCCCCCCCCCCCCCCCCCATAAATATGGACAGTATGAACGCAGGGTAAGAGAGTGCATATCTTTCGGTGACGTCATACCTGTACTGATATAACTTATCACACAAATCATCAAAGTGAAAAAGAGATTAAAAATCAACATTCATATGCTCGGAAAAGCCAACAAACGAACAAATATATCATTTCTGTAGCGCGGCAAAGTTATTAACTTGTTTGTCGTTTGACATTTAACTAACTTTACCGCGCTCTTTTCAGTATTTACATCATACATTTAGTCTTAAATTTTAACAATTATCAGAAAGGAAAGATAAAATCTTTACATTATATTGATTTTTAGCCATCCTACAGACTGTTACTTTATTGGTAGATAACCTAGTTTCCGGTCTAGAGTACCCTTAAATATGCATAGGCGATGCCATCAAGTATTAAACACTTCACACCACTCATTCAATATCTACCAGAGTTATCGTTCCTTGTTCTCGCATCAGTTTCTGTCAATAGGGGTGTTCAGCTGAGACTTCGATAGGCCCATCCACCCTATTTACATATTTCAAATTTCAGAGATTTTCATACATTTTCCCTAGCAATACTGCTCTTTTGATATATTTTCTATGCAATATATATTCGCGTATTTTATATCAACATTAAACACAATTTAGTTTGGCAGATATACGTTATAACAAACAAAATCTGCTGCTGAACAACGGGCCTATTTACATGTTTGTTTGATAAATTACATGGAGCATTCATGCCTGCTCCAAGCCAGGACCAGGAATTCCAACGTCGTATGTCATGGTATTTTTTTGTGCTCAATGATTTTAGATTCGTTTTGTTAATAATGGTGGAACTATTGACAGACCATCACATAAACTTTCTTTTCATAATTTCGTCTGAAATATATTCCTAGATCATCGGTATCAATTCTGACGGCTTATCCCTAGTAACATGAATATATGAAGATATCTCACCTCCCCAGAGATGGATTTGTTTTCTAGTCTTCAGCGTTTGATATTTGAACCTGGATTGCCAACTGATTTGGTGTCGATTGTCACTAAAGAGGTTCTATATGCACATCTGATGCAGTGAATACATATTGGTATATATATCTTGGATATAAATTATACCTCGCGTGGTTGGGAGTACAAACATACCTCATTAAACTGTTAACTTACATTTGTCATTAGGAGTTATTGATATTTATATGTTTCAACAAACGATTGGTATTTCAATGGGCGATTTGTTTCTACACGCTTATGAGGCAGACATCTTTCAAGGGATTCTCAAGAATAAAGATTCTCGATTCGGAGATCATCTGCGTGACATCTATCCAAATGAGCTTTAAGTAAAAGCTACTATTGACACTCAGTCTGCTTCTTACCTTGACCTTCACCTTGAAATCAACAATGGAGGCAGATTGAAAACAAAACTCTACGACACACGTGATGACCTCACTTTTCGAATAGACAACTTCCCTTTTATATCAGTAACAGTATTCCAGCATCACCAGCGTATGGAGTTTACATTTCACAACTCGTACGTTATTCTAGAGTTTGTGGCCAGTACAGTGATTTTTTGACAGAGCTCTTTGGTTCGTCTTTTTCCTCCAGTTGTTTGTAGCAGGGCTTATGTCTTATTTACGTTATTTATGTGCGTTTGCATAAAGTGGTGTCTAACACATATTGTGCTGTGTTTTTTTGTTTTGTCTGTCTTCGTCTTGTGTGCCCAATGTTTTAGTTTCTCTGGATTGTCCATTCTTGATTTCCCCTTCGGGTTGTCCCTCATTTTTTATATAATATTGGACTTGTTTTTGCCTTGAATATGCATGAAATATTTTTCCGCTGTTCTTTAATGTTCATATCAGTGTAGATATATAAATGTAAGTTGCTAAACAAATTGAGAAGACATATAAAACAAACAATGGAATCTAAAAGATACCAATATAGAATGAAATATTCAAACTAAGACTCATATCATAACATACATAAATAGGATGTACATACTAGATACAACCTACAAAAGACTTCCTATTATAACATACATAAATAAGATGTACATACTAGATGCAACCTACAACAGACTTCCTATTATAACATACATAAATAAGACGTACATACTAGATACAACCTACAAAAGACCTCCTATTATAACATACATAAATAAGATGTACATACTAGATACAACCTACAAAAGACTTCCTATTATAACATACATAAATAAGACGTACATACTAGATACAACCTACAAAAGACTTCCTATTATAACATACATAAATAAGATGTACATACTAGATACAACCTACAAAAGACCTCCTATTATAACATACATAAATAAGATGTACATACTAGATACAACCTACAAAAGACCTCCTATTATAACATACATAAATAAGACGTACATACTAGATACAACCTACAAAAGACCTCCTATTATAACATACATAAATAAGATGTACATACTAGATACAACCTACAAAAGACCTCCTATTATAACATACATAAATAAGATGTACATACTAGATACAACCTACAAAAGACCTCCTATTATAACATACATAAATAAGACGTACATACTAGATACAACCTACAAAAGACTTCCTATTATAACATACATAAATAAGACGTGCATACTAGATACAACCCACAAAAGACCTCCTATTATAACATACATAAATAAGATGTACATACTAGATACAACCTACAAAAGACCTCCTATTATAACATACATAAATAAGATGTACATACTAGATACAACCTACAAAAGACTTCCTATTATAACATACATAAATAAGACGTGCATACTAGATACAACCTACAAAAGACCTCCTATTATAACATACATAAATAAGATGTACATACTAGATACAACCTACAAAAGACCTCCTATTATAACATACATAAATAAGATGTACATACTAGATACAACCTACAAAAGACCTCCTATTATAACATACATAAATAAGATGTACATACTAGATACAACCTACAAAAGACCTCCTATTATAACATACATAAATAAGACGTACATACTAGATACAACCTACAAAAGACCTCCTATTATAACATACATAAATAAGATGTACATACTAGATACAACCTACAAAAGACTTCTTATTATAACATACATAAATAAGATGTACATACTAGATACAACCTACAAAAGACTTCCTATTATAACATACATAAATAAGATGTACATACTAGATACAACCTACAAAAGACCTCCTATTATAACATACATAAATAAGATGTACATACTAGATACAACCTACAAAAGACCTCCTATTATAACATACATAAATAAGACGTACATACTAGATACAACCTACAAAAGACTTCCTATTATAACATACATAAATAAGATGTACATACTAGATACAACCTACAAAAGACCTCCTATTATAACATACATAAATAAGACGTACATACTAGATACAACCTACAAAAGACCTCCTATTATAACATACATAAATAAGATGTACATACTAGATACAACCTACAAAAGACTTCCTATTATAACATACATAAATAAGATGTACATACTAGATACAACCTACAAAAGACTTCCTATTATAACATACATAAATAAGATGTACATACTAGATACAACCTACAAAAGACCTCCTATTATAACATACATAAATAAGACGTACATACTAGATACAACCTACAAAAGACTTCCTATTATAACATACATAAATAAGATGTACATACTAGATACAACCTACAAAAGACCTCCTATTATAACATACATAAATAAGACGTACATACTAGATACAACCTACAAAAGACCTCCTATTATAACATACATAAATAAGATGTACATACTAGATACAACCTACAAAAGACCTCCTATTATAACATACATAAATAAGATGTACATACTAGATACAACCTACAAAAGACCTCCTATTATAACATACATAAATAAGACGTACATACTAGATACAACCTACAAAAGACCTCCTATTATAACATACATAAATAAGATGTACATACTAGATACAACCTACAAAAGACTTCCTATTATAGCATACATAAATAAGATGTACATACTAGATACAACCTACAAAGACTTCCTATTATAACATACATAAATAAGATGTACATACTAGATACAACCTACAAAAGACTTCCTATTATAACATACATAAATAAGATGTACATACTAGATACAACCTACAAAAGACTTCCTATTATAACATACATAAATAAGATGTACATACTAGATACAACCTACAAAAGACTTCCTATTATAACATACATAAATAAGATGTACATACTAGATACAACCTACAAAAGACTTCCTATTATAACATACATAAATAAGATGTACATACTAGATACAACCTACAAAAGACCTCCTATTATAACATACATAAATAAGACGTACATACTAGATACAACCTAAAAAGACCTCCTATTATAACATACATAAATAAGATGTACATACTAGATACAACCTACAAAAGACTTCCTATTATAACATACATAAATAAGATGTACATACTAGATACAACCTACAAAAGACCTCCTATTATAACATACATAAATAAGATGTACATACTAGATACAACCTACAAAAGACCTCCTATTATAACATACATAAATAAGATGTACATACTAGATACAACCTACAAAAGACCTCCTATTATAACATACATAAATAAGATGTACATACTAGATACAACCTACAAAAGACTTCCTATTATAACATACATAAATAAGATGTACATACTAGATACAACCTACAAAAGACTTCCTATTATAACATACATAAATAAGATGTACATACTAGATACAACCTACAAAAGACTTCCTATTATAACATACATAAATAAGATGTACATACTAGATACAACCTACAAAAGACTTCCTATTATAACATACATAAATAAGATGTACATACTAGATACAACCTACAAAAGACCTCCTATTATAACATACATAAATAAGATGTACATACTAGATACAACCTACAAAAGACTTCCTATTATAACATACATAAATAAGATGTACATACTAGATACAACCTACAAAAGACCTCCTATTATAACATACATAAATAAGACGTACATACTAGATACAACCTACAAAAGACCTCCTATTATAACATACATAAATAAGATGTACATACTAGATACAACCTACAAAAGACTTCCTATTATAACATACATAAATAAGATGTACATACTAGATACAGCCTACAAAAGACTTCCTATTATAACATACATAAATAAGATGTACATACTAGATACAACCTACAAAAGACCTCCTATTATAACATACATAAATAAGATGTACATACTAGATACAACCTACAAAAGACTTCCTATTATAACATACATAAATAAGATGTACATACTAGATACAACCTACAAAAGACCTCCTATTATAACATACATAAATAAGATGTACATACTAGATACAACCTACAAAAGACTTCCTATTATAACATACATAAATAAGATGTACATACTAGATACAACCTACAAAAGACTTCCTATTATAACATACATAAATAAGATGTACATACTAGATACAACCTACAAAAGACTTCCTATTATAACATACATAAATAAGATGTACATACTAGATACAACCTACAAAAGACCTCCTATTATAACATACATAAATAAGACGTACATACTAGATACAACCTAAAAAGACCTCCTATTATAACATACATAAATAAGACGTACATACTAGATACAACCTAAAAAGACCTCCTATTATAACATACATAAATAAGATGTACATACTAGATACAACCTACAAAAGACCTCCTATTATAACATACATAAATAAGACGTACATACTAGATACAACCTACAAAAGACCTCCTATTATAACATACATAAATAAGACGTACATACAAGATACAACCTAAAAAGACCTCCTATTATAACATACATAAATAAGATGTACATACTAGATACAACCTACAAAAGACCTCCTATTATAACATACATAAATAAGACGTACATACTAGATACAACCTACAAAAGACCTCCTATTATAACATACATAAATAAGACGTACATACTAGATACAACCTACAAAAGACCTCCTATTATAACATACATAAATAAGACGTACATACTAGATACAACCTACAAAAGACTTCCTATTATAACATACATAAATAAGATGTACATACTAGATACAACCTACAAAAGACTTCCTATTATAACATACATAAATAAGACGTACATACTAGATACAACCTACAAAAGACCTCCTATTATAACATACATAAATAAGACGTACATACAAGATACAACCTAAAAAGACCTCCTATTATAACATACATAAATAAGATGTACATACTAGATACAACCTACAAAAGACCTCCTATTATAACATACATAAATAAGACGTACATACTAGATACAACCTACAAAAGACCTCCTATTATAACATACATAAATAAGACGTACATACTAGATACAACCTACAAAAGACCTCCTATTATAACATACATAAATAAGACGTACATACTAGATACAACCTACAAAAGACTTCCTATTATAACATACATAAATAAGATGTACATACTAGATACAACCTACAAAAGACTTCCTATTATAACATACATAAATAAGAATATATGGTAAACAGAGAATAATAAACTGAAGATGGTCACGTGTCAAAGTCCTTATAATATTTCACTGTTAAACCGTTCTCATATTGTTGTTTAGCTCTGGTACATTTACATTTATGAAATATTATCAGTTATTATTGTATCACTTTACAGTGAACTTTATAACTGGGATGGTCATGAACTTATAATCCTGTGTCAGTTTGTCCAGTGCACGTGTTAGAGGCACGCATGGGTGTTTTTATTTTGCGCAGTGTTTTGCTTGTACATAAACATATATCAATAATTATGAAAAGAAAGATTAAACAGTGATGGTCATAAATTCCACCAATATCAAAAAATGAACAATCATTTACCATCTTAACTGAACTTACTGAACACAAATAAGACCACAACATATGACGTTGGAAATACAGGCCCTGGCTTTGGACAGGCATAACAATGTGGCGGGTTAACAGTTTTTGGACGGAAAAAGTCTCTTCATAATCATTGGAATGTTTTCACATACCGTTTTTTTGTTGTTTTTTTTTTTTTTTTTAATTCAATTTTTATTTTATTACCAGATATATAAATGGGAGATTCGTCCGGATCATATTAATAGATACTATTCTTTTTTTAATACTTATCAAAGATTGTCAAATAAATATGGCCGTTCTATCATCAGTTATTATTTATATGATAAAGATAACATATATATACTGTTCAAAAAAAGAAACGCATAACCCCTTTTTATTTTTCAAAATGCTAATTTTGCAATTAACCAGGTAAAATTAAGTGGCCAATTTAGTCATTGATCTTTTAAAGGTAAGCTTTAAATTTTAAATATCTGGGCCCGTATGCATAAAACATCTTAACTTAAAGAGGCATTAGCTACGATTTTGACCCAAAAAATTATGTTTTGGAAATTGGTAAATAGCTTTAAAATGATGAAATAAAGGTAAATATTTCACATTAAACAGCTTATCGTACCACTTTTCGCCTTTTGAGAACGAAAATTACCATCGATTTATTATTTCCTTGCAAGCAAATAATTTGACCTCGCTTTCTCCGTATGCAACTGACATTACTAGTGACAGGTAAAAACGAATAATTTGTAATTTGTCGCTTATTAACTGCAAACTTGCATGGCTCTTTGTCCGTAATTAACGCCGACTAAAAGCAGATTCACAGAAAATAAGAAATAAGTGCATTGTTGTACTGATTTAATGACGATTCGGCAAACCCCGTAAACAATGCCGATAATTAATAAGATGGCGTCCATTTCTTGATCGATCTCAAAACACGAGCAGTTGCACATTTTTCCCCCGATGCGCGTACATTTCATAACATTTATAAGTTACAGAAACACGTTTTATTAAGACATCAATCATATCTGATAGTTTTTATGGGTAACAAAAATTTACGATTTCGGAAGATAATGCCCCTTTAATTATTTCTTAAGCTAAGATTCCACTAAGGAATCCCTTAGTTAAGTGATAATAATATTAAGTAGTATGCACATAACTACTTAAGTTTGGACTTAACTAAGGAAACCTTAAGTGGAAATTAGTATCGGAACTCTTCTCCATTTATCGTTTAATATTATATTTACTCATCCTGGGCCCGTATGCATAAAACATCTTAACTTAAGTATTTCTTAAGCTAAGACTCCACTAAAGAACCCTTAGTTAAGTGATAATATTAAGTAGTATGCACATAACTACTTAAGTTTGGACTTAACTAAGGAAACCTTAAGTGGAAATTATCGGAACTCTTCTCCATTTACCGTTTAATATTATATTTACTCATCCTTGGTAATTTCGCTTTAATTTTTCAATAGATTAGATAATCCACGCTTTTATTACTTTGTGCGGATAAACATTCAAGGTAGGGTGTGTTTGAATGTTACTATTCGTGACTGTTGAAAATAAAAAATGTCTTAACGGAAGCCAAATTGGACAGATAGAGAAAAAGTTGTATTGTTGGAGGAGCACGAGAAGAGAAAAGTTATTTTGAAAGCAAAGTTTTCCTCGTCGATAACTTCTGGGGGAAAAAATAGGGCATGGCAGGAAATTGCAAACATAGTAAATGCCGGGAATTCCGTAAAAAGATACATTAAAGAAATACACAAAAAATGGGACAATATTATGTGCTACCGCAAAAACTGAGGTTTCTTTCGACACTGGAATTCATAATTCACAAGTTCCCTTTAAGGCGAGGCAATTACAGAGGCTTATTTAGAGGGGGTACACATATCTCGTATCACCTGAAGTTTTGACACAAATATCCCTGTAATTAAAAGCATAAAATAATTTAAGATATCCCTAAAATTCAATTTGAATACCCCATATCCCCGTGATTGATTATTTACACAAATATCCAATATCCCATTAATTAAATGGAACAATAGCCAGTATCCCCATATACCCTAAACAAGCCTCATTACATGTTGCCAAACAAAAGTTGTATATTTTATTACCCCCCCCCCCCCCCCCCCCCTCCCTTTTTTTACATATGCGTAGTAAGAAGGGATAAACATAAGACATAAATATATGGTTCCAACAACGAATATTGATATTTTTGTCGTAATAAATCAAGTAAACTTCCCCAGAAAAGGTACGTATACCTTATGTTGAGATATGAATTAATTAATAATTAGAGCCCATAAAAAATATTTTGAACAATATACCCATCCGATATTCATTTAAATATGAATATCAACGATATTGAAAATATTTCGTTGTTAATTGGTTCGAAATCGCTGCATTTTACATATTTAAGATACCTCAATAGGTACCTTAGATTCAAAGTGAAAACTTAAGTGTATTTTTATTTTATGGAGCTTTATGCATACCTCTTAAGTGTGAGGGGCGGAGCTATTTAAAACTACGATTTTGCAAAGGAAATTCTTAGTTTAAGCAGTATTCATCTTCGCTAGCCAAGGGTTACGATCCGTTCTACTCAGATGAGTAGAACGGATCGTACTCAGATGAGTAGAACGGATCGTAACATCTGAGTAGAACGGATCGTAACCCTTGGCTAGCGAAGATGGGCAGCATGTAATGAGGCTTGTTTAGGGTATATGGGGATACTGGCTATTGGCCCTTTTAATTAATGGGATATTGGATATTTGTGTAAATAATCAATCAAAAGTATCATGTCACTGAGATTTTTCCTTGTATAATGTTTCATAATTACGTTTTATGAAGCGCACATTTCTGCCTTTTTCATGCTTGTTTGTTTGTTTGAAGGTGTTTAAAACGCCAGTTTCAACAATATTTCAGTTATATCATGGCGGTTCGGTTTTTTTTTATTTGGATAGATTTCCTTGCAATAAAGAGAAAAAGAGTTAGATTTTCTAAGTAAAATTTTGTTGTTTATTTAGAACCAATAATTTCTTTTTAGCAACGACATAAACACAAAAGAAATATATCCCTTTTGTAAATATGACTTATGCGGAAATTGCAATACGTCAATCGATTTGAAAATTATACACACCGTAAAGGGAGATACATTTTATTTTGGGTATGATATTTACAAGTTGTTAACCTGCAGAAGTGATGGAATAGCATGATTCCTCATTGTAATGATGTACATTCAACGTTTGTTTTTAGCGATTTACGATTTACGACTGCTTAGACCCAGTCGGTAATTTGCGACCAAAAAATGTCGTATATCGGAAGTCGGTAAGTTTTGTGAAACGGTCGTAAATCGTAAAGACAGTCGTACAACCAAGTTTACGATTTACGACCTTTTGTGAAACGGGGGCCTGGTTTGACACAGACATTTCAATAAAAAGTTACAAGGTAAAGAAAGGATGTTATAAGAATCTGGACATGGTTTCCATATTCAAATCTAAATTAAAAACATGCATGTATTTGTATAAACTTAGGATTTCATGAATCATCTATTGTCCTTTATATACTGTTAACTTGATTACGAAATAAATGTTCTTCTGTGAACAGGCTGTGTTACATATAAATCATTAATTTGTAACTTATTAATTACAGATGGTTTCAACATGGGGAAATGTGGTAATAAATGAAAGATAATTTATTTTTTAATATTCTGACTCGACTATTCAATAATATTTCAGGAATATTATAGTGATTTCTTCTGCGGACTACAAGTCTAGATTCGCGCTCCGATATCAAAACCTCATGTGGGTTTGCAGACACCTACTCAATGCCACGGATGTTATCGGTCAGTTTGTTACATACATATATGTTCAGGTTGTCCACCCTCATTACGTCATGACAGTTGAAATGTTGTTGAAATAAAATGAAAAACGAAAACAAGCACACTGTCGGTGAAAGTTTAAGAGATAAACACCAATTACATACCTACTATATATATATATACGGTAGATAGCCTATTTAGATAATTTAGGGTTCGACTTATTGCTCCCATACTATGGTCATCTTGATTAGCACAAATATGAACAACATAATTAGTCATATATGATAATAGTTACTGGTGTTCTAACTCCCTTTCATACAATTTTCTCGGTAATATTGTAATGGGTCACTTTGTTTTTGGTGGGTGAAACCGGAGTACCCGGCGACTTACAGTACAAAAAACAAAGTACACTATAAAACACACATAGCTACTTAACGAACATCACAATTTATTACATTGAACATGATATCTGTCATCTGTGGAGATCCCAATATTTAATGACAGCACCTTATTTACACCAACCAATGGCTTTCTTTTTTATTGTATTTTGATTAGATTGATCTTTGTATCCAATGCACACAGGAATATTATTCACATCATTAAGTGACTGTTTTTGCCTGTTTTCCACATGATCTCGTTGGACGTTAGATGTTCAACAATAAGAGGGATGGCCGTGGTCATATGACAATAGATTTACACCCTACTTAAATGAGTCTCGCACTGGTTAAGGTCATCTCGAAACAAACTCGTGTGGTACTGTTTATCAGTTACTTCCGGAATATTTGTTATGCTGTCTACTGACAGCCATTGTATCACTGATAAATTATTGGTCCTTGGACCTGACAGCCATTGTATCACTGATGAGTTATTGGTCCTTGGACCCGACATCCATTGTATCACTGATGAATTATTGGTTCTTGAACCTGACAGCCATTGTATCACTGATGAGTTATTGGTTCTTGGACCTGGCAGCCATTGTATCACTGATGAGTTATTGGTTCTTGGACCTGACAGCCATTGTATCACTGATGAGTTATTGATCCTTGGACCTGACAGTCATTGTATCACTGATGAGTTATTGATCCTTGGACCTGACAGTCATTGTATTTCTGATGGGTTATTGGTCCTTGGACCTGACATCCATTGTATCACTGATGAGTTATTGGTCCTTGGACCTGACAGCCATTGTATCACTAATGAGTTATTGGTACTTGGACCTGACAGCCATTGTATCACTGATGAGTTATTGGTCCTTAGACCTGACAGCCACTGTATCCCTAATAAGTTATTGGTCCTTGGACCTGGCAACCATTGTATCACTGATGAGTTATTGGTCCTTGGACCCGACATCCATTGTATCACTGATGATTTATTGGTTCTTGGACCTGACAGCCATTGTATCACTGATGAGTTATTGGTTCTTGGACCTGACAGCCATTGTATCACTGATGAGTTATTGATCCTTGGACCTGACAGTCATTGCATCACTGATGAGTTATTGATCCTTGGACCTGACAGTCATTGTATTTCTGATGGGTTATTGGTCCTTGGACCTGACATCCATTGTATCACTGATGAGTTATTGGTCCTTGGACCTGACAGCCATTGTATCACTAATGAGTTATTGGTACTTGGACCTGACAGCCACTGTATCCCTAATAAGTTATTGGTCCTTGGACCTGGCAACCATTGTATCACTGATGAGTTATTGGTCCTTGGACCTGACAGCCATTGTATCACTGATGAGTTATTGGTCCTTGGACCCGACATCGATTGTATCACTGATGAGTTATTGGTCCTTGGACCTGACAGCCATTGTATCACTAATGAGTTATTGGTACTTGGACCTGACAGCCATTGTATCACTGATGAGTTATTGGTCCTTAGACCTGACAGCCACTGTATCCCTAATAAGTTATTGGTCCTTGGACCTGGCAACCATTGTATCACTGATGAGTTATAGGTCCTTGGACCCGACATCCATTGTATCACTGATGATTTATTGGTTCTTGGACCTGACAGCCATTGTATCACTGATGAGTTATTGGTTCTTGGACCTGACAGCCATTGTATCACTGATGAGTTATTGATCCTTGGACCTGACAGTCATTGCATCACTGATGAGTTATTGATCCTTGGACCTGACAGTCATTGTATTTCTGATGGGTTATTGGTCCTTGGACCTGACATCCATTGTATCACTGATGAGTTATTGGTCCTTGGACCTGACAGCCATTGTATCACTAATGAGTTATTGGTACTTGGACCTGACAGCCACTGTATCCCTAATAAGTTATTGGTCCTTGGACCTGGCAACCATTGTATCACTGATGAGTTATTGGTCCTTGGACCTGACAGCCATTGTATCACTGATGAGTTATTGGTCCTTGGACCCGACATCGATTGTATCACTGATGAGTTATTGGTTCTTGGACCTGGCAGCCATTGTATCACTGATGAGTTATTGGTTCTTGGACCTGACAGCCATTGTATCACTGATGAGTTATTGATCCTTGGACCTGACAGTCATTGTATCACTGATGAGTTATTGATCCTTGGACCTGACAGTCATTGTATTTCTGATGGGTTATTGGTCCTTGGACCTGACATCCATTGTATCACTGATGAGTTATTGGTCCTTGGACCTGACAGCCATTGTATCACTAATGAGTTATTGGTACTTGGACCTGACAGCCATTGTATCACTGATGAGTTATTGGCCCTTAGACCTGACAGCCACTGTATCCCTAATAAGTTATTGGTCCTTGGACCTGGCAACCATTGTATCACTGATGAGTTATTGGTCCTTGGACCTGACAGCCATTGTATCACTGATGAGTTATTGGTCCTTGGACCCGACATCCATTGTATCACTGATGAGTTATTGGTTCTTGGACCTGACAGCCATTGTATTACTGATGAGTTATTGGTTCTTGGACCTGGCAGCCATTGTATCACTGATGAGTTATTGGTTCTTGGACCTGACAGCCATTGTATCACTGATGAGTTATTGATCCTTGGACCTGACAGTCATTGTATCACTGATGAGTTATTGATCCTTGGACCTGACAGTCATTGTATTTCTGATGGGTTATTGGTCCTTGGACCTGACATCCATTGTATCACTGATGAGTTATTGGTCCTTGGACCTGACAGCCATTGTATCACTAATGAGTTATTGGTACTTGGACCTGACAGCCATTGTATCACTGATGAGTTATTGGTCCTTAGACCTGACAGCCACTGTATCCCTAATAAGTTATTGGTCCTTGGACCTGGCAACCATTGTATCACTGATGAGTTATTGGTCCTTGGACCTGACAGCCATTGTATCACTGATGAGTTATTGGTCCTTGGACCCGACATCCATTGTATCACTGATGAGTTATTGGTTCTTGGACCTGGCAGCCATTGTATCACTGATGAGTTATTGGTTCTTGGACCTGGCAGCCATTGTATCACTGATGAGTTATTGGTTCTTGGACCTGACAGCCATTGTATCACTGATGAGTTATTGATCCTTGGACCTGACAGTCATTGTATCACTGATGAGTTATTGATCCTTGGACCTGACAGTCATTGTATTGCTGATGGGTTATTGGTCCTTGGACCTGACATCCATTGTATCACTGATGAGTTATTGGTCCTTGGATCTGACAGCCATTGTATCACTGATGAGTTATTGGTACTTGGACCTGACAGCCATTGTATCACTGATGAGTTATTGGTCCTTAGACCTGACAGCCACTGTATCCCTAATAAGTTATTGGTCCTTGGACCTGGCAACCATTGTATCACTGATGAGTTATTGGTCCTTGGACCTGACACCCATTGTATCACTGATGAGTTATTGGTCCTTAGATCTGGCAGTCATTGTATCACTGATGAGTTATTGGTCCTTGGACCTGACACCCATTGTATCACTGATGAGCTATTGATCCTTCAAGACATACTTAATAACCAATAATATTCATTGGACCAAATATAGTGAGCGAGTGATTGTTGTTTAGCACCCAGTGATCATTTTTTCAATTATATCGCCACGAGAACGAGATGATATCGCCTTGTACTAGACTAACACACCAAGTTGGATTAGTATGCTAGTTCACTGTAACAACAGTCCACAAGTAGTCATGATGCTCCACTTGGACACATTATCATGATTCCAAAGCCATTTGCTCTTACACCTTAGTTCATCATCCTTAGCGGAGAATCTGCAAAAACCATTTTTATATTATTTGATTTGACCTGTCCACGGGGAACGAACCCGTGGATTACCGCGCTTATGGTGGACACGCTATCCATTACACCAACCACGCGATAAAATCCAGCTTAACCAAACTGAAAGAGTCCTTGGTTGATATTTTTTATATTTGCCGAAAACAAAACCAAATTCAAAGCAATAAACCAGAAAATCTATTAAAGAAGTATAATGAGGTATTAATATCGTAAATATCATGTAAGAAGGTGTTCAGCCATGATATGGTACCATTATAAAATACACATAATAATTACTCATAATAATATCTCTTAGATACCTAGCAGGAGTTTATAGTTTATTAATATAGCAAGTACGAATTTTAAAACCATACCAGGATTCAGATTTGGATTTCCCCACTCGAACAACTACAGATGGTTGATATGTAATAAAGACAAATAAATAAACAGAATTTCACTCATTAATACGACATATGTAGGAAAAGATCGCTCCCCAGTGATTTATAATTCCTACTCCCCCCATCTGCAGAAGATGCTTAGAGAATCTTAAGATACACGTGTAGGACAAGATTAAAACTATGACATGGTGATAATATGATAGTTGACCAATGTACTACTGAAATAAACAACTACGTAAGACGATGGACTTTATAACTGTCCTTGTTAATTAACGGCCAATGGCTTTGTTGACTAATTTATCTAGCGTAAACATCATGGTCAATATGTCATATTATATTAGCTTAACACTTAATTCTGTGTTCTACTTGTTATCAACACATTCTCATTTCTAAAGATTACTAACTTAGTCATTACTCTCTACATCTAAGTCACATTGTGTGTGTGTGTATGTGGGGGCGAGGGTGATTAAGGTTGTTGACTTCCATCACAAGCTTGACGTGTGTGTGTGTGGGGGGGGGGGGGGGGGTAGGGCTAAGGGTGATTAAGGTCGTTGACTTCTGATCACAAGCTTGACATGTGTGTGTGGGGGTGGGGGTGGGGGGGGCTAAGGTTGATTAAGGTCGTTGACCTCTGATCATTAGTTTTGTGTGTAGTGTTTTGTAGATAATTGTTTGTCCTTTTTTCTTTTAGTAATTGTGTTGTCTGTCCTTAGATTTACAGATTCAGATTACCCCTTTGGTATCTTTAAACTCTTCTTAATAAAAACTTATATATCTAACTTAGTGTGCAAGAAGCATTTCTGGAATAATATTCACCAGGTATGCCCGGTCAAAAGATTGGAAAGCCAAGTAATTTAGAAAGTTTGTGGGAGCAAGAAAACAGAAGGACCTAAACAGGGTTGCCAAGATACGATTAATACAGGTTTCAGGAAACTAATTATATTTGTATGGTAAATTTACCAGGACTTTTAAAAAGAAGTGAACTACATTTTGCAATGTTCTTGATTCGTGTGTTGTCCTATAATATATTATCTCTTTCCCAAATACAACAAAAATCGTCATGTCTTTCGAAATTATGACAAAACCATGAGTTTGATGCTTTTAATTTATTTCGATTCAAACTTTAAAACAAAAAATATCACATAAAAAAAGAATAACCAAAGAACAATTATTAATAATTAACAAAAATAATCTCAGTCGGTAAAATGTCCTTGTTTAGCGACACTTGTCTTGAACCTGCCACGTGTTGGCGAGTGCATATGCATCACTTGTTATTTGCCTGTCGGATGTCATCATGTCATCAAATCTTTCGTTGTCATGAACACCAAGAAGACCACCTGTTCTTCCATGGAACCAATGGCTGACTTCAATGTCATATGAACCACTTTTGATGTTGTTGCTGACACTGAATCCCTTGCCATCAATAAAGATGTTGTCTCCTAACTGTGAAACAGTAATCTCATCTGATGTGTAAGGCAGTTTGGTCTCTTTCCCATCAACACTAACCTATTCAATAAAAGTATTGATGATATCAAATATCATAGAAAAAATAATAGTTTTTTGTATGCTATGAAAAAGAAAATAAATAGTACTTATATATTATGATAGTGTATTTTAATTTGTACCAGCTGATTAATTCCCTGGATAATCAGTGGAGTGTAACAGGGTACATCAAGAGATGCTTGACCTCTTGATTAGAATTATAACAAGCAAGAATTTAGAATAAATAAAATTATTATGTTGTTAAAAAAAAAACTATCAAAAACAAAGATGAGAAATTATTTTGATACACAACCCAAATCTACTACACATCAAAGTTAAAAACAAATTATGTAAAATTGTTTTATTCCCATGTGCCGACATTCCATAATTTACAGAGACATATCTGTTGAAGTAATACATCTTTGTATATATTTGTAAATTAATCTATAATAAAATGGGAACTTGGAAACGCAACAATCAATTTTTTAAACAACGAGAAAACCGGAAGTAATAATACTGTTTATAATACAATAGATCATAGTCATTTTGTCTGGCTACCTCTCTGTGCCAGTCCGGATCCCAGACCTATATTTCTACAGTCTTCGGTCATTGTTTTCATGTGTTTGTTTGTTTTTGTGGCGAAAGAGGGGGGTTAAGGTTTGTCAGATGAAAATTTTGGTTTAGTGTGGTTACACTACTACTCATGTACATTTCTTGAAATATTTTACATTTTGAATATCATACCAAAATATAGTAATGTCTTCCAGGTTGACAACTGATATTCACTAGAATTAATAAATTGCAACAACAAATATCAATATTAAAAACAGCAAGTCCTGTCTAAGCCAATGAAAGAAGCTACATAAAATATATAAGATATATAATCACTTATGTTGCTGTTACTGACATGAAGAATAATTTAACATACTTTTCCATTGGGATACACTTGGACATTCTGTGTTGGTCCCATGACAATCAACTTCTTCTTTTGCCTTGCCATGTAATTCAGAATGATACTGAATTTGTCCTTGCCGAAATCACGTGCTAATACATAACTACATCTTCCGCTAAAGTCAAATTCTTGTCCATCAAATGTGGTAAAATGATCTCCCTTGATGTATGCATGAGCTGAAACGATAGGAAACAAATAATATTACAAACCAAGAAGGACAAAAAAAAATAAAAAATAAAAAAATTGATTTTTTCAACCAGATATGGAATGCTTTCACTTTACTGTTTAATTAGATATAAAGATTTATACAAATATTCATTCTGTATATAACATGATAGAAAAGAAATAGCCTTTTGTTTTTATGAATGCTAAAATTACCTATTCATCAAAGCAAATTAAAAAAACTTTTTCTTTCTCTTTAAAAATTATTTCTATGCCTTAAAAAACTCAATAAATTAAACTTTTTCCATTTTTTTCTTTTACTTCTATAACTACTTAAAACCCTATTTTTTCATTATCTGTATATTTGTTAATTTGGTTTATTATGATTGAAAAACTCATCTTTTTGTGGAATCACATTATTTGGTATTTTCTGTCATGTTATTCAAATAGAAATAGTATGCCATTCTGTATGTAAATTACTAACAAATACTAACATCTTTATATGTTATGTGCTTTACTAATGTTAACGAGGCCGGGATAAGGTACCGGTACTTTATGTATTCAACTAACAAATGTACAGATTTCAAAAAAAATATCACAAAAAGAAAGAAAAAAAAAATATTCACTCCAAACACATTCCGGCTTCCATGAATTATTTCGATTCTGATATGTCTAACAGTACAAATACGGCAGTATATTTTGATTGGAAGACGGTAATTTATATCTACATTTGCGGACAATGTCGCACACAATTTATGCTGCCCAATTCGAGCAGACGATAATTCATCAACATGTACTTTTATGACGGGATAGTCAGTCACATATACAGTGCCATCTTCGCTAGCCAAGGGTTACGATTCGGGTCCCCCTTTTCTCCACCCTTGGCGGATCTAGAATACATTTTGAGGATTTGCGCTTTAATATTTCATTGGTTACGGCTACCAATACACGTATCCAATCAGAAGATGTTTTACACGGAGCACATGTTATCGACGAAATGTAAGCAAAGATGTCATTTTCCGTTTTGGTTTCAATGAAAACATCTTTCCCGTCTGTCAAAGCTTTGAAAGTTTTCACTTGGTTAACAGTAAGTGCTTCCAAATTAAATATATCACAAATAAGTTTTTCTTCACTGGGCGCTGCCATTTTCAACTCTCCAACATACGTATAACAAAACGATTCTGATTGGCTGGCGATGACGACTATCTAAGGGGCGCAATTTCGATAAACCACCAGGTGGCATTGCGCGCGAATTTCAAAATGTATTCTAGATCCGCCAAGGGTGGAGAGAAGGGGGACCCGAATCGTAACCCTTGGCTAGCAAAGATGATACAGTGCATGTGCTCATGAGATTATATCCAATCGATAAATCGCTCGTTTGTTACAAAGCAAAAGAAGGGAGTCATGTTAGAATATTCTTTAATCATTGCAAATAATGAATTATCACAGGTCCTACAACTGTCTTTTTATACACTACTTGTTTAATTGTAATTTCATGTGTTAATGAATGTTTTAGATCAATTTTGATAGATTTTTATTTGTCATTTTTTACATGAGATGCCTTAAATGAATGACTTTGTTATGAATATTATGATTTGTCATGGTGAAAGAATGACAATGGACAGAATCATAGAATGGTATGCATTTATTGAATTATATTATATGATCATATTTATGTGATTTTTATAAAAAAAAAAAATTATGAAAAAAAAAGAAAAAAAAGAAAGCCAACTTAATCACAAACCACATTGAAAAGTTCCAAAAAAAAAGAAGATACGCTTGTGGGTCAGAAGTATTAAATCAACTGACCACCAAATTGCGGTATAAACGGCAGCATTTAAATCAACTCCACACCAAGTAATAAATATATGGTATGAGTAAGACGAGTGTAAACGGAAATATTTAAATCAAGTTACCACCAATTTATGCTATGATTAAGACTGGTATAATCTGAAATATTAAAATCAACTCCCATGCAATTGCTGGTACTATTTAAACCGGTATAAACTGAAATATTAAAACCAACTCACCACCAAATTGTGACAAAATTAAACTAGAATAAAGGCCGAAATATTGAAATCAACTCATCTCCTAACTGTTATCTACATTAGATTAGTACCACCGGAAACATTTAAATCAACTCACCTCCAAATGCTGGTACAACTGTGTGAGACCAAACATTACTTAAAGATGGTAAAGGATTTGATTCTGGTATAAATGATTTAAGACTATCTAGTGGATTGACAATTTGCTTGAATTCTGTCAAAGATTTCATCTCCAAAGGTAGATAAACATCCATTTCAAAGTGACCTTTCTTTGGGTCATAAACGGTGATCTTTGTCTTTTTAACATCAGTAATTAGGTCTTTTATATTGGTAAATTGGTTTTCAATATCTTTCTTGATAAAGTTGACAAATTTTTGGAAAACTGATCTAATGTTTTCTTCTATTTCCCAGTATTTATAAGCTGATGAAGCCTGCAATTGAAAATAAATTAAGGTTTAAATTAATGATTATAAAACATTATTCTTACATCTTAATAATTATCTCCCTTTTAAATGTGTAAAAAGAGGGAAAATATGGCATTAATATTTTGGTTGGTCTTTAAAAAGTAAACATGTAAATAAAATATTTAGGTGTAATAAACATGTGTTGGAAGTGTGTCAATAATAAACATATTTAGGTGTCATCCCATATGATAAACAGGCATTGGTAGTGTGTCAATAATAAACTATTTAGGTGTCATACCATATGAAAAACAGGTGTTGGAAGTGTGTCAATAATAAACATATTTAGGTGTCATACCATATGATAAACAGGTATTGGTAGTGTGTCAATAATAAACTATTTAGGTGTCATACCATATGATAAACAGGCATTGGGAGTGTGTCAATAATAATCTATTTAGGTGTCATACCATATGATAAACAGATGTTGGTAGTATGTCAATAATAAACTATTTAGGTGTCATACCATATGATAAACAGGCATTGGTAGTGTGTCAATAATAAACTATATATGCGTCATACCATATGATAAACAGGTGTTGGTAGCATGTCAATAATATACTATTTAGGTGTCATATCATATGATAAACAGGCATTGGTAGTGTGTCAATAATAAACTATATATGTGTCATACCATATGATGAGCAGGTGTTGGAAGTGTGTCAATAATAAACTATATATGTGTCATACCATGATAAACAGATGTTGGTAGTGTTAATAATAAACTATATATGTGTCATACCATATGATAAACAGGTGTTGGTAGTGTGTCAATAACAAACTATATGTGTCATACCATATGATGAGCAGATGTTGGTAATGTGTTAATAACAAACTATATATGTGTCATACCATATGATGAGCAGGTGTTGGTAGTGTTAATAATAAACTATATAGGTGTCATACCATATGATAAACAGGTGTTGGTAGTGTCAATAATAAACTATATATGTGTCATACCATATGATGAGCAGATGTTGGTAATGTGTTAATAACAAACTATATATGTGTCATACCATATGATAAACAGATGTTGGTAGTGTGTCAATAATAAACTATATATGTGTCATACCATATGATGAGCAGATGTTGGTAATGTGTTAATAACAAACTATATATGTGTCATACCATATGATAAACAGGTGTTGGTAGTGTATTAATAAGTCCACTGTTCATTGATTCTCTAGCGTTGTAGATAACAGTGTTGTATTTGTCAGATATTTGAGTTAATGGGACTGTTGGCAGTCTGGAACGTACGACTTCTATAATTCTGTTACTGGAAACAGATTTCAAGGAATCTGAAAACAAAATATTATGCACATAGAACAATTTAGATAGTATATTGTTTATATATTAAATGTAGGTATATATGATGATATACAACTTTTTGCCATTGAACAGACCACAGGAGACATGGTTCAAATGCATGACAAAGGAGATTTGTAGTATTTATCCTTGGCAATTATTTACCTCTATAGAAAAAAAAACCAATTCTTACAGAACATTTACACTTAATGGTGTTTGCTGCTTCTGTTTTCTCTAAAGTTTATTTACTGTAGGTGAGTTGTTGTCAGTTTATTTACTGTAGGTGAGTTGTTGTCAGTTTATTTACTGTAGGTGAGTTGTTGTCATTGCTTACAATGAGTTGGATTGTCTTCTGTAAAGATTACTGAGGAGATTCTAGGGCCTCTTGTTTTATTGCTCCCAAAGACTTTTAAATTATTTGGTTTTCACATATTTTGGCTCTGAGCGTAACTGATGAAGAATATTCTGAGCGTAACTGATGAAGGATATTCTGAGCGTAACTGATGAAGGATATTCCAGAAACGTGTCGTGCACAATAAATTTGATATCTACATTTTATTTTTATTAGTTTTCAAAATATACTTGTAGTAGATGTAAATAAACAGAAGACACCAGTAAAGGCAGTAATCAAATTATCAATATAAATCAAAACATCAGTTACTGAGATATCTGATACATGTACATTAAGATTAACTTTAGTAAAAGTTCATCTGGAACATATAAATTAAGAAGTAATTATATATTGGTATACTACATTACTATGGTTAACATATTGTACCTTTGACACTTTTGCCATATTGTGTGTAGACTTTGTCAATAGTTTGTGACAACTGAGAAGTTTGTGTTGCTAGTAAATCTACAATTTCAGCATAATATTTCATGGACAAATCCTCCATTGTCTGGAAAAGAATAATAATATTCGTGTAATTGCAATATAGTACAATTAAACAGATATTTTGATTCCATTGAAAATAAACAATATGATCTTTTCATGGGTTTAGAATAAATTTTGTTCTCTTTCAAAATGAAATGGACATTTTTCCTTTAACCTAAGCAATGCTGTAAAGATATATATGGATAATGTATCTCAACAAATCAAACCCAACTTATACTTAATTTCTTTTTTTTCAAATTAATATATGTAAAATGTGGAACATACCTTGATTAATTGGGAGGTCTCTGCTAGATATAAGTTGTACATTTCCCAATTCATATTTTTTGCATAACTCTTTATTTGACTATCTACCTTGTTAATGTGACTTCTGAAAGAAAGAAATAATTATGTTGCATGTTTGATTAATATAGGATTTATATGGTTTATTATCCTATATATATTAAGAGCATTTAGCGTCATTTCAAATTATGCTCCAATCATATCATGGCGGTCAGTTTTACTCTGTTATGGATGACACCAAAGTACCTGGAGAAAACAAAGGACCTGTGACATGTAATTAACGAACTTTATCACATAATGCTGTATCGAATACTCCTAGACTTGTGCTGGAATTGAACTGACATTTTTTAATTTTTTTCATTAGATGATATAAGATACGACGGTACAGAAACACAGCCAATGTTGATGTTAACTACCAACACTTTAGATGTAAATATATCAATATATATAACTTGGTTAATTATATTATGTCCTCAGTGCTCGATACTGTATGTTAATTGATCTCGTCAAAAGAAAGGTCGCCGTAAATTTATTTTCATGGATCATAACAAGGGTTTCTCATAAGATAACCAAATTAGATATCTTTTTGAAATTTTTAAACAACTTCTAACCTGATAACATTCTGTGTTGACTGGAAGTGTTCAACGATATCATTCAAGTAGTAATCATTGTTACGTTTCATTCGTCTCAGTTCTGTTATTCTAGCTGACAGGAAGTTGATGTATGGCTTCATGTCCTCTGATATGGACGATACAATAAGACCGTGTTTTGATTGTATTTCCTGTTCTACAGCCATCCAAGAGGTTTGAAATAAGTTGTTTATTCCATCTCCATATCTACGGATTTTGTTAATACCAGCAATCTGCAATAAGAACACCTAATGTTAACAGATAATGTAGAGACAGAGGAACGTGGAACAAAAGGCAGCAAGTTTTTTGTTTTTTTTTATTTTTCATTTTATTTATCTTTAAATTTTAGTAATGATAGTTTTCAGTCTTGTTTTTTATCTTCCCAAATTAACATTTTCATTTAAAACGTAATAGTGGAGCAGGAACTACTTTCCCCGGTTTTTAGTGGGGTTCGTGTTGCTCGATCTTTAGTTTTGTGTGTAGTATTTGTAGATTATTGTTTGTTTCTTTATCCTTTTCATTGTATTTTCTGTTCTTCAATTTATGGCTTCTGATTATGGGTTTATTATCTTCAAATTTTTCATATAATGTTAAATGATTACCACAGGATAGTGAGAATAATTTGTCTCTGGAAACAGTTGGTGGACTAACTCAAAATAAGGTGTCAGTATATTATATACAAACCTTAACTGTTTTCAAGAGATCTGGATTCCAGTGTACACTAGTGTGAAGTATCCTGGAAGTCTTCAGTCGTAAGTTTATAAGAGTATCAGAAATTCTTTGGCTTCCCATGTTTCTAAATACTTCAGCTGTGAGTCCACTTTCATCTGCAAATTTGGCATTCACGTGCAGAACATTTTGTGGATTTTCTGAAAACATTCATATAAATTGTTTAAAAGTATCCAGAAGGGGAAAAAAGTAAAGCTAAATGTATTTTCAAAAATAATTCCAAAGTTATGCCTATCTAGTAGCAATATAAAAAGTTATGTTTTAAACATACATGTATGTCAATTAAAATGTCTACACTTGGAAATATAGATAGGTAAAAACTTTACACAGAGGATCTTAATTAAACAGCACCTGTCATACAATATAATAATATTCTTACCAATATCGTAGTTCATGTTGACATCAAGGCTTACATCAGAAGGATCCATGACCAGCTCAGCATTTATTGGTTTGGTGTTATCATATATGTTCTTAATAAATATTTTGTAGGGAGCAGTTGTTTGAACATGTCCTTGTATATTGATTGACTTGATTGGTGATGCAAGCTGAAAATAAACAAAAACATTTTTATTATCTATTATTATTTTTATTTGTCGTGAGAAGGTTATTCTTGGATCTGGTTACGGAAAGTAATTCAGCGACTAGCTGAAATTTGAGAAAACTAGAATATAAACATAAAATTGCTTATTGATAATTAGGTATTCTCATTTATTTTAATTATTCTAGGTTTGATAATATATTGAAAATAAATAGTCAGGTTTAACCAATGATATACATAGATTTTTACATTACAATAGTTTTATAATTCAAAAGTACTGTCGTCAATCTATTTTAAATTTATATTCGACATTAAAATATTTATTAAATTTATCTGAGTGCATACTTCTTTTGTACCATTTATTTTATTTTGTCACATATCTAACTTTTTATTTTATTCTGTCACATATCTAACTTTTTATTTTATTCTGTCACATATCCAACTTTTTATTTTATTCTGTCACATATCTAACTTTTTATTTTATTCTGTCACATATCTAACTTTTTATTTTATTCTGTCACATATCTAACTTTTTATTTTATTCTGTCACATATCTCACTTTTTATTTGATTCTGTCACATATCTAACTTTTCATTTTATTCTGTCACATATCTAACTTTTTATTTTATTCTGTCACATATCTAACTTTTTATTTTATTCTGTCACATATCTAACTTTTTATTTTATTCTGTCACATATCTAACTTTTTATTTTATTCTGTCACATATCTAACTTTTTATTTTATTCTGTCACATATCTAACTTTTTATTTTATTCTGTCACATATCTCACTTTTTATTTTATTCTGTCACATATCTAACTTTTTATTTTATTCTGTCACATATCTAACTTTTTATTTTATTCTGTCACATATCTAACTTTTTATTTTATTCTGTCACATATCTAACTTTTTATTTTATTCTGTCACATATCTAACTTTTTATTTTATTCTGTCACATATCTAACTTTTTATTTTATTCTGTCACATATCTAACTTTTTATTTTATTCTGTCACATATCTCACTTTTTATTTGATTCTGTCACATATCTAACTTTTCATTTTATTCTGTCACATATCTAACTTTTTATTTTATTCTGTCACATATCTAACTTTTTATTTTATTCTGTCACATATCTAACTTTTTATTTTATTCTGTCACATATCTAACTTTTTATTTTATTCTGTCACATATCTAACTTTTTATTTTATTCTGTCACATATCTAACTTTTTATTTTATTCTGTCACATATCTCACTTTTTATTTTATTCTGTCACATATCTAACTTTTTATTTTATTCTGTCACATATCTAACTTTTTATTTTATTCTGTCACATATCTAACTTTTTATTTTATTCTGTCACATATCTAACTTTTTATTTTATTCTGTCACATATCTAACTTTTTATTTTATTCTGTCACATATCTAACTTTTTATTTTATTCTGTCACATATCTCACTTTTTATTTGATTCTGTCACATATCTAACTTTTCATTTTATTCTGTCACATATCTAACTTTTTATTTTATTCTGTCACATATCTAACTTTTTATTTTATTCTGTCACATATCTAACTTTTTATTTTATTCTGTCACATATCTAACTTTTTATTTTATTCTGTCACATATCTAACTTTTTATTTTATTCTGTCACATATCTAACTTTTTATTTTATTCTGTCACATATCTCACTTTTTATTTTATTCTGTCACATATCTAACTTTTTATTTTATTCTGTCACATATCTAACTTTTTATTTTATTCTGTCACATATCTAACTTTTTATTTTATTCTGTCACATATCTAACTTTTTATTTTATTCTGTCACATATCTAACTTTTTATTTTATTCTGTCACATATCTCACTTTTTATTTTATTCTGTCACATATCTAACTTTTTATTTTATTCTGTCACATATCTAACTTTTTATTTTATTCTGTCACATATCTAACTTTTTATTTTATTCTGTCACATATCTAACTTTTTATTTAACAAATAACTGATTTCAACCAATCAAAGTTTACTAAAGATAACTGTACTGACCTCCACTTTCAAAGTTTTCCTTAAGTTGTCAATTTCACCCATTAGTCCGAAATTCTTCCTGACTTTCTCTACGGTTTGGTATTTAACATCAACAGACCCCATTTTAATACTGTCAGATGCCTGTACATGTGATGTTATTTCTACGTCAACTGTTGTATATGGATGTTTGATTCCTACATTAAAGCTGTAGTTTGTGTCAGTACCAGACGACAGGTCCTCGAGTCTAGAGCTAATAACAAGAGTCTTCATGGCATCTCGTGAGTATTTTAGTTCTGTTTTTCCATCAAATATTACACTTCCCTTGTTGAACTGAACTTGAGAGTCAAGTTTTACGTCCTACAAGAAATATAACATTCAATTTAATTTACACAAATTTGATCCTATTGTGGAGTGATTATGAAAAGAAAGTTTAAACAGTGATGGAAATGAACAATCACCTCTCATATTAACTGAATCCACAGACTACAAAAAAGACCACGACATATGACCTTGGAAATCCAGGTCCTGGATTGGGACAGGCACAAAATTGTGGTGGGGTTAAAGCCATTGTTTTTTCTATATTATCAAATATCCAAGTGTTTGTTGATTCTGTCTCAGTAGTAAATACCAACGTAATATATGAAGCAAATATTTAAGTGGTACCATGATATTATTGTTTATTGAAAAATAAATTTCTATAATATCAGAAATTAAGAAGTTTCACCATCGCGGAAAACAACCCCTTTTCCGATATAATACCATATAGCACATATTTTTGGGATTGTAAAATTGAACGATTTTGAAGTAAAGACGAATACACAATTATTTGGAGGTTTGTATTGTCGCTATAACTTTTAGTTCTCCATTACACAATGTCTAACATATTAATCATCAAAGGCAAAGAAAAGATCAAATTTGCATTACACGAATAATATGGTGTACGCTATTACATTATACTATTAGGTACTGTAAACAATATTAGATTAGACACTACATACGTAAGAGGGAAACTTGTTAAACCTGAATAATGAATATGCCAGCATTATGTGTAATCCTAATTTCAAATTGCAAAAGAACTGAATGTTTAGGAATAAAAGGTTTTACTGTACATGGAAATACAAACGTACCTGTCCTATGCTTGGCATCTCAAGAACGATGTTAGCATCCAGACCATTATTGCTTGGAGTTATATCTCCTTTCATTGAGATTTTCTTTGTTTCATCTCGATCAGCATCCCAATAGAAAGATCCCACCACCATCTTAGATCCAAGACGATTCTGAACTTGATTGGTCACCATAATAGATCTACTTGGAAGACGAACTTTCATGCTACTATCTCTATTTTCTGCGCTATGTTTACAGTCATAATTGTATCCGAAGACATCCTCGTCATTGATAGAGAGATCAAATGAGACCAAGTCATGATTGTTAGAACGTTCTAATTCTCCTCTTACTTCTGCTGTCTTGGATGGATGAACAAATTTCAATATTAAGTTACATTTGTTCTCACTGTGACCATAATATGCCTCCACATTTACATTGCTATCTGCCGTGTTGGTATCCCAGTTGAAACTGATGTCTGTGTTCATTTTCGAAGAATCTTTGTGACCACCAATACGGAAATTCATTGGTTGAGGGTGTCGTGTTACTATGGACACTGTGTGTTGGTCTGTGTTGCTGTATGACGTGTCGATGTCCAAGAGTCGGTTACCATTATGTTCTACAAATACTGACTGCATGTAGCTATCGGTGGAATATTTGTTTCCAACATTAAGTGTCATTGTTCTTAATACTTTAAATGGTGTCGTAACAGTGAGTGAGGACTTCATTTGCTTTCCGTTGAACATGTCGGATACATCACATGAAACGTCTACAGAAATCATGGCATCCTTCTTCCATGCAGTTTCCAAGTGGGTTTGATATTCATTTCCTTGCTTCTGGTTTACTATGGAGAACCGAAGATGTTCAAAATTTTCTATTCCAGTTGCAAGGATTGCAGTCCCTTCCATATCGATTGGAGAAATGTATCGCAGGTGGACCTCAGAATTGATTGGTTTCATCAAAGGAGTGACAACATCAAGTGAAGCACGGAGGTCTTTGATGTCTCCAGTGCATGACATACTGATCTCTGATGATTCAAATCCCTGGAAAGGTGTTTTTAGCTGAATTCTAGTTGTCATTGGACTGCTTTGTAAATCCACCAGGCCAGATAACTTTACAGCTTTCTTGTTCAATTTCAAGAGGGTATCAAGATCGTAAATCATGTTTTGTTTCTCCAATTTTCCTTTTAAAGACAAAGCTTTAAATTGTTGAAATGGTGTTTTAATATCAACATTAAACGACTTAGCAGAAACTTTAATTTCGGCGATGATTTGAACACCAGTGGAACATGTGTAATCGGTGAATAAGGAGAAAGTCTTGTCAACTTGGTGTTTATATATCCACCTCATCAATTCATGACCTTTAATTGGAGTTTTTAGTTCTGCCTTGATATCAAGTTTCTTGAAATTCTTATTTAAGAGGTTTATGTTCATTTCGTAACTATTTTCTGGTGAAAGTGATAATGCAGCAGATGTTGTCATATAGTTAGCCTTTCCAGTATGCTTCAGGACAGCAGATAAAGATCTGGCACATTCGAAGGGTGTTTCAATTTTCATCATTATCTCATATGAAGGATGACTTTTGTAAGATGTTTCTAAAGCAATTTCATCATTATCAACTTTTCCATTCAATTTGATATTGAAGTCGTTGAAACTTCTCTTTGCCATCAGCCCTACTTCAGCATTTTTTGTTATTCCGGCGAAATTGACATCAAGAGTCGATCTGATTTCAGCTGATCGTCGTTCTGTTATACTGGTAACGGTGTTAGACGTGATGTAATTGTTACTTCCGATTGAGGCACTGATAGAGGATGACAATTTCTTCCAACTTCCGGAAAAATCATATTTCATGTTAATGTCCTCGATTATGGCAGTCTTCATTTCAATGTTACCATGAATTACACTGGAGCTCATCTCGTTTTCAATTGCTAAGTCAAACATATTTCTGTTCTCTGTCGAAAGATCAGAGGAAAGACGGAAGTTTGTAGGATTGTTATTGAAGTTAATATTAAAAGCCATGTCTGTATATCCATCTATAGGTGTTTTCAAATTGATCTTAGCTAAAAATGGAGAAACTTTGTCTAGCATTACATTGAGTTCCACGCTCTCTGATCCAATTTTACTGTTGAATTGTACTGTGCAAGTTTTACGGTTCATTTCATACAAGAAATTGGCAGACATTTGTTCGAATCCTGCAAATGGGGTTTCAATTGTCATTTTAGCATCGATTCCATTATAAGTGACAAGTGACATTTCACTGTTTATGTTCTTAGAATTGTATTCTGTGTTTATGATTATAGAATACTGATTTTGTGATATTCTCCTGGTGATACTAATACTACTGTCATGTACAGTGCTTCCTGCTACTTTGATCTCTGTAGAACTTCTAAGGACGTCAGAATTTACTTGGAATGTTGATGTCATTTCAATATCATCAGTGAATGGTGATATCAAACCAAATTTCATTTGGTAATCATCTTTAAGATCAAGCATAGCCTCAGTTGTTATTTTTTTTTTATTGCATGACATATCGATCTTGATACCGTATTTTGAATTTCTTTTGATAATGTCGTACTTGCCAGTCATTTTATGCATCATGTCGCCATATGTCAGATCTATGTTAGAACTTAATCTTTTTGGTGTTCCATCTAAAGACAATCTTGCATTGATATCTTTTGTAAACGGTGATTTCAAAGTCATCTGAACTGCATTGTTGTCTGTTGAGTCGTAGGAACCGTCCAATGATATTTCTTTGCCGTTGTAAGATGCAGATGCGGATGTTGAAAATTTCTTGTAGTCTCCAAATGTATTATGTCTTGCTAATATTTCATGCTGCCTTGATCCACTATAATCAATCTGAAGTTGAGCATTGAAATCTGTTGGTTCTCCATTATATTTAACTGTTACAACCATATCGTCAGTCCATGGTGTTTTAACTATTACATTGCCGTCAAACCCAGAAGACATATCAGCAGACAATACAGATGACACTGTTTGATCATTGTATCTTCCTTCAATCAGCATTTGAATGTTATTTCCTTGCATGTTGAAGTTAAAGACTAGTTGGATATTATGTTTAATGGACCCACTGTAGCCAATTTCCAGTTTTGATGTGAACGATAAAGGTTGTCCTTGATGTAAAAATGAAACTGTTATATCGTCCATCCATGGTGTCTGCAAAATTATGTCTGCGCTGATGCCCGATTTCATGTTAAATTTTACTTCAGAGGAACATTCTTTTCCATTATACATGGCATTGATTTTGGCCTTAAATTTTTTGATTGATCCAGAGTGCTTAAAACTGATACTAGCATCATGCTGCAAAGATCCACTATAGGTGATTTTTAGGCATGTCTTAAAATTTTTGGATTGACCTTCATGAGAGAAGGCAACAACTATATCCTCAGTCATTGGTGTTTTCAATGAAGCCTTTCCTTCAATGTCCTTGGTGGCGTCGAATGTGATGTCGGTTGATACTACCTTGCCATTATAAGAAAATGATCCCTTGGTAGAAAATTTCATCATTGATCCAGCATAATCAACTTTAAGGCTAGCATCGTGTTGGAGAGATCCACTGTATGTTATTTTCAAGCAGGTTTTAAAGTTGGTATAGCTACCTTCGTTGGAGAAGTGAACAATCATGTCATCGGAGATAGGTGTTCGCAATGTTATCTTTCCTTCTATGTCCTTGGTTACATCAAATGTCATGTCGGTTGATACTTCCTTGCCATTATATGACAGAGATCCCTTCGTCACAAATTTCATCATTGATCCAGCATAATCAAATTTAAGACTAGCATCATGCTGTAGAGATCCACTGTATGTTATTTTCAAACAGGTTTTAAAGTTGGTATAACTACCTTCGTTGGAGAAGTGAACAATCATGTCATCGGAGATAGGTGTTCGCAATGTTATCTTTCCTTCAATGTCCTTGGTTGCATCAAATGTAATGTCGGTTGATACTTCCTTGTCATTATATGAAAGAGATCCCTTTGTCGAAAATGTCATCATTGATCCAGCATAATCGACTTTAAGGCTAGCATCGTGTTGGAGAGATCCACTGTATGTTATTTTCAAGCAGGTTTTAAAGTTGGTATAGCTACCTTCGTTGGAGAAGTGAACAATCATGTCATCATAGATAGGTGTTCGCAATGTTATCTTTCCTTCTATGTCCTTGGTTGCATCAAATGTGATGTCGGTTGATACTTCCTTGTCATTATATGACAGAGATCCCTTCGTCACAAATTTCATCATTGATCCAGCATAATCAAATATAAGACTAGCATCGTGTTGGAGAGATCCGCTGTAGGTTATTTTGAGGCATGTCTTAAAGTTTGTGTAATGCCCTTCATTTGAAAAGGCTATAATGATGTCCTTAGAAATTGGAGTTTTAAGTGTTATTTTCCCCTCGATGTCCTTTGTGGCATCAAAGGACACATCGGCTGATACCAACTTGTCATTGTATGTTAAAGATCCCTTGGTTGTAAATGCCTTTACCGCCCTTGTAAAATCAAATTTGAAGCTAGCATCGTGTTGTAGGAATCCACTGTAGGTGATCTTTAGACAAGTCTTGAAATCTTTCAATGAACCTTCGTTAGAGAATGCTACAATTATGTCTTCCGAAACAGGAGTTTGTAACGTAAGTTTTGCATCTACATCATCTGTAACGTCGAAAACAACATCAGCGGCGGTCAATTTATTATTATAAGTGAATGAACCGGATGCTGTAAATTTTTTTAGTGATCCTGCATAATCAACTTTAAGGCTTGCATCGTGTTGGAGAGATCCACTGTATGTTATTTTCAAGCAGGTTTTAAAGTTGGTATAACTACCTTCGTTGGAGAAGTGAACAATCATGTCATCAGAGATAGGTGTTCGCAATGTCATCTTTCCTTCTATGTCCTTGGTTGCATCAAATGTGATGTCGGTTGATACTACTTTGCCATTATAATTGATTTCTCCATTAGTACTAAATTTCATAAATGATCCAACATGGCTGAATGATATGTTGATTTCATGACTTTGTTTTCCGTATTCTAATTTAGCTCTTGATCTGAACACTGTCATTGACCCTTCATGGTTGAAGGAAATGAGGAAGTCAGAAGTTACTGGTGTTTTCAGACTAAATCGCCCTTCCAGATTTTTACTTGAATCAAACTGAAGTTCTGCAATCACTTTCTTGTTGTTATATCTAGTGTGTAGTTTAGATTTAAAATTAGTAATATCTCCATCAAAATCAAATTTTCCGGAAACTGCCTTGCCATTGTATACAGCTTGGGCTGACGATTTGACATAGTTGGATTCTTGGAGTACAGATAATGTGACTTCTAATTCGTGTTGTTTTGCTCCTTTGTATGATAACTGAGAAAGTGATCGGAGATTGCCGAAGTCGTTATTAGTAGATGTAGCGAAAACAATGTCGTCCGTGAATGGAGTTTGAATTGCAGCATCAAGTTGAATTCCATTTGTAAAGTCTGTTATTACCTGACCAGATACTTTTTTGTAGCCGTAAGAAATTTCCGAACTTGATTTAAAATTATTCTTTGTTCCATCGTGATTTACTTTAAAGATAATATCCTCTGTGTATGGTGTTCTCATGGATCCTCGTATATCAATGCGATCATTGGTGATAACTGTTAAATCTGCTTCTGCCATTTTACCATTGATAGTTACTTCTCCGTGACTGTCAAAATTTGTCAACACACCAGAATATCTTGTAGACATGTCAGCATCTCTGAATGATGCAAATGGTGTTCTGATGGACAAAGATGACTTCATGATATCATCTGCAGAATGTGTGGCATCAACTGTTATCTTTTGTTGGTTTATTCCTGTTTCAAAATGAATATTCATGCTTTTCATTGGTCCAGTCTTTGAATATAGGGCGTACATTGATCTTGCTGATTTAAATGGAGTAGAAATCATTACCTTCCCAGAAACGTCAGATTTACTGTCCATTTGTGCGTCTACAACTATCACCTTTTTTCCATACGAAACCTGTAATCTTGCTTTATTGTTGAACATGGTTCCTTCGTGTTCTATGGAAGCCTCCATTTTTGGAGCACCTAATGCATTTACAGATGCAGTTCCAAAAGTGGTGCCCTTATGCTTAAAAAGTAGATTTGCATCAATAATGGTTTGTTTTCCATAAGATATGGTGACAGTAGATTTCACCTTTCCTTCATTTTTATATAACATATTAGCCTTTAGTGTATCTGTATATGGAGACTGTAGTACAAATTCTCCTTCTACACCACTTAGAGAGTTGAATGTGATATCAGCAAAACTTCTCTTCTTGTTGAACATAAGATTAGCCATTGAATGGAAGTTGTTGAAGCTTCCACTGTGTGTGACAGACAGGTCTGTAGTTTGGTAGTCAGTGAAAGGTGTTTTAATTTTAATTTCAGCTGACATACCTCCTTCTGACTTAAACTTAGCTTCGGCTGTTATTTTGTTACTCTTACTTGTGGCAAGATTCATTTTAGTTTTAAAGTCAGACAGCGAGCCTGTGTGAGAGAACGAACCACTCAACTTTTCGTATCCTTTAAATGGTGTTGTGATAGCAACATCTGCACTTTTAGTTGGCTTATTTATCAGGAAATCAGCTGAGATGGTGTCCTTTTTGAAATATGTAATTTCGGCATGTGATTTGATCTTCATATCTGTTGCTTGGTGGGATACAGATGCCTTAACATTTTTGTATCCGTTAAAAGGTGTTTGTGCTGCAACCATAATATCTATTGTTGGTTTAATTGCAAATTTGATGTCTCCAGAAAGCATGTCCTGTTTTCCTCGTGCAATCTCAGCATGGCATTTAAAGTTTGTCAATCTACCTTCGTGTGAAATGGCAGCATTCATCCTTTTCCATCCTACAATTGGTGTTTCGATGGAAGCTTGCCAATTAAATTTGGATCCAATGGAAGTTTTCATGTTTGCTTTGATGATTTCCTTTCCTCTCTTAATATTTGCATCACACTTAAAGTTTTTCCAAGTTCCCTCATGCTTTATGTTGGCTGCGACTTTCTTATAGCCTTTGAATGGAGAAACGAATATAAAGGTGGCTTTCATGACTTTAGCTAAACGGAAGTTGAAGTCTGTGCTAATTTTCTGTTTCTTGCTGTAGATTATGTTAACTTTGTTGCGGAAACTGGTGAGTTTTCCTTTGTGTTTGACTGTCATTGTGACGTCATCAAAGAAAGGAGATGATAACTTCACTGAGCCCTGGACACGTTTTCCGATAATTAATGCTACATCAGCGGATGCTGGCTTCATTTTGCCATAGGTGTACTCAAAATGAGATTTCAAATTCTTAAAGGATCCTACATGATGGAATGAAGCTTTAAGATCATCAATAAGTGGGGATTTCATTGTCAATGATCCCTGCATCTTGGCTAGATTTTTAAATACAAAATCCATCTGATGTGTTTGTCCTTTTTTAAACTGTGCTTTAATGAATGAGTGAAACTGCTTTTTGTTTCCTTTGTGACCTACTTCAACAGACATTTTGTCTGTATATGGACACTTGTAAGACATAGATGTCTTAAAGTTTGCCTTGTTGTTGAAGGTGAAATCTACGACGTGTTTCTTGTTTCCTTGATACTGAAGTTCCCCGTGAGTTTCCAATGAAGGATATTTGCCCTGATGACGGAATGACATACTTATTGGTTTATTATATGGACTTACAACTGTGACAGATCCTTCTTTCCTTGCATCATTTTTAAAGGAGGAATCAATAGAGTAAATCTTTCCTTTGGGATATTCAAATCCTGCATGTGATGAAATACTATTGTCATTATTCTTTAGTTTTAGAGAGGCGGAAGCATGGCGGACGATCTTAAATGGAGTTTGTACTTCCAATGTGGCGTCTAGATTCTCTAGGTGTAATACATGGTTGAATTTGACAGTTATATACTTAGATGGGAGGTACTCAATATTAGCGATAGTCTTTATGGAATCCCCGGTTTGTTTGCTTGAAATTGTCATCTGACTGTATGGCATGGCTTCAAATGGAGTTTCTATTCTGAGATTTCCGTCTATTCCACCATATGTATTTATTGCACCGGATATCAGAAGTTTCTTTGTAGCAGGTTCAACGTCAACGCTGCTTAAAAATGAAAATGACTTCATATTTCCTTTAGCTTCTATTACAGAGTTTATCTTCTTCAGAGAGTCAAATGGTGTTGTAATGGATGTTGTAAACACAAAGGCGTCGTCAAAACGGAATCGGTTTTCAATAGATATCTCTTTTCCAGAGGAATATTTAACAAAGCCAGATGTAACAAGGATTGCATCGACCTTATTTTGTTTAAAATCTACTACAATATCTTTACTAAATGGTGTTGACAGCTTTAGGAAACCAGTTGGGTATCCTGATGTCATATCAGCTGTAGCACTAGCGTGAATCTTGTTCTGGTCCCATTTTATATTGATTGATCCCTCCTTTCTAACACCATGCTGATAACTGGCATCCGCTGAGTACTTTGTACCTTTAGGGCAGGTGTATTTCACAAGTGATTTGAATCCTGTCTTGGTGGTCAAATGATCCAGAGATCCTGACATAGTCCTCATCCCTCTAACAGGCATTGAGAGTTCAAAACTACCTTGGAAACGGTTGCTCTGTACCTTATGACTTGTCTTCAAATTAATTTTTTGTGTGGGTAGATACTCAATATTAAGTTCAGATGAAGTCAGTCTAGATGATGGTTTGCTGACTAGTGTTATCTGACTATAAGGTACCTGTTCAAATGGTGTCTCTAGTCGAATGTTTCCATTCAGTCCATTTACAGAGTTCCATTCAGATGACAATTGAATCTTATTCATCAGTGGTTTTGCTTCTATACTGGTCATTGCCTTGAATGTTGATATACCTCCACTAACAAGAAGGGAATATTCCAACTTTCTCACAGTTTCCAATGGCAGTACAATTGACGTCTTGACCATTTTAGTGTTATCCCATCTAAATCTGTTTTCCACTGCTATTACTTCCTTCTTACCGTATTGGATTGATGCAGATGTTGTCAGTTCTCCATCATTTGCTTGATCCACACTAAGTATAAAATTTTTGCTGAATGGTGATTTTATTTTCAGTTTTCCATTTTGACTGTTTTGTCTACGATCGTATGTTCCAGTAATATCAATGTCTTCATCATTATACTTCATGTTTACGTGGGTGGACATTGGGAAACGTTGATAATCCATTGTTGATGCCATCTCGAGTGATGTATCGACCATTTTGAAGGACTGTTTGGCAGATATTTTACCGTCTTCTTTGTTGTAATTTACCAAGATGGAAGTCAATATGTTACCATTATTTGAAACGGTAAAAGTGCTGTCAATTAATGATGGCCTATGTTGATGGTTTAAAATCACCTGGAGGTCATTCCACATTGGAGATTTTATTTTGAGAGTAAGTGACATTCCTCCTTGTCTTAATGACATTGCTTGTCTTCCATTTAACTCAACCTTGTATACCTTGTCGTTTAATTTAGAATGGACGACTGCATCAATTTCATCATTGGTGCGACTGTAATCCCAATCAGAAACATATCTCATGGTTGGTACATACAAAACCAATTTTCCACTATTCTTTAGGCCTTTGGCATTATGTCTGTGATCTACTTGTCCTTCATACCTATAGGTGTTACCGTTATATTCTAATACCATGGCGTTCTGGTATTTTCTGCCACCTGATGATTTATGGTTGATATTAAATGATGCAGTCCTCAGGTCTGGAATTGATGACTTGACACTGATAACAGCTGCAACATCTAATTCATCTTCATTTCCTTTATTTGTATACTCTAAGTCTACCTGCATTTTATCTTTGTTCCATTCCGTCTTTAACATAGATTTTACTTTGTCAGTAGAATCGTGATCAATCTCCATTGATGAGGATTTGTAGCCTTTGAATGGAGTCTTAACCATAACAGTTCCATGGAATTTATTAATAGAAATTGGCTTGTCAACATTCACCAAAACTGCAATCTTGGTAGATTTACCCCATGAGAAGTCCATATTATTTGAGTATTCTTTGCTGTTAGATGAAAGGTCATAGTTCAGTTGAACTAAACTGAAATCTTGTAAAGGTGTTTTCAAGCGCAATGACCCAGATTTAACAGAATCTTTGTTATCAAGTCCAACATCGACAACGATTTGCTGCTTTCCTGCTACGAACAAGTCAAAGTGTGACTGTGTGCTTTTTTCCACTTTATGGTTGTAGTTCATTTGAATATTCTTCAAAGGATTTTCAGTTATAAATTTTGCGCTCATGTCCATAGGAGTTTGGTAATTAACCTCACCCTCAAGTGTAGCTTTCTTTGATGCATCTTTATCAGCATCCCATTTGCAGTTGAATTTTCCTGCATATTTTGGATGGTTCTTCTGGCCCTCAATGTTAACTGTGATATGTCTTGTTGCTATCTTTAGATCACTGGAAATGCTGATCAAGGATTTTGGTTTATATTGGGAGGTAAAGGCTACTGCATAGTTCTTACCAATCTGTGCTCCCAATCTAAAGTCACGTGGATTCCTGTTAAGCTGACCGGCTAGTTTATATGGCTTTCTTCCTGGTAATGTGATGTCATTGGTCATTTCATATTCCATGGCTGACATTCGCTTAATTTGTGACGATAAGGTGGCCTTCTGTTTTCCAATTTTGGCAATTATGTCATTGGAATACTTTTGTTTGTTTTGTTGGATGAAAACATTGGATACAGAGAAATCCTTATCATTCCATGAGAATGAGGCTCCACCAGAAATGGATCTTAGCTTCCTAGATTTGTCCTTGAGGAAGACTGAGGTAGCAAAAGTGTGCTTTGTACCGACAGACATTGAAACAGTGGTATCCAATGACTTTTTGTTGTGTGTGTGACTTCCTTTAACTTTGATGTCGGTTCCCTGTAAAAGTATTACAGAGGTCAGTGTGACAGGTAGGTTTTACAACAAGTTTAAAATAAGATTTACAATAAAAATTTGTTCAATAGAACAAGGTCAATGTTTTAACTAAAGGCTGCAAAATGTCTAAATAATGCCTACATGTAATTTAGATAATGCATATATTACTCAATCAAAAGTTTTCTGTGTAGTGTGTTGTAGATCATTGCTTGCATTTCGTCTTGTTTCCTTTGGCCAATGTATTGTCTGTACGTCTTCACTTTACAGCTTCTGGTCGTCCCTTTGGTGTCTTTTTAAAACATATTGTGAGTTGTGTCTAATATTGGTACGTTTTAATTTAAAGTGACACAAAATTAAAATGTCACATTTAACATTAATTCTAAATACAATACAATAATTGTAATTTAGCAGTAAACTTACCGATTCTGGGTGTTTTAGTTGACCGTTTACACTAACAGCACTGGCCCTCCATGCTAGTTGATGCTTGACGACTGACGACAGAGATATTTTTTTGTTGAGATCTTTCTTGTTTGCACCATACTGGGCATTGATGTTTGTCTTTGTTAGTTTGGCATTGGTCAGGAAGTCTCCTCCAAGATTTAGGTTAAGATGAGGATTCTTTTTGAAGTTAAGAACACTGAATAATAAAAGTGCATTGATGACATACATAAAAAAAACCTTGATATTGATGAAAAAGAAAAATTAATCTGAAAAGTAAGAAATAAAACTTTAGAAATAGAGATATTATTTTTGTTCTTTATTCTACAGGTACTGTAGGTCCCAAATTGTGAACATCATAGATACTAGTACATGAATACACATTTGACAGAATGTATTTGATATTGTTGTGTCGACCATTACAGCTACAAATGTTACAGTTACATCTTTAGTTTTCTGTGTAGTGTTTTGGAGAACATTGTTTGTCCTTTTGTTCTTTTTCATTTGGCCATTGTGTTGTCTGTCCTTCTTCAATTTAGGAATTCTGATTTCCCCTTTGGTATCTTCAAACTCTTCTTTCATTACATGATTTTTAAACAATGGTAAACTAATGATCTCAATATTTTTTTATAAAACAGACTGACAACCAATAAGATATGTATGTACAATGTTGTTTTTCTCAAATTCTTCCATTTACGCTTGTAACAGTTATATAAGCAGACATCTTGGTGAACTTAAAATTAAAATCTTACCCATTGCCCTTTAGTGATGTTGCTTTCTTTGTTTTCCTCATTATGACTTTGGTATTCATCGTGATCTTTTCACGTGAGACACGTGGTATTATGTAATCAATGGATGTTCTTGTTACAACAGATGTAGATTTTATCATCAGGTTGGAACGTCCTTTTGTGGATAAAAGTGGTGTTTGAATATTCATCTTTGCCTGGTAACGTGATTGCTTGGCATTTCCTGTGTCTCTCAGTTGAACTGCAAGTAGAGATTAAAATAGGGTTGTATTTCAATACTGTTTGGGGAATTCTGGGAACGTGTTTATTGACTATAGTGATAATGCAACAATTAAATTACAAAGAGAGCATGAACATTCTTGATTTACAAGTAAATAGAATCATTAGTGAATACAAACAAATAGGAATATCAACAAAAACAATAAAACAATGATAAAATATATTAACTTACTGAAACATTTCATAGGGGCACGTGTCAGTCCAGATAAAGTCAGATCTACATTGATAGCTTTCTTGAATTTAATCTCAATGGAGCCACCGAGTCCTACCATCACTTTGGCTGGAGTTCTGATGGACAAAAATGGACTGTATTTCCTAGATTTCTTTGTTACCATGGTTTGCAATCTGGTCTCAAAGCTATATTCTTCTTTCTTGTTCATCACAATTTTACCTTTTATGGATTTGATGACCTTCTTACTAAGCATAGTCACTGTAATGTCATAAAATAAAACAAGTTTTATATAATACAGATGTCTAAAAACACATATTTAATTGACCACTATATTTGTCCTACCATCCATAATAAATGTAAATTATATTTGTCCTACCATCCATAGTAAATGTAAATTATATTTGTCCTACCATCCATAGTAAATGTAAATTATATTTGTCCTACCATCCATAGTAAATGTAAATTATATTTGTCCTACCATCCATAGTAAATGTAAATTATATTTGTCCTACCATCCATAGTAAATGTAAATTATATTTGTCCTACCATCCATAGTAAATGTAACTTATATTTGTCCTACCATCCATAGTAAATGTAAATTACATTTGTCCTACCATCCATAGTAAATGTAAATTATATTTGTCCTACCATCCATAGTAAATGTAAATTATATTTGTCCTACCATCCATAGTAAATGTAAATTATATTTGTCCTACCATCCATAGTAAATGTAAATTATATTTGTCCTACCATCCATAGTAAATGTAAATTATATTTGTCCTACCAACCATAGTAAATGTAAATTATATTTGTCCTACCATCCATAGTAAATGTAAATTATATTTGTCCTACCATCCATAGTAAATATAAATTATATTTGTCCTACCATCCATAGTAAATGTAAATTATATTTGTCCTACCATCCATAGTAAATGTAAATTATATTTGTCCTACCATCCATAGTAAATGTAAATTATATTTGTCCTACCATCCATAGTAAATGTAAATTATATTTGTCCTACCATCCATAGTAAATGTAAATTATATTTGTCCTACCATCCATAGTAAATGTAAATTATATTTGTCCTACCATCCATAGTAAATGTAAATTATATTTGTCCTACCATCCATAGTAAATGTAAATTATATTTGTCCTACCATCCATAGTAAATGTAAATTATATTTGTCCTACCATCCATAGTAAATGTAAATTATATTTGTCCTACCATCCATAGTAAATGTAAATTATATTTGTCCTACCATCCATAGTAAATGTAAATTATATCTGTCCTACCAACCATAGTAAATGTAAATTATATTTGTCCTACCATCCATAGTAAATATAAATTATATTTGTCCTACCAACCATAGTAAATGTAAATTATATTTGTTCTACCATCCATAGTAAGTGTAAATTATATTTGTCCTACCAACCATAGTAAATGTAAATTATATTTGTCCTACCATCCATAGTAAATGTAAATTATATTTGTCCTACCAACCATAGTAAATGTAAATTATATTTGTCCTACCATCCATAGTAAATGTAAATTATATTTGTCCTACCATCCATAGTAAATGTAGATTATATTTATCCTACCATCCATAGTAAATGTAAATTATATATCTCCTACCAACCATAGTAAATGTAAATTATATTTGTCCTACCATCCATAGTAAATGTAAATTATATTTGTCCTACCAACCATAGTAAATGTAAATTATATTTGTCCTACCATCCATAGTAAATGTAAATTATATTTGTCCTACCAACCATAGTAAATGTAAATTATATTTGTCCTACCATCCATAGTAAATGTAAATTATATTTGTCCTACCAACCATAGTAAATGTAAATTATATTTGTCCTACCATCCATAGTAAATGTAAATTATATTTGTCCTACCAACCATAGTAAATGTAAATTATATTTGTCCTACCAACCATAGTAAATGTAAATTATATTTGTCCTACCAACCATAGTAAATGTAAATTATATTTGTCCTACCAACCATAGTAAATGTAAATTATATTTGTCCTACCAACCATAGTAAATGTAAATTATATTTGTCCTACCAACCATAGTAAATGTAAATTATATTTGTCCTACCAACCATAGTAAATGTAAATTATATTTGTCCTACCATCCATAGTAAATGTAAATCACAACCAATGCAAACGTTGTCCTACCATCCATAGTAAATGTATATTACAACCAATGCAAACGTTGTCCTACCATCCATAGTAAATGTAAATTACAACCAATGCAAACGATCATTCCTTATTAAATAAAAGAGTTCAAACATATCATATTGACTGACTACTTAAGAATGATTTCTTACATCTCATATCTAGTGACTACTTTTAAAATGATTACTTGATTATTTACATCTTAAATTGACTGACTACTTTTACAATTATCACTTGATTACTTACATATCATATTGACTGACTGTGTTAAAAATGATTACTTGAATACTTACATATATTGACTGACTACTTTTACAATGATTACATACATATCATATTGACTGACTACTTTTACAATGATTACATACATATCATATTGACTGACTACTTTTACAATGATTACTTACATCTCACATTGACTGACTACTTTTACAATGATTACATACATATCTTATTGACTGACTACTTTTACAATGATTACTTACATCTCACATTGACTGACTCATTTTACAATGATTACTTACATCTCACATTGACTGACTACTTTCACAGTAATTACTTACATCTCATATTAACTGGCTCCTTAGAGATTCCAGTGATAGTTACTCCTGCATCCATAATTTTGCCAGCGATATATTGTATGGTTCCATCCACCTTGATGTTATCTTTATTGGGTATGATTATTTCTAGAGTAGGGGTCCATGTTGACGATTTTTTATCCCTTTTCAAAGCTGCTTTCATTGAATATTCTGTTTGATCAATATGTACTTTTCCGTTCACTGTTCTCTTTTGTGTGTCAATTTCTCCTGTAAATATGATAATAAACATTTAACAGCTAACAGTCACAATTCCTTGACCTAAGTTTCTGTCACAAGTAGTAATACATATTTTATATTTAAAGCTACAGTTCCTAAATCATGTAATTATTATTAAAACTAAGGTTCTTCTCCCCCAGGCATAGGTGACCTTAGCCGATTTTGGCTATCGTGATTAGGCCCTTTGATTTTTCCATCCTGAAGACTTTAAAATTATTTGGCTTTCAAATATTTTGTATTTGAGCGTAGCTGGTGAAGGTTATTCCAGAAACATGTGGTGTACACTAGATTTGTTATCTACGTTTTTATTATAAAAATGAGCTCTAATTAATTTCTACTTCATTCGAAGTTTATCTAAAATTATGTTCAAATGGGACAAAACAATTATTGTTTAGATAACATAGTGATTATAATAGAAGTATAAGGTTATCATACATCTATTGTGATTCTACCTTCTTATTTAGATGTGAGTTCACAATGATCCTTCACTGTCTATGTTGTTTTTCTACTGTCCGTGTTTATGTTTTCGGTCTTTTTGTGATATTGTTGATCTTTTTGAGTTGAAACGAAACTGTAAAGTATTTCTTTTTTCATTTATATTTTGCTGATATACATCAATATATCTAAAGGCTATGATAGAATGATATCTACATTTAAAGACGTATATTATCATGATGGTACTAACCGTTAACGGTGGCTTTTTTCCAGGGTGATAGCATCATCATCTCAATATTCTTGTTTTTCTTGTTAAGGTTGAAAGCAACTTTCATTTCTCTGTCAACCTTTGATCCTGGTGTGTTGAAACCGACATTTGCAATCAATGCTGTCTTTGTCTGTAAGTAAAGAATACATTATACATGGCTGCATTAAAAAAAGTACAAAAGGACAAACAACGATCTACAAAACATACACATAAAACTAAAGATCGAGTAACACAAACTCCACTAATAATCGGGGGTGAACTCAGGTGCTCCAGAAGGGTAAGCAGTTCCTTCTCCATTAGTGGCACCCATCGCTATAATCTAGCTACAAACCTGGTGATAAGTCATGAATGAGGAAAGGTTCAGATATTCCATAACGGTCAACGAAGTCATGGTGGCGACCGTAAAATTTCGAAGTGATGACTTCAACTTAACCAAGAGGAACTTGTAATGTTGAGGTTAGAATACTCCATATCTTAAACAGTCTATAACATTGCATTGTATTTTGTAACGTTGTTGCTAGAATACTTCATATCTTAAACAGTCTATAACATTGCATTGTATTTGTAATGTTGAGGTTAGAATACTTCATATCTTAAACAGTCTATAACATTGCATTGTATTTGTAACGTTGTGGCTAGAATACTTCATATCTTAAACAGTCTATAACATTGCATTGTATTTGTAACGTTGTGGCTAGAATACTTCATATCTTAAACAGTCTATAACATTGCATTGTATTTGTAACGTTGTGGCTAGAATACTTCATATCTTAAACAGTCTATAACATTGCATTGTATTTGTAACGTTGGGGTTTGAATACTTCATATTATAAACGGTCTATTACATTGTATTATATTGGTAATGTAGAGGTTAAAATACACCATATTATAAACGGTCTAATTACATTGTATTGTATTGCTAATGTAGAAGTTAAAATACACCATATTATAAACGGTCTAATTACATTGTATTGTATTGGTAATGTAGAGGTTAAAATACACCATATTATAAACGGTCTAATTACATTGTATTGTATTGGTAATGTAGAGGTTAAAATACACCATATTATAAACGGTCTAATTACATTGTATTGTATTGGTAATGTAGAGGTTAAAATACACCATATTATAAACGGTCTAATTACATTGTATTGTATTGGTAATGTAGAGGTTAAAATACACCATATTATAAACGGTCTAATTACATTGTATTGTATTGGTAATGTAGAGGTTAAAATACACCATATTATAAACGGTCTAATTACATTGTATTGTATTGGTAATGTAGAGGTTAAAATACACCATATTATAAACGGTCTATTACATTGTATTTTATTGGTAATGTAGAAGTTAAAACACACCATATTATAAACAGTCTAATTACATTGTATTGTATTGGTAATGTAGAGGTTAGAATACTTCATATTATAAACGGTCTATTACATTGTATTGTATTGGTAATGTTGTAATTCTGTCTGTACACAAAGTTTCTTCATGGAGTAATTTCATTCTACAAGTATACCTTAGCAAATTTGTATTCCATCTTGTAACTGCTATGACTGTCTCGCTTGTACAGCGTTATTCCTGCAGATAGTGGTCCAGTCAGTGGAAAGTATGGAGCATCAGCTGTCAGTGAGGCATTTGGGTAGGAAATCTCACCACACACTTCTAAACCGGCAATATGAGAAAGTTTGTCTCCTGTACACACTTTCTTAGTCTGTCTATTCAATGTGACCATCTTTTGTTCACGTGTCTCGTCTCGATGAACGGTGAAAAATGATGTTCTACAAATCAAATGAAATTATTACAGTATCAGGAAGAGAAGATGGTTTAAATGTTATATGAATGTGTTACACAGTTCCCAGGTCAGGTATCATTTAATTTGGAAAACAAATAAAATCATACAAGTCAAAAGAAATAATTTGAATATTGGGAAAAATCAACAAGAAAAATAATAAATGTTACATTAATGTGTTAGGTACTTTCCAATTCAGAAAACAATATTATTAATTTAATTATATACATACTTAACATCAATAATTTCCATCTTTTTATCTGGTGTGTTCCACTGGGCACTAAACACATGTCCATTCTTTAGTTCAATGTGACCTTCAAGAGCCGTTGCTGAATTAAGGGTGGATACCATCTTCATGCCAGCTTTGGTGACGAAAGCATCAATGCTCATCATGCTAGAAACCTCCACAGCAGTACTGAAAGGTCAATATTTAGGTAAATGAATAGAAGTTTCACATATTCTGAGTAAGTCAAGCCTTTCTATGAACATCAATTCCTTAATTTCTTTGCAATCACAATGTTGAGTCGATTTTTTTCAAGCTTTGTAATTTCTAGACAAGAATGGTAAGCATTATACATGTTTGTATGTCTTCTCATGTAAAACAAATCATCTTTAGTTAACCAATATATCAAGATGTTCATGTTTCAGCTTGATAGATTAGATTAGTTATGGGAAAAACAAAAGTGAAAGTTTATAATCGAATTGTCCATTATATTGTTAGTATTAGTGATAGGTGAATAGAAATAAATTTACCTTGGTGTAATCTTTCCATCAATTGAAACTGATCTTGGGTTAGAACTGAATTGTCTCAAGTCCATTTTCCCAGAGGCCTGAAGATTAATGGTGGCACTTCCATCAATACTGATGTTGAGAGGAAAACCTGAAATTGTTGGTATGACAACACTGGTGTCTAGGAACATGAAGCTCTGTGTAAATGAATAATCTTGCTCCTTGGACAGGTTGATGATAAAGTCCAGAATATTAAACTTCTTTCCATCAAGAAGAGTTTTGATATCATCAGAATTTATGTATCGTAATTCATTACCAAATATTCTCATATACATACTTCCTTTTAATTCCTCCATAGGGTTTCCAAACTGAAAATAATAATTTAATACCATTACTAACCTTTTTTCTTCTTTTTATATGAATATGGATGGAATAGATAACAAAATCCTTCAAGATCTTTCTTAGATTTACTAAGATTATTTTCATATTGACCTGTGCATTTTTCTGACGTTTAAGATGAACATATTGAAATATACTATTGTTGATTAGTTATTGTAAAATATTTCCTTGCTAAATATACTATGAGTGAATGATTTATTACAAGCTTTAAATTTCAAAACATTTCATCCAATGCTTTATATGTATAAACTTAACAGATATAAATACTAACCTCTTCATTCAACTTGTCCATGGCTTTGTTACTAATTCCTTTGATGGATTGTTTAACGGCATCCTTTGATTTTCCAAAGTATCCTTCCGGTCCAAAATAAGATTCCAAGAAGTATTCTAATCCCTCTACTCTTCCACCAATCTCAAACAAGTTGACAGAATGTCCAAACAGGTCGATGGTTAGATTTGTCATAGCTGATCGTGGTAGGAAGGATTTTGAAGACCAAATAAGGTTACTGTCAATGGCAGCTCCAGTGTTTATCTTCTCTAAGAAGAAAGAAGCTTCATAGTTTCTTGAATACTTCATTTTCTCTAAGTTGAATTCTTTTTTCAACATACTGTTGGATAATATGGATTTGATGTTTTGTTTAAGTGGGCTTGATGTTTCCATTAGATTTGTCAGATGGCTCCAGACAAAGGATCCAACCTGATTGACTTCTTCTGATTCTAGTGTGTTCTTAATCTTGTCTAGGATAGATGCTGAAGGGCATGTCATTAGTCCAAGGTATGCTGCAATTCTGAGCTCAGAGTCCTCATCACGGTTGGTGTATATTGTCATCAAATCATTCCTCTGAAACATAAGTACATCAAGTTAACAGATATTTTAAGTATTCGTGATCAAACATTTCTTTAAAACTGACGAAAAATGCAAAAAAGGTTGTTTTTCTCGATGAACAATAGTAGAGAAGAACATTATAGAATTGTGATGAAATTGAAAATACATATATGAAAATTATGCAGGCATCAGCGAGTTACGCATAAAACTTAAAGCTATCTTACGTTTGCATCACAAGGCATTCTGCGAAATGATTGAGCTGCAGCAAGGCGGACCTCTATTGGATTTTCTTTTCTTGTTAGACAACTGTTAACAGTGGGTACACTGCTAGAGAATCCAGCATTACCAAAGGCACGAAGTGCTCGGATAATCTGAAAACAAAATCAACAATGATATTATTCTAAAAAAATGTAGAACAGCAATAAAAGTGGTGTTCCTTTACTTTAAATCATGTCCAAGTGTAATGTTAAATAGTCTCTGGTGTTCATTTACAAACATATCCTTTATTACTAATATAACAACAAAGGTTAATGCTATGTATTTATTTATTTATTTATTTATTTATTTATTTATTTATTTATTTATTTATTTATTTTCTTCTCTGGATATTTAGAAATGTTGGCTTCAATTAAAGAAATATTAAGTGTTGCCAGAACCTAAAACAGAAACAAAAACTCATTTTGAATAGTGTAAATTTCGAAATAAGAAAATAAAAAAATACTATAAAAAATCATTAAAGCAGATATATTTTACATAAATGTGAAACCAATCAAATTCTTTACGTACGTTATTGATGTTGTTTTTGTCAGCAAAGCAACCAACGCTGATTTTATCCTCTAAACTTGACACAAGGTTAATCATATCAAGGTCATTGGCACATGGTGATGTTTTACAGTATGTATTAACCAGAGATGATACTGCAAGCATGGCTTGTCCGTTCTGAGTGTTAGTCAACAAAGGCTGAAAGTAAACAAGCACATGTATTTAATCTTTATCAATGTACCTCAGGTTACGACAAAAGTAATAATTAGCTCTACAATACATTGTTCCAATGATTCTAAGCATGTCTAGATGATATATGTAATAGAGTATATTTTACCTATTTTAGAATGATGCATTAAGTGGTAAATTTATAAATTATATTAAATTAATATTACACCAGTTTTGGGTGAAGAAAATATTCCCTGAAAATTCAATTTGGAATATGGCAGTACCTTTACTAAGCTATTCATACATGTTTCAAGTCGAAATATGTTCCCAACAACTAGAAATCTGCAAATCAGTGTGCATGTTTATCGTCCTCGCCATTGTTGTGGAGACTGATTAACTTTCAGTTGTTTTGTCCCGATGATTGCTGATCATGACCTCGTGAAGAAAAGATAACCAATCATGGATGCTGAGGTAAGCACGCACACATTCCTGACAATGATTATTGAGGAATCTGTCTGTTTCATGTCGTGTGAACCAATTGTTTTTTGCAATTATTCTTATGTGGTACACACAGAATATATTTATATATTTTTTTTCATCAACTGAACAGTGTGCATGAGCGATAATCTCCCCGGAAGAGTTCAAATCTTGGGTCACGCACATATCATTTGCATTACTGCCAGGATGACAGAATTATCTGTTGTCAAATATTTTGCTATTTGCTCTTAAAATCTGATTTTGAGCAGATTTTCAATGTTATGCAGTTGATTTTAGTTAAAATTAAGTGACATATTAAGTGAAAATATTTAATCCAAAAATTCCACGATATTTGTCTTTCATATTACTTTAAATATTATTATTTTCTATAAATTATTTTTTATTGTAATATTCAAATGGTTTAATCTAACAGTTATCTACCTTGAGTTCAAGCAGCATGTCTTTAGTTGGGTTTTTGATGAATGCCAGACTAGTCATCCACATATCAGCCTCAGCTCCAGTTACCTCATTTCCGTTGATAAGACTTGTCATCATTCTTAGTGAAGCTTTAGTTCCCACCATAGGAATGGCATCAAAGAAAAATTTCCTTAAAATGGATATTAATTGTAATGCAATAGTAATTTGATGGTTACAACATTAAGACAGTAAGTTCAATTCAAGACTTTATGTTTAATTGTAAGAAAAGCTTGTAGAAAGGACTTTACAGAACAAATTTTACGCTACCATTAAGCATGCATTATTTTAATGTAAGAAACATTTTACAGTTGAATTCCTTACGATTGATTGATTGTTACTTGATGTCACATGTATAGTATTTTAGCTATATTTATGATGAGTATAGACACAATGGATCATGAAGGTGAAAGGCGAGCCCATGGACGGATGTCTTGATTACCACAAGAAGTTGGATAAGCTCGGTAAATTCTATGTCGTAATGCTTGTCAGGAGTTGTCTTGTACATGCATGGAGGGTGGCATTCTCTAAAACCGGAAGTATTCATTTACTTCCCTTCCCAAGAACAAAGTATATTTGATTTGTCCTTCATAAAAGGCAGAGTGGTGACACCTCGTAGTAGAAAAAGTAACACACATATTTATACTCTTCGGTTAGAGAGCTCAATAGACCTCATGTTGCTTGTCTGCTTACATTTGTTTGTTTATATATTTGAATCAGATTTACTTATTTACTTACTTGATCTCTCTAGTGAGATTTTTGTGGATTGAAATGATATTACTTCTTATATTATATTTCTCATTTTAAGATTGTCTCGATATTTGTACCGATTTCTGTTTAGGTGATTTACGAATCAGGTATTGAACGTTTGAAAATATGTATGCTTCTATGTCGTGTATTAGTCATACATGATTAAGGTTAAAACGTATTGATTAGTTACATAAGTGCATAGTATGTCATGTACATATTCGACTCTTTGTATACTCACTTGATTTTGGGGTTCTTTGGACATATTTTTCCGGCATGGAGTTTCTTGTGTATTTTATCCATGCTATTACCATCTAAAGTCTTCATAAGTTTGACCAACTCAGTAAACTGTCTGGCAGTTGATGTCTTCACAGAATCTTTTGATGATTCACAAAGTTCAGTCATTTTATTGATGACTTCTTTTTGTGTATTGTCAGAATTGGTGTTGTCAAAAACATGTTCAAATGCCAATGTTGTTCTCTCTCCAACAGAAACTGAATAAAAGTGTGTGTAGTGTTACATTAAGGTACATGATTTCTAGTGTAACATTAAGGTACATTATTCCTAGTGTTACATTAGGGTACACGATTTCTGAAAATTATATTTACAGTGTGTGCATTTTAAATTTTGAATTCAAAATTTGTAAACACGGAGTGGTATTATCAAGATCTCTGATGGAAGCATTTTCACGGTTATCTATCTTTCCAAGAAAACTTTTATTTTCAAACTAATTCATATTTATTTTGAAATACATTTCTGTTATCTACACATCTTATTGTATTTATTGAGAAATGCTTTGCTCCTTTTCATATAAATTGATTAGAATAGATATGATTTTGATGTTAAAAAATGTATGTTATATGTTATGAACATCGTATCATATTCCCCTAATATATAATAATGGATATATAATTTGAATGATTAGTGTGTGTGCATGTTTATGGTGTTTAACATTAATGGCTGTTCATACAACTAAAAGCCGGCTTTTATCTACAAACACTAACAAAATGTATTGTTACCTCTTGAAGAACGACTTTGACTCTCGCTGACATATTTCAGAGTTTGTGTTGTGTCTGTCACAGCTCCACTGGATTCACGTGAGAATGGCCTTAAGACATGCTGTTCCTCACAATTACTGCTTTGTAAAATTCCTGCCTTACTGATTCCTTGTTGACATACATGTGTACTCTTAACCAATGGTAGAGATTGGATCTCCTGTTTGGAAAGAAAAAAATCATTTTGTATTTGTTCAGAAATATAATATCTCTCATGTATTCATTTGTTAAGTGTACAATATTAGCAACATATTTTTATATTATATTTAATTCAAGGAAATTCTAGAATCACTACATCCTAGAAAAATTCCTATAATCAGTTGAGACATAATGTTCATAAAATAGTATCATGTTCATTTCCATTGTTTGCAACAAGGCCATCTCTATTAATTCTAGAAGTCAAAAATATAGTTTGAAAGTTTTAATACCATATATCAAATAATTATTCCATTTCCATATTTATGATTAATTATTGCAATACATTTTGTTTCTCTTTTTTAGCTTTAAAATTATGATAACTTACAGATGGTACTCTGTATGGAGTTCCTTGCATGGCGGTCTTATAACCATGACGATCTAAGCATCCAAGTGTGTCTTTGGTCTTTTTGATGGTCATAGTATACCATCCATTAGAAGCCGCTGAGTAATTGACGTCACAGTTTCCTGTAATATCCACCTGTAATGCATAGGACAGATGGAGAACTGTTTCAGATAATAAAATTTATGTTATTAATCGAATTTTAATATTCATATATTGATGTTTCCTTATTTAACTTATTTTTATTGTTCATTGCTCCAATTAGAGTTGATATATTCTGTCTAAGCAGCAATATATTGTCTATTAGAGATCATTTGTGGCACACTTACCTCTTTTGTTTTCTGTTCGTGGCTAAAATCGTCCATAGAGTTCTGGAATGCAGATATAATTGCACGTTTAATGTTGAGAGCCCATGTCTGTTCATTGTCAGAGGGGCACAGTTCATCAACACGACCATCTTGGAAGGAGAACATTAATGGGTTCTGTTCTAAGCTCTTCTTGAAATCACCATTTTTGTCGGCATTACGTTTGGTCTTTGGTGATTTTGGGTCCGACTCTTTAAGCTCTACATTAGAGACCTAAAATGAATATATATACAAATGTATATGTCTAATTAAACAGTTATTATATATGGGTAACTAATTAGCCAGTTATAAATGGATTTATTAATAATACACTTTTGTGTTTGACATAATACAATAATTACCTTGTTTACTTTTCAATTGTCTGAAAGTTGACTGATCCATTATACCATCTCAGTCGTGTAGTTGTTAGCGTACTCACTTAAAGTACCACATGTCGTACTTGATATTATAAAATTGGTATTTGCTGTTTCTCTGGTAAGTTGTAAAACCAAAGACAGTTAGTTCGGAATAATGTGTGAGAATCTACTTTTGTATTGTTATTTCAGTGGGCTACCACAATAGAAATCTTGTTCAGCTATTAATGATCAATCTGATCTCGTGGTGATATGAATACATCTTTTTTATTTAGTGCAAAGTAGCAATCACTGTTTGACTTATTAGGTGTAAAACAATATAATCATTTATTCACTCATTAGGTGTGAAACAACAACTACCGATTCACTTAATAGGTGTAAAACAACAACTACCGATTCACTTAATAGGTATAAAACAACAACTACCGATTCACTTAATAGGTGTAAAACAACAACTACCGATTCACTTAATAGGTATAAAACAACAACTACCGATTCACTTATTGGGTATAAAACAACAACTACTGATTTACTCATTATATGTAAATCAACAATAACTGCTTAACTTACTTTTAGAATCAGATCACATTGTGACTGAACATCAATATAAACTTTAGCTGTCATGTCTATTTCCGCTTTATCTTCCGATGCCTCGTGGATTGATGTTGATACTTTTGATGTATAATCATATTCGTAAGTCTTTCCAGTTTCGTATCCAAATTTCTTAGATTCTACAAAATAACATTATTATATAGATATATGTGAATAATGAGGATTTATCCGTGAAATAAATTCCGGTATCTCACATGTGAGATATCAGTTTTTTCCCGCCGGAACTACTTTTACACAACTTACTACAAGTGTGGTGGTTACGTCCCTTGTTGTGTTACGGTGAATACTTATACGATTGTAAACTGAAAAAATTCCACGAAATGTTATCAACCACTTTGGCACATAACCAACATGACGTCATATTTAAAAACAAAAATATTAAGACAAACTAAGAAAGTTTAACTGATTAAAAATTATAATGTAGAGTATAACTAAGATGTTTCAGTATTGTGTTATCAATTACTGAATCATATCATAAATTTGTGGAATTTCCCATATCTTTAAGGCCATTCTTGGCTACCAGTTATCAATTAAATATGTCGCAATGAATTATCAAAATTTATCAATGTTATTTTTAATATATTTCACCATCATTATAGAATATACTGGATATTAATTGAGTTGCTACTGTTTTATAGATTCTGTTAGAATTGTTTTAAACTTTAATTAAATGTTTTAATACGAGTATTTGGAAACAAATTTATTATATAAACATCGTTTCAATTTGAAATAGAAACTAAGCTGATATTAAATCAGAAAATAAGCTTCATCCTCAACATGCATACTGTTAACCAATAATTCGTAACTTTAAAATCAAATATTAGAAATAAATTATCTTACCTGTACATTGTCTAGAGCATGTGACTGTATCAGTCTTTGGTAGAGAAGCTGTAAAAAAAGATAATATTGTCATAAAAACTTTCAAATTCAGATAATTTTGTTATTTGATACAATATCATAATAATTGAATGATATCGCTAAAGTTACATTTGCGATTTTTACAAAACAAATTCTTGGTTATAATTCATTTTCACGACCGTTCACGTTTTAAATATAGTTTAATAAACATACAACTACTAAAAAAAGACAGTTAATTACAAACCTGCTTGACTTAGTACCACAAGGGTGCACAGTATAAGTAACTTGTGCTCCATTATGGAGCTCTGTGTAATGTCTCGTTTTGTATTGAGAGTACTTTGTTTTACTCTTACTTATATAGTGATGTGATAATAAGTTGCTGACACAGGGTCGTATACAGGATAAAATGTGTAACCTACTATCTCTGTACTTTGTGGCCATCGGTTATCAATTAAATATGTCATAATCAATTATCAAAAGTTAACAAAGGTCAATTTTTAATATTTCACAATCATTACAGAATGTACTCGAAGTTAATTGGGTTAACACTGTTTTCCATATTATTATTTTCTGAAAGTTTAACACAAATATTTGAAATATATTTTATTTGATTTTGGTTTTGGAAATGTATGAAAAAATATTTTATATTGCTATGAATTGGAATATTTAATCTAAGATGAATACACAAATAAATTGATTGCTTATAAATTCGGAGCATCAATAGCCTGTCTTAAACATGTATTCAGGTAAACTGAGGCTTACGGAGGATAAACCACAATTTTTACTATTAAATGGGGTACAAATCTGTCAAGTTTCGGAAATCCAAATGTGTTAGATTCTACAAAATTTATGAAGAACAAAGGGAAAATATTTAAAAAAATCAAGCAAATTTTCCTGATATGTTGGGATGAAATGTCGATCTGAATTAATTAAAATCAATAATATATGCAAATATGAATATCATTGTCATTGTTAGTTATCAAACATTTTCCTACATGGGTTAGTGGTGTTGTGATTATTTTTTAAACAAAAATAAATGAAGATGCTACTAATGCAGCAATACCTCTCCCACTCTTTTCTTTTAAAGAAATACCGGTACATAAAAATATATGATATTTGGTGAGAACAAACATGCATGCAAATGTTAATATAAAGAGTCAAAAGTCAGAACACATGTTGCAAGAGCCTTTCGGTCTTCACAAAGTTGTCTGAGGATTCATTGGACATTCGGTCCAGTAGAAAACTCAGAACACATGTTGCAAGAGCCTTAACCCTTTATGTGTTGTGCCTTTAGATATAGATGCCAGATATAAAATATAAAAATAAGACATTTAGCCATACAAATGTATTACAACACATAGATATATATAGCCTCACCGGACACAATTACGAACAGACAAAATAAAATTGATGTCCCCCATTTGTTCCTTCAAAACATGAATTAAACAAATGTTTTTATAAATAGATACCCCACTAAATATTACTCGTGTTTTGGGAGAAAATTATTCATGCGCAGTTGTTGAATGTTGCCACAGGAGTCGGAAGTTCTATCAATAATAAGGTATAGGGGCACCTCGAAGATCGCTGGGCAACTATCCCAGCGATCTTCCAGGTGCCCCTATACCTTATTATTGATAGAACTTCCGACTCCTGTGATGTTGCAGATGACGGGTTTTCATATTTGTAAACAGAAAACGATCGACAATTGCACTTGGAATCTATCGTTATGTATTTGTGAAATTTTGATGGTTTTACACCGAATAACATAATAAAAAGATATGTGAACGTAAATGAATGAATGCTCTTTCAATTTTAACAGTTGTCATCAAATAATTTACACTAGAAAGGTTTTTACTATGTCCTTCGAAATTGTGTCCGGATCTAGGTCACGGAGTGAGTCGCCGAGTGACTAAAACGGGGTCATCAAAATCTGTTTAAAACCCGTAACAATGCATTGAATAATATATGGGCTATGATTCAAAAGGAATATTGGTGCTTAATCTGAAATATGAACATGTAATTAGCTTCATCAATTTGGTCAAATTCATTATCAAATGTAAATATCATCGAAATTGTTCGTAATTGCGTTCGGTGAGGCTATACATAACAAGCAGTTTATGCAAGCAAAGCATTCTGATTTCTGAACCCCCCACACTCAACACACACGCAGCAATCGCCACTCTATGCTCTGACTGTTGGTGGCCCAGGAAATTCAGATTAGAATGAAATACCCTAATAATACCCCTTTTTTCCACATGTCCTTGTTAAACAATTTTAACATAAGACATCCACTCAGAAACCAAGAAACATTTCTGATGGAACATAAAATCTAATATATTGATGGCAGATGTATGTTTTTATAAGTTATTCATCAAATCGACTGTGTTCAATCTCTTCCATATTTTAAAGCAGACGACGGAAGTCACCAGCGCATGATAAATTATAGATTTGGACGGAACGGCACATTTAAAATTCCGGAATATTTTTATTTTATTTGAAATTGTTTATTTAAAAAAATAAATCGTAACTGGTTTTTTAAATGATATAATTTAGACGCCATTTTGGCTTTAACCACATCACACCCCATGTAATGATAATGCCTTAGTATCTCCAGGGCCTTATTATAAGTGACGACGCGTCTAACATAATTTAAAAACAGTTACATACGAACACAATTTGTAATATGTTGAACAGGACCGAAACTAGGGGTTTAAACAGGTGAGGCGCCATGGGTATGAGTGCCGCTGATTGAGACCTCCATGAAAATTGTGACTTAACGACCCAAAATAACGCTTTTTTTTGTTATCGATTTCTATAGTTCAAACATATTTTATTGTCCAAAAACATGACAATAGGATCAGATACAAGTTTTTCAACTTAGAACATCTTCTCCTTTATATAAACAATATACAGATACAGTTGAACATAAATACACAAAAGCTACAGTCTTCATTAATAATTAGAAAAAAGACAAAAAACAAAAAACAACATGAAATATACGAGTGCAAACACAATTGATATTTGCAAAATGACAAATCGAACAGACCTTTACAATAATTGGACTAGTATATAGAACACACTTAGAGTGAAGAAAATCAATAATTGTTATTCAATGTAGTTGGATTTCTATATAATCGAGACGCTTTATATACCAGTTACTATCGTAAATAGCGACCACGTCGTCGAAGCTTCTATGGTACATAACAACTGATTGATTTTTACAATAATATTTAAATGAATAATTTTGACAGTACTTGGTCGGTGAATGCAAGATGGATTTTCCTATTGCTACTCGAATTCCATCTTTTGAGAACAGATTCTGGATTTACCTGCCTGACAGTATCATTACGGTGGACGTGAAGCATCGGCAACCCACATAGGAGATCTTCAATTAGTGTTGCTCTACAGCACGTCTTGAGGCGCCGAAGAGCCGAGAAAGACCTCTCACATGTATTTGGCTTGTAGCTCTCTCTCTCTCTCCCTCTCTGTTAGAAAATCAGACGAGACAACTGCCTCAATGGTAGTTGCGGCCCTGATGAAGTACTAGGGTTAATACTCAAAACAAAAATTAGTTTCATAAAAAATAATAATAATAATAGTCATACAAAATTGAATACATGCATAACATCATATCACAAACATGAGTGAGTGAGTGATTGTTGTTTAACGCCAATTTAGCAATTTTTCAGATATATCTTGGCGAGAACAAGTTAATTTTCAATGAGATGATGATGAGACCCGCTTTGTTCTAGACCAACACACTGAGTTGGATTGTTATAGTGCTAGCCCACTGAAACAACAGTCCGCGGGTAGACATGTCGCTCCACTCGGACACATTATTCTGATTCCGAGCCAACCAGTCTTTGTCCTTTCTTCTTAATGCTGCGTACTTAGCGGAGAAGCAACAAATACCAATTTTATAGGCTCTAACCCACGATCTACCGCACTCGAGGCGAGCACGCTAACCCGGCATTACTCCACCGATGCGGTTATATCACAAACATGTATTTAATTATATAATAAAACTTTTCTTGCATCAAAACATTTTGAAATTTATATTTTCTATAGTGGTCATAAAAGGTACCAATATAATTATTAGAAGCATAGCCTATATCGCCGACTAAAAACTTAAATTTGGCACTAGGCGACAGTTGCATGAAATTAATACCAAGGAGCTGGTCATAACATGAAGCAGAGAATACTTCAGTACAATACAGAAATTGACAACGAATGTTCGATAGCACGGGACATTATAGCAAAAAGTGTTCTAAATCTTCAGCATTACCCATTTTGCACATAGGGCACTGAGCGCTTTCGGACATTTGCATTCGAAATATATAATTGGTTTAATAAAGTATTCCTATACTTTTGAAGAGGGAATGACTTAGTTCTTTCAAGTAATTTCAAGCGGGACGATTTAAAAGCATTCAAATCATTTAAATATAATTGTTTACCATGTCTTATATTGCATAACTGATATAAAAAAAACTACTCTTTGTAGTAAACTCTACAGATAATCTGTCTCTCGTAATATTTCCATACACGTGGTTAAAATTTTCTAGACTTATAGTGTTGAGTAAAGAGTGAATTTCTGCGTTATAATTCCAAAAATGTTCATTACGTCGGACCATTTCGCTAAATATAATTATACATGGCCTATCGTCAGAGAGTTCAGAACGGTTCCCGAATTCTCCAGTGAAAATACTTACTCGTATATCTTATAAAACTCCAAATGATTTAAGAATACCGCCAGTGACTACGATACCTGCAAATTGTCAAACTCATTAGAATTCCCTCAGTGACAATACCTATAGTAAGAAATCCCCCAGTAACGAATCTTGTATAGCTTATTTTGTTTGACAAATTTAACTTTTTGCATGATATTTTATTTGTTTTATACAGCTACGTTGCTCATTAATGTAGCAATAGACCAATTAAATGTAAGTTTTTATCTTTCCTTCGGAATATTTCTCATTGTTTCCTAACGAAATAGTCCATTACCCGGATGTTAAAAAGAAACTAATTAAGAAATAAATCATGGAAGCCAGAATGTGTTTTGAGTTTTAACATGGATTGGCGGAAATTAGTATTTACTAATATCCACCAACCCATGTTAAAACTGAAAACACATTCTGGCTTCCATGAATTATTTCGATTCTAATATGTCTAAGAGTACAAATACGGTAGTATACTTTGATTGGAAGACGGTAATTTATATTTACGTTTGCGGACAGTGTCGCACACAATTTATGCTGTCAAATTCCAGCAGACGATAATTCATCAACATGTACATTTACGACGGGAAAATCAGTCACATGCACCGGCGCATGTGCCAATGAAATTATACCGAATCAATCAATCGCTCGCTTGGTTACAAAGCGAAAGAAGGACGACATGTTGGAAGTATCATTATGTATCATTTCTTTCTGAAAAGTACGACATCCTGAATGATGTCTTGAAGTAATTGGAGTTCTGTGTGAAGACTGTTGCAAACAAGTTAGGCGATCAATATCTACAGTATAACCAAGGATAACACTACTATCAACTATGTTCTCAAACCTAAGACTTCTAACACACTGGAATGATAACAAAAACAACAAAAAATATAGAAAAAATATAGGTTATGATGTGGGACAAGCACTGACCAAAAACTGTTGAGTTAATGTGCTCCTTACGATCCCTTATTGATATCTAGATCTCCAGCGATCAAACAGAACTGAAGCAAAGCTTCTTCAACTTCAAATACTACACATTTGTATACATAAATATGGGGTCCTCCCGATAGTCCGACGGCCCATTAGTCCGACATCCCATTAGTCCGACAACCCATTAGTCCGACAGCCCATTAGTCCGACAACCTATAAATGCAAGAGGCATATCAAGTCTCATTAATATCATTCAATGTATTCCGACACACCATGAGGGTGGTTCCTATATACATGTACCCTATATAACTGAACGTCGTCCATACATGTCAACTCATCCGGTTTTTTTTTGCGGGTCACACCGGTCATGAATTTGCCGAAATGTGTCCTCTCACCCGAGATTTTTCAATCACCCGACGGGTCCCGGGAATTCGGTAAATGACCTGTTTTCACCCGTCTTCTTGTCATGGATTGTATCCAGTTTTTAGAATGGAAATATATTAAAAAATTTCCCAATAATGCAAGTTGATTAACCGGTTTGGCTATGAGACAAACGCAGCCAATCCGTTAAACAGGAAATCGAAAATCAAGGGACACATAAATGACAAATCCGTTACACATAAAACTAAAAAGAACAGCGGACAACAGCGGGAGTGACTTCATGTGCTTCGGAAGAGTGGGCAAGTCCTGCCTTGTTAACAACACCCGTCGTGTAACATGACGACACGAACATTGATATCGCTTTGACACGGATATATATATTAACCTAACTGCCATTAGCTCATTTGTTCACGACACAGGTACTTGGGGTCAACACCTCTCCTTTTTGCTCAAAGCGACACCATGGATTTTATCATTATTTTAATGTTCTCCCTTTATCAACTAAAAATATGCGAAACTGGTCAAATTAGAGCTCTCATATTACATGTATATAGGATGGGGCTATTTCAAACAGTTATTAGTGGTTTACTATATTTTCAGATTCAGACGCTATCAAATGTTAATCTCGACAAAACCTGTCCTTTTGAGAAACCTGCCATTTAATGGGTTGTCGGACTAATGGGTTGTCGGACTAATGGGTCGTCGGACAAATGGGCTGTCGGACTAATGGGCTGTCGGACTAATGGGTCGTCAGACTACCGGACCCTCCCCCATAAATATGGACAGTATGAACGCAGGGTAAGAGAGTGCATATCTTTCGGTGACGTCATACCTGTACTGATATAACTTATCACACAAATCATCAAAGTGAAAAAGAGATTAAAAATCAACATTCATATGCTCAGAAAAGCCAACAAACGAACAAATATATCATTTCTGTAGCGCGGCAAAGTTATTAACTTGTTTGTCGTTTGACATTTAACTAACTTTACCGCGCTCTTTTCAGTATTTACATCATACATTTAGTCTTAAATTTTAACAATTATCAGAAAGGAAAGATAAAATCTTTACATTATATTGATTTTTAGCCATCCTACAGACTGCTACTTTATTGGTAGATAACCTAGTTTCCGGTCTAGAGTACCCTTAAATATGCATAGGCGATGCCATCAAGTATTAAACACTTCACACCACTCATTCAATATCTACCAGAGTTATCGTTCCTTGTTCTCGCATCAGTTTCTGCCAATAGGGGTGTTCAGCTGAGACTTCGATAGGCCCATCCACCCTATTTACATATTTCAAATTTCAGAGATTTTCATACATTTTCCCTAGCAATACTGCTCTTTTGATATATTTTCTATGCAATATATATTCGCGTATTTTATATCAACATTAAACACAATTTAGTTTGGCAGATATACGTTATAACAAACAAAATCTGCTGCTGAACAACGGGCCTATTTACATGTTTGTTTGATAAATTACATGGAGCATTCATGCCTGCTCCAAGCCAGGACCAGGAATTCCAACGTCGTATGTCATGGTATTTTTTTGTGTTCAATGATTTTAGATTCGTTTTGTTAATAATGGTGGAACTATTGACAGACCATCACATAAACTTTCTTTTCATAATTTCGTCTGAAATATATTCCTAGATCATCGGTATCAATTCTGACGGCTTATCTCTAGTAACATGAATATATGAAGATATCTCACCTCCCCAGAGATGGATTTGTTTTCTAGTCTTCAGCGTTTGATATTTGAACCTGGATTGCCAACTGATTTGGTGTCGATTGTCACTAAAGAGGTTCTATATGCACATCTGATTCAGTGAATACATATTGGTATATATATCTTGGATATAAATTATACCTCGCGTGGTTGGGAGTACAAACATACCTCATTAAACTGTTAACTTACATTTGTCATTAGGAGTTATTGATATTTATATGTTTCAACAAACGATTGGTATTTCAATGGGCGATTTGTTTCTACACGCTTATGAGGCAGACATCTTTCAAGGGATTCTCAAGAATAAAGATTCTCGATTCGGAGATCATCTGCGTGACATCTATCCAAATGAGCTTTAAGTAAAAGCTACTATTGACACTCAGTCTGCTTCTTACCTTGACCTTCACCTTGAAATCAACAATGGAGGCAGATTGAAAACAAAACTCTACGACACACGTGATGACCTCACTTTTCGAATAGACAACTTCCCTTTTATATCAGTAACAGTATTCCAGCATCACCAGCGTATGGAGTTTACATTTCACAACTCGTACGTTATTCTAGAGTTTGTGGCCAGTACAGTGATTTTTTGACAGAGCTCTTTGGTTCGTCTTTTTCCTCCAGTTGTTTGTAGCAGGGCTTATGTCTTATTTACGTTATTTATGTGCGTTTGCATAAAGTGGTGTCTAACACATATTGTGCTGTGTTTTTTTGTTTTGTCTGTCTTCGTCTTGTGTGCCCAATGTTTTAGTTTCTCTGGATTGTCCATTCTTGATTTCCCCTTCGGGTTGTCCCTCATTTTTTATATAATATTGGACTTGTTTTTGCCTTGAATATGCATGAAATATTTTTCCGCTGTTCTTTAATGTTCATATCAGTGTAGATATATAAACGTAAGTTGCTAAACAAATTGAGAAGACATATAAAACAAACAATGGAATCTAAAAGATACCAATATAGAATGAAATATTCAAACTAAGACTCATATCATAACATACATAAATAAGATGTACATACTAGATACAACCTACAAAAGACTTCCTATTATAACATACATAAATAAGACGTACATACTAGATACAACCTACAAAAGACCTCCTATTATAACATACATAAATAAGACGTACATACTAGATACAACCTACAAAAGACTTCCTATTATAACATACATAAATAAGATGTACATACTAGTTACAACCTACAAAAGACTTCCTATTATAACATACATATATAAGACGTACATACTAGATACAACCTACAAAAGACTTCCTATTATAACATACATAAATAAGAATATATGGTAAACAGAGAATAATAAACTGAAGATGGTCACGTGTCAAAGTCCTTATAATATTTCACTGTTAAACCGTTCTCATATTGTTGTTTAGCTCTGGTACATTTACATTTATGAAATATTATCAGTTATTATTGTATCACTTTACAGTGAACTTTATAACTGGGATGGTCATGAACTTATAATCCTGTGTCAGTTTGTCCAGTGCACGTGTTAGAGGCACGCATGGGTGTTTTTATTTTGCGCAGTGTTTTGCTTGTACATAAACATATATCAATAATTATGAAAAGAAAGATTAAACAGTGATGGTCATAAATTCCACCAATATCAAAAAATGAACAATCATTTACCATCTTAACTGAACTTACTGAACACAAATAAGACCACAACATATGACGTTGGAAATACAGGCCCTGGCTTTGGACAGGCATAACAATGTGGCGGGTTAACAGTTTTTGGACGGAAAAAGTCTCTTCATAATCATTGGAATGTTTTCACATACCGTTTTTTTGTTGTTTTTTTTTTTTTTTTTAATTCAATTTTTATTTTATTACCAAATATATAAATGGGAGATTCGTCCGGATCATATTAATAGATACTATTCTTTTTTTAATACTTATCAAAGATTGTCAAATAAATATGGCCGTTATATCATCAGTTATTATTTATATGATAAAGATAACATATATATACTGTTCATAAAAAGAAACGCATAACCCCTTTTTATTTTTCAAAATGCTAATTTTGCAATTAACCAGGTAAAATTAAGTGGCCAATTTAGTCATTGATCTTTTAAAGGTAAGCTTTAAATTTTAAATATCTGGGCCCGTATGCATAAAACATCTTAACTTAAAGAGGCATTAGCTACGATTTTGACCCCAAAAATTATGTTTTGGAAATTGGTAAATAGCTTTAAAATGATGAAATAAAGGTAAATATTTCACATTAAACAGCTTATCGTACCACTTTTCGCCTTTTGAGAACGAAAATTACCATCGATTTATTATTTCCTTGCAAGCAAATAATTTGACCTCGCTTTCTCCGTATGCAACTGACATTACTAGTGACAGGTACAAACGAATAATTTGTATTTTGTCGCTTATTAACTGCAAACTTGCATGGTTCTTTGTCCGTAATTAACGCCGACTAAAAGCAGATTCACAGAAAATAAGAAATAAGTGCATTGTTGTACTGATTTAATGACGATTCGGCAAACCCCGTAAACAATGCCGATAATTAATAAGATGGCGTCCATTTCTTGATCGATCTCAAAACACGAGCAGTTGCACATTTTTCCCCCGATGCGCGTACATTTCATAACATTTATAAGTTACAGAAACAGGTTTTATTAAGACATCAATCATATCTGATAGTTTTTATGGGTAACAAAAATTTACGATTTTGGAAGATAATGCCCCTTTAATTATTTCTTAAGCTAAGATTCCACTAAGGAATCCCTTAGTTAAGTGATAATAATATTAAGTAGTATGCACATAACTACTTAAGTTTGGACTTAACTAAGGAAACCTTAAGTGGAAATTAGTATCGGAACTCTTCTCCATTTATCGTTTAATATTATATTTACTCATCCTGGGCCCGTATGCATAAAACATCTTAACTTAAGTATTTCTTAAGCTAAGACTCCACTAAGGAACCCTTAGTTAAATGATAATATTAAGTAGTATGCACATAACTACTTAAGTTTGGACTTAACTAAGGAAACCTTAAGTGGAAATTATCGGAACTCTTCTCCATTTACCGTTTAATATTATATTTACTCATCCTTGGTAATTTCGCTTTAATTTTTCAATAGATTAGATAATGCACGTTTTTATTACTTTGTGCGGATAAACATTCAAGGTAGGGTGTGTTTGAATGTTACTATTCGTGACTGTTGAAAATAAAAAATGTCTTAACGGAAGCCAAATTGGACAGATAGAGAAAAAGTTGTATTGTTGGAGAAGAGAAGAGAAAAGTTATTTTGAAAGCAAAGTTTTCATCGTCGATAACTTCTGGGGGAAAAAATAGGGCATGGCAGGAAATTGCAAACATAGTAAATGCCGGGAATTCCGTTAAAAGATACATTAAAGAAATACACAAAAAATGGGACAATATTATGTGCTACCGCAAAAACTGAGGTTTCTTTCAACACTGGAATTCATAATTCACAAGTTCCCTTTAAGGCGAGGCAATTACAGAGGCTTATTTAGAGGAGGTACAAATATCTCGTATCCCCTGAAGTTTTGACACAAATATCCCTGTAATTAAAAGCATAAAATAATTTAAGATATCCCTAAAATTCAATTTGAATACCCCATATCCCCGTGATTGATTATTTACACAAATATCCAATATCCCATTAATTAAAAGGAACAATAGCCAGTATCCCCATATACCCTAAACAAGCCTCATTACATGTTGCCAAACAAAAGTTGTATGTTTTATTACCCCCCCCCCCCCCCTCCCCCCCCTTTTTTTGTTTACATATGCGTAGTAAGAAGGGATAAACATAAGACATAAATATATGGTTCCAACAACGAATATTGATATTTTTGTCGTAATAAATCAAGTAAACTACCCCAGAAAAGGTACGTATACCTTATGTTGAGATATGAATTAATTAATAATTAGAGCTCATAAAAAATATTTCGAACAATATACCCATCCGATATTCATTTAAATATGAATATCAACGATATTGAAAATATTTCGTTGTTAATTGGTTCGAAATCGCTGCATTTTACATATTTAAGATACCTCAATAGGTACCTTAGATTCAAAGTGAAAACTTAAGTGTATTTTTATTTTATGGAGCTTTATGCATACCTCTTAAGTGTGAGGGGCGGAGCTATTTAAAACTAAGATTTTGCAAAGGAAATTCTTAGTTTAAGCAGTATTCATCTTCGCTAGCCAAGGGTTACGATCCGTTCTACTCAGATGAGTAGAACGGATCGTAACATCTGAGTAGAACGGATCGTAACCCTTGGCTAGCGAAGATGGGCAGCATGTAATGAGGCTTGTTTAGGGTATATGGGGATACTGGCTATTGGCCCTTTTAATTAATGGGATATTGGATATTTGTGTAAATAATCAATCAAAAGTATCATGTCACTGAGATTTTTCCTTGTATAATGTTTCATAATTACGTTTTATGAAGCGCACATTTCTGCCTTTTTCATGCTTGTTTGTTTGTTTGAAGGTGTTTAAAACGCCAGTTTCAACAATATTTCAGTTATATCATGGCGGTTCCGTTTTTTTTTAATTGGATGGATTTCCTTGCAATAAAGAGAAAAAGAGTTAGATTTTCTAAGTAAAATGTTGTTGTTTATTTAGAACCAATAATTTCTTTTTAGCAACGACATAAACACAAAAGAAATATATCCCTTTTGTAAATATGACTTATGCGGAAATTGCAATACGTCAATCGATTTGAAAATTATACACACCGTAAAGGGAGATACATTTTATTTTGGGTATGATATTTACAAGTTGTTAACCTGCAGAAGTGATGGAATAGCATGATTCCTCATTCTAATGATGTACATTCAACGTTTGTTTTTAGCGATTTACGATTTACGACTGCTTAGACCCAGTCGGTAATTTGCGACCAACAAATGTCGTATATCGGAAGTCGGTAAGTTTTGTGAAACGGTCGTAAATCGTAAAGACAGTCGTACAACCAAGTTTACGACTTACGACCTTTTGTGAAACGGGGGCCTGGTTTGACACAGACATTTCAATAAAAAGTTACAAGGTAAAGAAAGGATGTTATAAGAATCTGGACATGGTTTCCATATTCAAATCTAAATTAAAAACATGCATGTATTTGTATAAACTTAGGATTTCATGAATCATCTATTGTCCTTTATATACTGTTAACTTGATTACGAAATAAATGTTCTTCTGTGAACAGGCTGTGTTACATATAAATCATTAATTTGTAACTTATTAAATACAGATGGTTTCAACATGGGGAAATGTGGTAATAAATGAAAGATAATTTATTTTTTAATATTCTGACTCGACTATTCAATAATATTTCAGGAATATTATAGTGATTTCTTCTGCGGACTACAAGTCTAGATTCGCGCTCCGATATCAAAACCTCATGTGGGTTTGCAGACACCTACTCAATGCCACGGATGTTATCGGTCAGTTTGTTATATACATGTATGTTCAGGTTGTCCACCCTCATTATGTCATGACAGTTGAAATGTTGTTGAAATAAAATGAAAAACGAAAACAAGCACACTGTCGGTGAAAGCTTAAGAGATAAACACCAATTACATACCTACTATATATATATATATATATATATATATACGGTAGATAGCCTATTTAGATAATTTAGGGTTCGACTTATTGCTCCCATACTATGGTCATCTTGATTAGCACAAATATGAACAACATGATTAGTCATAATATGATAGTAGTTACTGGTGTTCTAACTCCCTTTCATACAATTTTCTCGGTAATATTGTAATGGGTCACTTTGTTTTTGGTGGGTGAAACCGGAGTACCCGGCGACTTACAGTACAAAAAACAAAGTACACTATAAAACACACATAGCTACTTAACGAACATCACAATTTATTACATTGAACATGATATCTGTCATCTGTGGAGATCCCAATATTTAATGACAGCACCTTATTTACACCAACCAATGGCTTTCTTTTTTATTGTATTTTGATTAGATTGATCTTTGTATCCAATGCACACAGGAATATTATTCACATCATTAAGTGACTGTTTTTGCCTGTTTTCCACATGATCTCGCTGGACGTTAGCTGTTCAACAATAAGAGGGATGGCCGTGGTCATATGACAATAGATTTATACCCTACTTAAATGAGTCTCGCACTGGTTAAGGTCATCTCGAAACAAACTCGTGTGGTACTGTTTGTCAGTTACTTCCGGAATATTTGTTATGCTGTCTACTGACAGCCATTGTATCACTGATAAATTATTGGTCCTTGGACCTGACAGCCATTGTATCACTGATGAGTTATTGGTCCTTGGACCCGACATCCATTGTATCACTGATGAATTATTGGTTCTTGGACCTGACAGCCATTGTATCACTGATGAGTTATTGGTTCTAGGACCTGACAGCCATTGTATCACTGATGAGTTATTGGTTCTTGGACCTGACAGCCATTGTATCACTGATGAGTTATTGATCCTTGGACCTGACAGGCATTGTATCACTGATGAGTTATTGATCCTTGGACCTGACAGTCATTGTATTTCTGATGGGTTATTGGTCCTTGGACCTGACATCCATTGTATCACTGATGAGTTATTGGTCCTTGGACCTGACAGCCATTGTATCACTAATGAGTTATTGTTACTTGGACCTGACAGCCATTGTATCACTGATGAGTTATTGGTCCTTAGACCTGACAGCCACTGTATCCCTAATAAGTTATTGGTCCTTGGACCTGGCAACCATTGTATCACTGATGAGTTATTGGTCCTTGGACCTGACACCCATTGTATCACTGATGAGTTATTGGTCCTTGGACCTGACACCCATTGTATCACTGATGAGTTATTGGTCCTTGGACCTGACAACCATTGTATCACTGATGAGCTATTGATCCTTGGACCTGATATCCATTGCATTACTGATGAGTTATTGGTCCTTAGATCTGGCAGCCATTGTATCACCGATGAGCTATTGGTCCTTGGACCTGACAGCCATCGTATCACTGATGAGTTAATGGTTCTTGGACCTGACAGCCATTGTATCACTGATGAGCTATTGATCCTTGGACCTGATATCCATTGCATCACTGATGAGTTATTAGTCCTTGGACCTGACAGCCATTGTATCACTGATGAGTTATTGGTTCTTGGACCTGACAGCCATTGTATCACTGATGAGTTATTGGTTCTTGGACCTGACAGCCATTGTATCACTGATGAGTTATTGGTTCTTGGACCTGACAGTCATTGTATCACTAATGAGTTATTGGTCCTTGGATCTGGCAGCCATTGTATCACCGATGAGTTATTGGTCCTTGAACCTGACAGTCATTGTATCACCGATGAGTTATTGGTCCTTGAACCGGACAGTCATTGTATCACCGATGGGTTATTGGTCCTTGCACCTGACAGTCTATGTATCACTGATGAGATATTGGTCCTTGGACCTGACATCCATTGTATCACTGATGAGCTATTGATCCTTGGACCTGATATCCATTGCATCATTGATGAGTTATTGGTTCTTGGACCTGACAGTCATTGTATCACTGATGAGTTATTGGTCCTTGGATCTGGCAGCCATTGTATCACCGATGCGTTATTGGTTCTTGGACCTGACAGCCATTGTATCACTAATGAGTTATTGGTCCTTGGATCTGGCAGCCATTGTATCACCGATGCGTTATTGGTTCTTGGACCCGACATCCATTGTATCACTGATGAGTTATTGGTCCTTGAACCTGACAACCATTGTATCACTGATGAGCTATTGATCCTTGGACCTGACAGCCATTGTATCACTAATGAGTTATTGATCTTTGAACCTGACAGTCATTGTATCACTGATGAGTTATTGGTCCTTGGACCCGACATCCATTGTATCACTGATGAGTTATTGGTCCTTGAACCTGACAACCATTGTATCACTGATGAGCTATTGATCCTTGGACCTGATATCCATTGCATCACCGATGAGTTATTGGTTCTTGGACCTGACAGTCATTGTATCACTGATGAGTTATTGGTCCTTGGATCTGGCAGCCATTGTATCACCGATGAGTTATTGGTTCTTGGACCTGACAGCCATTGTATCACTAATGAGTTATTGATCTTTGAACCTGACAGTCATTGTATCACCGATGAGTTATTGGTTCTTGGACCTGACAGCCATTGTATCACTAATGAGTTATTGATCCTTGAACCTGACAGTCATTGTATCACTGATGAGTTATTGGTCCTTGGATCTGACAGCCATTGTATCACTGATGAGTTATTGATCCTTCAAGACATACTTAATATCCAATAATATTCATTGGACCAAATATAGTGAGCGAGTGATTGTTGTTTAACACCCAGTGATCATTTTTTCAATTATATCGCCACGAGAACGAGATGATATCGCCTTGTACTAGACTAACACACCAAGTTGGATTAGTATGCTAGTTCACTGTAACAACAGTCCACAAGTAGTCATGATGCTCCACTTGGACACATTATCATGATTCCAAAGCCATTTGCTCTTACACCTTAGTTCATCATCCTTAGCGGAGAATCTGCAAAAACCATTTTTATATTATTTGATTTGACCTGTCCACGGGGAACGAACCCGTGGATTACCGCGCTTATGGTGGACACGCTATCCATTACACCAACCACGCGATAAAATCCAGCTTAACCAAACTGAAAGAGTCCTTGGTTGATATTTTTGATATTTGCCGAAAACAAAACCAAATTCAAAGCAATAAACCAGAAAATCTATTAAAGAAGTATAATGAGGTATTAATATCGTAAATATCATGTAAGAAGGTGTTCAGCCATGATATGGTACCATTATAAAATACACATAATAATTACACATAATAATATCTCTTAGATACCTAGCAGGAGTTTATAGTTTATTAATATAGCAAGTACGAATTTTTAAACCACACCAGGATTCAGATTTGGATTTCCCCACTCGAACAACTACAGATGGTTGATATGTAATAAAGACAAATAAATAAACAGAATTTCACTCATTAATACGACATATGTAGGAAAAGATCGCTCTCCAGTGATTTATAATTCCTACTCCCCCCATCTGCAGAAGATGTTTAGAGAATCTTAAGATACACGTGTAGGACAAGATTAAAACTATGACATGGTGATATTATGATAGTTGACCAATGTACTACTGAAATAAACAACTACGTAAGACGATGGACTTTATAACTGTCCTTGTTAATTAACGGCCAATGGCTTTGTTGACTAGTTTATCTAGCGTAAACATCATGGTCAATATGTCATATTATATTAGCTTAACACTTAATTCTGTGTTCTACTTGTTATCAACACATTCTCATTTCTAAAGGTTACTAACTTAGTCATTACTCTCTACATCAAAGTCACATTGTGTGTGGGGGGGGGGGGGGGGTAGGGCTAAGGGTGATTAAGGTCGTTGATTTCTGATCACAAGCTTGGCGTGTGTGTGTGGGGAGGGGGGGAGGGTAGGGCTAAGGGTGATTAAGGTCGTTGATTTCTGATCACAAGCTTGACGTGTGGGGGGGGGGAAGGGCTAAGGGTGATTAAGGTCGTTGATTTCTGATCACAAGTTTGATGTGTGTGTGGGGGGGAGGGTAGGGCTAAGGGTGATTAAGGTCGTTAACTTCTGATCACAAGCTTGACGTGTGGGTGGGGGTGGGGTGGGGGTAGGGCTAAGGGTGATTAAGGTCGTTGACTTCTGATCACAAGCTTGACGTGTGTGTGGGGGGGTAGGGCTATGGGTGATTAAGGTCGTTGACTTCTGATCACAAGCTTGTGTCGGGGGAGGGTAGGGCTAAGGGTGATTAAGGTCGTTGACTTCTGATCACAAGCTTGACGTGTGTGTGTGGGGGGGAGGGTAGGGCTAAGGGGGATTAAGGTCGTTGACTTCTGATCACAAGCTTGACGTGTGTGGGGGGGGGGAGGGTAGGGCTAAGGGTGATTAAGGTCGTTGACGTCCAGTATTACGGCATCTGATTACCCCCTTTGGTATATTGTGGCCATTGTATTGTCTGTCCTTTGTATTACGGCATCTGATTACCCCTTTGGTATCTTGTGGCCATTGTATTGTCTGTCCTTTGTATTACGGCATCTGAATACCCCTTTGGTATCTTGTGGCCATTGTATTGTCTGTCCTTTGTATTACGGCATCTGATTACCCCCTTTGGTATCTTGTGGCCATTGTATTGTCTGTCCTTTGCATTACAGCATCTGATTACCCCCCTTTGGTATCTTGTGGCCATTGTATTGTCTGTCCTTTGTATTACAGCATCTGATTACCCCCCTTTGGTATCTTCAAACGTTTCTTACTTCTTCAAAACAAAGACAGAAAAGATAAAAGACTATACATGTGCCCTATTTATTAATCAAGCCAATTTTGATGTGTATGTCAAACAAACTTGATAATAATGTGTAGTAGAATTGCAGCAAACTTTGATATTAAATCTGAACAACAACACATTATCAAGTGACTCTCTAATTCTATAGAATAAAACAATGCTCTCATGGCGATGTTCATTTTGGATTTCTTATCGTCTGAATTCGGACGAAGTTTTCTTCTGTGAATATTGTTTGCAGTTTAGTCAAATCAGGGTATATCATATCCAATCGTGATTGTATTCTTGCATTTCCTACAGAAACGATTAACACAAACGTTGAATGATCAATCAGAATTTTTAAACCAGTTAATGATAAGAGTTTTAATCTTCTTTTTTTTTATTTTAGATTATTTTTAATGGTCTTATGCTCATCTTAATTTTCCTTTTTGTTTATAAAAACACACACCATCAAACTATTTCTACAGTATCCAATTTCTATCATATTGTTTCTTCGTAGAATAATGTTTGAATAAACTTTGAAATTTGCCATTACACAGTTTTGAATATCCCAAAGGAGTAATCAGAAGCCGTAAATCAAAGAAAGGTTGACAATACAATGGACAACAGAAAAGGGGAAAAGAGAGGGAAAGGACCACCAATAGTCCACAAAGCACTACACATAAAACTAAAGATGAGCCTCACGAGCCTCACTGAAAACCGGCTTGGAACTCAGGTACTCCAGAAGGGTAATCTGTTCCTGCTCCACTAGCTGTACCTATCTCGCTACTTTTGTTAAAATTCCGGTGATAAGCCATGAAAGAGAAAATACCACGGGGTATGACTATGATAAAGGCAACATATCCGTGATCATCTGTGGCATATAGATTCCACAACGGTTAACTTGTTCATGATGGCGATCGTAAATTTTTTAAGTAATTTAAGAACGCGTTATTGACATTTTGGATATGCATGAAAAGCATGTGGCATATAGAGACATATCCATTGAAAATTCCTGTCCTAATCGCCTCAAAAGTATCTTCGGTCTTAGAGCAACCCAAACGATCGTTTTACTTACATGTCTTATTGTTTGTAGACTTGTTCTCGCCATGAATGTAGCCGAAATATTGCTCACGTTACGTTACATATGTGAGTGAGTGATTGTTGTCTAACGCCAAATGAGCGAGCAATTTTCAGCTATATCATGGCCAGAACAAGTTACATTCGACAAGATTATGATGATGTTCGCTTTGTACTAGGCCAACAGTCTTAGTTGGCTTGTTATAGTGCTAGCTTACTGAAGGAACAGTCTGCAAGTAGACATGTAGCTCCACTCGAGCACATTATCCTGAATCCGTATATTAAACAATAATCAATCATACAAAATGTTAGACGACATGGAAGACCATGACGGACGTAATACGATCACATAAGGCTTCATGGACGTCTTGATCTGATCACATAAGCCTTCATGGACGTTTATAATCACATAGGTCTTCATGGACGTTTATGATCACATAAGCCTTCATGGACGTTTATGATCACAAAGGCTTTCATGGACGTTTATGATCCCAAAGGCCTTCATAGACGTTTATGATGACATTAGCCTTCATGGACGTTTATGATCAAAATAAGCCTTCATGAACGTGAGCTGATCACATAAGCCTTCATGGACGTGATCTGATCACATAAGCCTTCATGGACGTGATATGATCACATAAGTCTTCATGGACGTTAATGATCAGAAAGGCCTTCATATTTGTGCTAATGCAGTAGCTATTCTAGATGAATATAATCTAAGGACAGATGAAGTACAAGATGAAACTCGTTGTAATCTATGTGACAAAACAATTGACGAAAATTATGACTTATGTACATCATGTAACAACACATACCATTTGACGTGTATGGAAACTAACAACGATCACAAAACATGCTACTCGTGTAAATCATATATAGATGAAATGGAAAATCAAAATGAGAGTGAAATCACACAACCAGAATTAGATGAACATAACACTATTCTGAAAGAAACCAGCAGTAACAACAATAGATGTACTGGTGCAATACAAACACGAAGTCAAAATAATCTGAATGAAAACCATAGCATCGATGCCGATAAACACGAGACATCGCCTAAAAGACTTTTACTACCAAGTTCAATAACTAAAAGTCATGATGAGGAATCCATATCAGCCAAATTAAGAGAACTACGAAATAAAGAAACAAAATTAAATAAACTAGAGGAAACACTCAAAATAAGAGAAAAATCTCTAACTGAGCAAAGGAAAAGTAGAATAAAAATGGAAACGTATTGTAATAAACTTGAAGCTAAGAACACCGAACTCGAATTAATGATAAAAACATTACAGAGGAGTATAGAACAACATGAACAGTCAAGTGATAATCCATCAACTTCACCTGTAAATACAACTACCAACTCGGGTATTAACTCTAGAATGAAAGAACAACTTAACAACAATATATTGGCAGTACACGATAAGATTACAAACATGGTTTTCGACCAAATCGATAAACAACTTGAGTTAGTCAATATTTCAATGAACAGTACTAGTCAAACAACAAATCAAATTAGCTCCGATTGTTATAAAGAAATGACTAAAATGAGCACAGCTAGAGACAATATGCCCAACTGGAACAATGAAGCAACAACGACTAGTCATGACTACAGTCTGATCAACAATTCTCAAGATACATGTACCTCGCAGACAATCCGAGAAGATAAAACCACGCATATGATTACACCTGAGTCAGCAACAGGTATTCCACTATACTACAAACAGAGAAGCTCAAGTAATGTAACAAAACCATTTCGCCGACCTCAACAGCAATCTAAAGCATATAGGATACCGACTGTACAAGACCGAGCAAACTATGGACCAGCTACCAAAGATAACACTGACAGGGTGAATACCAACTATCCTTTTTTAGGCGAGACATGCCTCCAGCAACAACTGAGATAGCACATATTCCAACTAATTCTAAGGGAGAAGGAGAGATACATATAGCGTCCTTGAATTGCAAAAACTTAAAAACCAGTGCTTACATTATAGAAGAGCTATTGAAACAACATCAAATTATCTTAATACAAGAACATTGGCTATTTGAGGCTCAAATCAACACAATTGGCGACTTGAATAAAAACATAAATTTTGTCGGAAAAGGAGTTGATAAATATAATCCAGTCTACCAAAAAGCATGCCGAGGGCATATGGAGGAGTCGCAATTATTTGGAGGGAAAACATTGATCATTTAATAAAAATACTACCAGATGGGACTGAAAGGATACAGTGTATAGAAATCAATAGTAATATTGATACAAAATTCTTAGTAGCTTCAGTCTATCTACTATCAAAAGGAAGCCATGACTATGTCGATGAATTCTTTGACTGCATAGACCAACTATATGAAATCTACCAAAAGTATCAAGGAACACATAAAATTATAATTGGTGGCGATCTAAATGAAGACCTCAACAATGAAGAGACAAATAAGAGGAAAAAATACTTATTTGATTTTATCAAAGAGTGTGGCTTATCATATGATAGCAGTGGAAAAACATTCATTAAACCAAATGGGGAAGAATGTTCTGAATTAGACTATTTCCTACATACCATCAACTACAAGTTCTGCACAAAGAAAGAAGTGCTCAACAATACTATCACAAATGTGTCAGACCATCATCCTGTAAAAATGACTATAATGCTAAAATGGTAAAAAAAAAAAGGTAAAATGGGAAAAGGTTGATATAGACTTGTATAAAGCTTTAACAGACCAATCTATTGATGCCTTAAACAAGACCACAAGAACAGTAAACGATACAGAACACTTGACAGAAAAGATATGTACAATCATGAATGAAGCTGCTACAAAAAGCACAACTGTGAAAGCTAGATATTCGGCAAAACCTAAGCTTAAAGTGTGGACTCCAAAAATCAAGGATCTATTAGAAAATATGAGAAGTAACTACAAACAATGGGTAACTTACGGAAAACCAACGAATCCAACAAATATAATATACTCTCAGAGAATATTGAGCAGGGAAGTTTTTAGAAAGGCTATGCGCATCGAAGAGGCGAAACAAAGAGAATCTGAACGCGACATGATACTAGAAACAAGAACTAGAGACATGAGAGTATTCCATAAACTAGTAAGAAACAACAACAAAAAAAGGGCATAATCTTATTGACGACCTTTATGTAAATGGTGAGACGTATTCAGGAAAGGAAAATGTACTACAGGAATTTACAGAACACTTTCGACAACTAGCAACAAATAACCAAAATAATGAGAGTGAATATCACAGGAAAATAGAACAAGAAATTCAACTGATAAATCAGCTTGTCAAAAATAAAGCGATACCGGTGGCAACAATATCCGAATTGGGAAAAAGTATCAAATCCATCAATACAGGGAAGTCGGCAGATATATACAACATCACCATTGAACATATCATCAATGCTGGAGAACAAATAATAACCATATTGCTGCAAATAGTAAACACCATATTTGATCATGGCAGTGTAACCGACATTCTGAAAGTAGGCCTACTTACACCGGTCTTTAAGAACAAAGGGAATATATCTGAAGTGATAAACTACAGAGGCATAACCGTCTTACCAGTCATCCATAAAATAATTGAAACCATAATAAAAAACCGGACAAGCCATAATATACTGGCAATCCAGAATCCAATACAACGTGGATTCACTAAAGGATCATCACCATTAAATTCTGCTTTGCCAGTTGAAGAGACATACAGAGAAAATGCAGATAACAAAAATGAATGTCAGCTAGTATTACTGGATGCAAAATCGGCATTTGACGTTGTTATTCATAGTCATTTGATGAGACGGGTATACCATGCTGGAATACAGGACAAACACTGGTCACTAATCAACAGTATGCACCAGAAAGCTAGTAGTTCGGTAAAATGGGATAACAAAATATCACAACAATTTCCAGTAACTCAAGGAGTTCGACAATGAGGTATCATAAGCAGTGACCTATACAAAGTCTACATAAATCCTCTATTAAACAATCTTAGTGACTCATATCTAGGAATGAAAATCGGAAACGTAAACTGTAATGCTAGTGCATGTGTAGATGATGTAGCACTAATGAGTAGACGTGAACATGAAACGCAAGTCATGATTAATATAGCACATGAATTTGCTACAATGGAAGGATACAAACTTCAGCCAGCTAAAAGTGTTATCATAAACATACAACCAAACAAGAGAAAGCAAAGTATGATGGATCAAGAATATATTCTTGGAAATAATGTAATGCCTAATGTAAAGCAAGCCATTCATTTGGGAATAATAAGAACAAACACATTAGCTGACAACATGACAGTAGATGTAGAAGAGAATATCAAGAAATCTAGAAGAGGCGCTTATGGTTTATTTGGAGGAGGATTCCATGGCAACAATGGACTATATCTTGAAACTCTAATACATTTATTCAACACGTACATAACGCCAGTATTAATGTATGGTATGGAACTAATCATTCCAAAAACCACAGCACTAGAACAGCTAGAACGATATCAAAAGAAGCTTCTCAAACAACTACTATCATTACCACCGAATACACCCAACCCAGCAGTTTATTTACTATCCGGAACATTACCAGTTGAGGCTCAACTGCATATACGAACATTAAATTTCTTCAATAACATCTGTAACCAAGAAGAGAAAAGCATAGAAAAATTACTAGCAAGGCAACAACTAAGAACAAAAACCATCAACAGTAACAGCTGGTTTATAGAAATTAAGAAAATGTTGATAAAATACAACCTGCAAGACCCAGAGTACTACTTGGACAATCCTATGACAAAAAGGCTGTGGATAACATCAATAAAGAGAGAAATTCAAAATTACTGGCAAGAACTCATAACTTCAATGGGGTCAGGTCATTATTCCGACAGCCCATTATTCCGACAGCCCATTGCTCCGACGGCCCATTATTCCGACAGCCCATTGCTCCGACAGCCCATTTCTCCGACAACCCATTATTCCGTCAAAAATGGTCAAAAGTAGTATAATTATCTTAAAATCTGTTGTTTTTCTTCTATACCTAACGGAAGACTGACTTTAATCTTTATACTCATTGGGCGAATTGTTTCTGTATTAAACAAAAGGGTAAATATGGGGTCAAAGTCAAATGTCATGGTGCGAGAAGATTCCTTACATCATGACGACATGAGAAATATCAGTACCAATTTCGGATGGTCTAACACTTCTACATTTTGGATTTAATCATGAAAAGTTTACACCGCCACCGTTACGCGAGACGACACAAACATTATTGGAGGGGGGGGGGAGATTTTTTTTTTTAATCTCTTGCCCTGATTTTTACCGAAAAAAAATCTGTCCGGACGAAAATCCCAGCCCCCGCCCCCGCCCCCGCCCGTCCATAAACCTTGTAACCCTTCAAAACCGTCCAAAGTATTTTTTTTATTAAACTTAAACACAAAGGAGTACACCATATGTAGATGTGCATGAAATAATTATAAAGGTTTGTTCTGACATTAACGGTTGCATTTAGGATACAGAGCCATTGTGAGTGAGCTAGTCTAGTTTGATCCTGGATCTGGAGAAAAAAAAGGCCATTACCGTACATTATGATTAATACAATAAAAAATGTCCATAAACTCCAGGAGGGGGGCTAAAATTAAATAATAAAGATTTAATTTTAAGCAAATTTCGGTTGTTGTCGGGAGTATCACGTCTAAACTCCCACAATTTGTGACCGGAGAGACACTACCTGATGCTGTTCAACCGTATTGCGTTTTCTAATACGTTTTAGATACATTGTAAACCGATGAATGCCTCCTTCACATGTACATTTAATGCCCATTAAATGCGCATCGCATGCTCTAAGAGCTTCACACCTATGACAAGGAGTTTTCAGTTGGCATAAGTTACGACTGTAATAATACTATTTTTTGCATGTAGAGAAAATGTAAATATTTTCACGTAAATAATGGAAATCGCAAACGTTTTGACGTACCTGTGAAGGCATTAACCATGTTGGATGCGCATTCAACTCGCATCATGAAACGCTCGTCGGAATGCAGAATAAATGAACGTGTGTGGAAGCGGCATAATGCATATGGAAGGCATTCTATTAGCCGCATATGTTGGTTGCCAATCGTGCTTCAACAGAAGTGATCGATGTATTTATTGACCTGAACAAGGAACTGTCTACCTATCTCCGGAGCTTTTTCCATTCTTCTGCATGTACATTGTGCCGCCTTTCTCTCCTTTTCTACTATATACGTCCTTCTTCAATTCTTAACTCGCCTCGCTTCCATGCGTATTGCTATCTTCCATCATTTTGTCTTTCTCGTGCTTCTCCCGGTTTACACTTTTTTCCTTCACTCCTCTTTTCTGGTTCCTTTGTGCAATGTGCACAACTTTTTCTTCAATTTTTAACTTTCACCATACCAGGTCGGTCGATCATAATTGCCTTGAACGGGGATGTACAGCCTAGGATAAAAGCTCCTTTTCCTTTCCAGAACATTCTGTCTAAGCCATGGTCCGTCAAGATTAGCCTGACCGACGGAACATCCTGTTGGATACACCTGGTTAAACCATGGATTTGTGGATTGAGTTCTATTTTGCATTGTCAGAAAAATGGGCCGTCGGAGTAATGGGCTGTCGGAGTAATGGGTTGTCGGAGTAATGGGCTGTCGGAGTTATGGGCTGTCGGAATAATGCTACGCATCCACTTCAATGGCGTCATACTACCCCGGATTGAAATACCTGAACTCCGCGGAATACCGACCGGGAAATATACATCCACTATTGAAAATTAAATGTTCATCATCTATAGAAATAAGTAGAATTCCACCAAAACTGAAAATGTTAACAGGAACATATATATTACAAACTATTAGAACAAAAATGTATGCTGACGAAGATGCGAAATGTCAACTATTCGAAGTAGAAACTGAAACTCTGGAACACTTATTACTGTACTGCACAGAACTATCAAATATCCGAAACCCGATCTTACGGCAGATCCAGGATATATTCCTTCATCAAACGGAATATGACCTATGTCAACAAACAACATCAGTTCAAATGCAGATACTACTAGACATCACCAGAATATCGAAAGTGTTGAGATTGACAGATGACTAAATCAGACAAATTGAATATCAAATAAGGAGACTAATATATGCACTCCACAGAGGGAGATACAAAATCTTGAACATTCATTGGAAATTAAAGAAAAGGAATAAAAAAAAACTGGCGCTACTAATATACAGCCACCATCATTATTGATCTGTTGTGCAAAGACAATAACAAGATAAGATAAGCTTTTAGACTCATTATTGAACGCGTATAATCGCAGTTTTATATTTTAAATATCATATATATGATTATTATATTTTACACAAGGAACGTCAACTATCTTAAACCTTATAGTGTTTTAGCAGAGACTTTTTATCCTGGATTTATTACATTTTATCCGTATGCACCGTGTATATATATCATGGACTTTTATGGATTATTGTTAATATTTTTTATGCTGCACTTGTAAATACTACACATGGTTTTTATTGGAGATGGGATGTTCTACATGCCAAATGGCATGGTTATCCTTAGAAGGATGTGAAGATACAGAGGTAAGGTAAGGATCACCTAATCCTTCATGATCGTTTATGATCACAAAGGCCTTCATAGACGTTTATGATCACATAGGACTTCATAGACGTGTATGATCATATAGGCCTTCATGGACGTTTATGATCTCATAGGCCTTCATGGACGTGTATGATGACATTAGCCTTCATGGACGTTTATGATCAAAATAAGCCTTGATGAACGTGATATGATGACATAAACCTTCATGGACGTTTATATTACAAAGGCCTTCATAGACGTTTATGATCACATAAGCCTTCATGGACGTTTATGATCACAAAGGCTTCCATGGACGTTTGTGATCACATAAGCCTTCATGGACGTTTATATTACAAAGGCCTTCATAGACGTTTATGATCACATAAGCCTTCATGGACGTTTATGATCACATAAGCCTTCATGGACGTTTATGATCACAAAGGCTTCCATGGACGTTTGTGATCACAAAGGCCTTCATGGACGTTTATGATGACATTAGCCTTCATGGACGTTTATGATCAAAATACGCCTTCATGGACGTGATATGATCACATAAGCATTCATGGACGTTAATGATCACAAAGGCCTTCATAGACGTTTATGATCACGTAAGCCTTCATCGATGTTTATGATCACATAGGTTTTCGTGGACGTTTATGATCACATAAGCCTTCATCGACGTTTATGATCACAAATGCCTTCATGGACGTTTCTGATGATATTAGCCTTCATGGACGTTTATGATCAAAATAAGCCTTCATGGACGTGATATGATCACATAGGCCTTCATGGACGTTTACCATCACATCGGTCTTCATGGAAGTTTATGATCACATAGGTCTTCATAGACGTTTATGACCACATAAGCCTTCATGGACGTTTATGATGACATTAGCCTTCATGGACGTTTATGATCAAAATAAGCCTTCATGGACATGATATGATCACATAAGCCTTCATGGACGTTGATGATCACAAAGGCCTTCATAGACGTTTATGATTACATAGGCCTTCATCGACGTTTATAATGACATTAGACTTCATGGACGTTTATGATCAAAATAAGCCTTCATGGACGTGATATGATCACATAATCCTTCATGAACGTTTATGATCACTAAGGCCGTCATGGACGTTAATGATCACATAGGACTTCATAGACGTGTATGATCACATAGGCCTTCATGGACGTTTATGATCACATAGGCCTTCATGGACGTTTATGATCACATAGGCCTTCATGGACGTTTATGATGCCATTAGCCTTCATGAACGTTTATGATCAAAATAAGCCTTATTAACGTGATATGATGACATAAGCCTTCATGGACGTTTATATCACAAAGGCCTTCATAGAAGTGTATGATCACATAGGCCTTCATGGACGTTTATGATCACACAGGCCTTCATGGACGTGTATGATCACATAGGTCTTCATAGACGTTTATGACCACATAAGCCTTCATGGACGTTTATGATCACAAAGGTTTGCATGGACGTTTATGATCACAAAGGCCTTCATGGACGTTTATGATGACATTAGCCTTCATTGACGTTTATGATCAAAATAAGCCTTCATGGACGTGATATGATCACATAAACTTCATGGACGTTGATGATCACAAAGGCCTTCATAGACCTTTATGATCACATAGGCCTTCATCGACGTTTATGATCACATAGGCCTTCATGGACGTTTATGATCACATAGGTTTTCGTGGACGTTTATGTTCACATAAGCCTTCATGGACGTTTATGATCACAAAGGCCTTCATGGACGTTTATGATGACATTAGCTTTCATGGACGTTTATGATCCAAATAAGCCTTCATGGACGTGATATGATCACATAGGCCTTCATGGACGCTTATGATCACATAAGCCTTCATGGACGTTTATGATCACATAGGCCTTCCTGGATGTTTATGCTAAATAAGGCTACATGGACGTTTATGATCACATAAGCCTTCATGGACGTGATATGATCACATAAGCCTTCATGGACGTGATATGATCACGTAAACATTCATGGACGTTTATGATCACATAGGCCTTCATGGACGTCTATTAACACATAGGCCGTCATCGACGTTTATGATCACATAAGCCTTCATTGATGTGTATGATCACATAGGCCTTCATGGATGTTTATGATGACATTAGCCTTCATGAACGTTTATGATCAAAATAAGCCTTTATGGACGTGATATGATGACATAAGCCTTCATGGACGTTTATATCACAAAGGCCTTCATAGACGTTTATGATCACATATGCCTTCATGGACGTCTATGATCACACAGGCCTTCATGGACGTTTATGATCACATAGGTCTTCATAGACGTTTATGACCACATAAGCCTTCATGGACGTTTATGATCGCAAGGGTTTGCATGGACGTTTATGATCACAAAGGCCTTCATGGACGTTTATGATCACAAAGGCCTTCATGGACGTTTATGATCAAAATAAGCCTTCATGGACGTGATATGATCACATAAGCCTTCATGGACGTTGATGATCACAAAGGCCTTCATAGACCTTTATGATCACATAGGCCTTCATCGACGTTTATGATCACATAGTTTTTCGTGGACGTTTATTATCACATAAGCCTTCATGGACGTTTATGATCACATAGGCCTTCCTGGATGTTTATGCTAAATAAGGCTACATGGACGTTTATGATCACATAAGCCATCATGGACGTGATATGATCACATAAGCCTTCATGGACGTGATATGATCACGTAAACATTCATGGACGTCTATGAACACATAGGCCGTCATCGACGTTTATGATCACATAAGCCTTCATTGATGTGTATGATCACATAGGCCTTCATGGACGTTTATGATGACATTAGCCTACATGAACGTTTATGATCAAAATAAGCCTTTATGGACGTGATATGATGACATAAGCCTTCATGGACGTTTATATCACAAAGGCCTTCATAGACGTTTATGATCACATAGGCCTTCATGGACGTTTATGATCACACAGGCCTTCATGGACGTTTATGATCACATACGTCTTCATAGACGTTTATGACCACATAAGCCTTCATGGACGTTTATGATCGCAAGGGTTTGCATGGACGTTTATGATCACAAAGGCCTTCATGGACGTTTATGATGACATTAGCCTTCATGGACGTTTATGATCCAAATAAGCCTTCATGGACGTGATATGATCATATAGGCCATCATGGACGCTTATGATCACATAAGCCTTCATGGACGTTTATGATCACATAGGCCTTCCTGGATGTTTATGCTAAATAAGGCTACATGGGCGTTTATGATCACATAAGCCTGCATGGACGTTTATGATCACATAGGCCGTCATCGACGTTTATGATCACATAAGCCTTCATTGATGTGTATGATCACATAAGTCTACATTGACGTTTATGATTATATTAGCCTTCATGTACGTGATATGATCACATAAGCCTTCATGGACAAGGGTTTGCATGGACGTTTATGATCACAAAGGCCTTCATGGAAGTGTATGATTACATTAGCCTTCATGGACTTTTATGATCAAAATAAGCCTTCATGGACGTGATATGATCACATAAGCCTTCATGGACGTTGATGATCACAAAGGCCTTCATAGACCTTTATGATCACATAGCCTTCATCGACGTTTATGATCACATAGGCCTTCATGAACGTTTATGATCACATAAGCCTTCATGGACGTTTATGATCACAAAGGCTTCCATGGACGTTTGTGATCACAAAGGCCTTCATGGACGTTTATGATGACATTAGCCTTCATGGACGTTTATGATCAAAATACGCCTTCATGGACGTGATATGATCACATAAGCATTCATGGACGTTAATGATCACATAGGCCTTCCTGGATGTTTATGCTAAATAAGGCTACATGGACGTTTATGATCACATAGGCCTTCATGGACGTTTATGAACACATAGGCCGTCATCGACGTTTATGATTACATAAGCCTTCATTGATGTGTATGATCACATAAGTTTACATGGACGTTTATGATTATATTAGCCTTCATGTACGTGATATGATCACATAAGCCTTCATGGACGTTTATGATCAAATAGACCTTCATGGACGTTTATGATCACATAGGCCTTCATGGACGTTGATGATCACATAAGCCTTCATGGACGTGACATGATCACATAAGCATTCATGGACGTTTATGATCACATAAACCTTCATGGACGTGATATGATGACATTATCCTTCATGGACGTTTATGATCACATATGCCTTCATGGACGTTTATGATCACAAAGGCCTTCATGGACGTTTATGATGACATTAGCCTTCATGGACGTTTATGATCCAAATAAGCCTTCATGGACGTGATATGATCACATAGGCCTTCATGGACGCTTATGATCACATAAGCCTTCATGGACGTTTATGATCACATAGGCCTTCCTGGATGTTTATGCTAAATAAAGTTACATGGACGTTTATGATCACATAAGCCTTCATGGACGTGATATGATCACATAAGCCTTCATGGACGTGATATGATCACATATACATGCATGGACGTTTATGATCACATAGGCCTTCATTGACGTTTTTGATCACATAGGCCGTCATCGACGTTTATGATCACATAAGCCTTCATTGATGTGTATGATCACATAAATCTACATGGACGTTTATGATTATATTAGCCTTCATGTACGTGATATGATCACATAAGCCTTCATGGACGTTTATGATCAAATAGACCTTCATGGACGTTTATGATCACATAGGCCTTCATGGACGTTGATGATCACATAATCATTCATGGACGTTTATGATCACATAAACCTTCATGGACGTGATATGATGACATTATCTTTCATGGACGTTTATGATCACATAGGCCTTCATGGACGTTTATGATCACACAGGCCTTCATGGACATTGATGATCACATAGCCTCCATGGACGTTTATGATGACATTAGCCTTCATGGATGTTTATAATCAAATAAGCCTTCATGGACGTTTATGATAAAATAAGCCTTCATGGACGTTTATAATGACATTAAATTTTATGGACGTTTATGATGACATTAAACTTCATGGACGTTTATGATGACATTAGACTTCATAGACGTTTATGATGACATTAAACTTCATGGACGTTTATGATGACATTATCCTTCATGGACGTTTATAATGACATTATCCTTCATGGACGTTTATGATGACATTAGCCTTCATGGACTTTTATGATGACATTAGCCTTCATGGACATTTATGATGACATTAGCCTTCATTAACGTTCATGATGACATTTGCCTTCATGAACACTAATGATGACATAAGCTTTCATGAACGCTAATGATGACATAAGGCTTCATGAATGTGTATGATGAGATATACCTTCAAGTCTATGAACGTTTATGACAAAATAATGTATTGGCCGTTTATGATCATAAATGCTTCGTAATGTGATTTGAAGTCACAGAAACTAAATAATTAAATTTAATGATATTGTACACATATATAAAATTTTATACAAATACAGCGTGTATGTCTTATGATTGTCTGATGATTATAAAATGATCACTTAAATCACAGGGATTTTTTTTTCGGACCAAATTTTGACCAATTGTCCGATGTCAATGTCATATTATCATGGCTTGCTTCATGATAGCGGTCACGTACTTAAGAAAATCCGACCATGCATCTTCCACTTCCGGTGTCCAGCTATCACCTATGATTTGTTCCAGTGATTTCAATAATTGCGGTATTATTAACTACAAAATAAAGAACAAATTAAGTGATAGATTTAATTGTTAATGTTACTGCTTATGAGGCATGATTAGGAAAAGGCTCGATACTTCTGAAATAACAGGACATTGTTCAGTACATCTGAAATGTAGAAAATGACTCTATATTTTCGAATGGCTCATTATTGTTAAAATGTCAGAGATAGCTCATTATTTCCAGTATGTAGAAAGTAGCTCATTATTATATAATATATAAAAATTAACTTATTTGACATTGACATCAAAGGTCAAGGTCACGGTGATGTCATTATTATACCTGACGAACCGACCTATCTGATGCATTTGCATGCAAAATTTGAAGCCCATATTGAACTTTGAACCTAAAGTCTCGGACCCTGTAAATCATGTTGAGCCTAAAGTCTCGGGCCTTGTAAATCATGTTGAGCCTAAAGTCTCGGGCCTTGTAAATCATGTTGAGCCTAAAGTCTCGGGGGCCTTGTAAATCATTTTCTTTGTACTAAGTTGAATCTCCGTTGGTAAAACGATATTTAATGTCATTTACAAATATATTTCATTCCTACTTCTTGAGAAGTCTATTTTGAGTTTTATTCTTATGTAAAATGTAAGACCACAATGCTTCGGACTCAATAGACCCTGCGATCTTGTATTTGCAAGCTTGAATCTATGTACCAAAATGATGATTCATGACATTTATTCGTATGAGGCTGGCTATATAGATGATGTCCCTTCACTAAATAATTCTAGGTTTGGTGATTTCGTTGATCGCATCTATCCCACTGAGCTTGAAATAAAGGATACCACAGATACAGATAGGTTTGCTTCATACCTTGACCTACACCTCGAAATTGACAGTGAGGGGCGGTTAAGAACGAAACTTTACGACAAAAGAGATGATTTCGATATTGCCAGCCATTGTGAACTTTCCATTTATATGTAGCAACATTCCAGCAGCTCCTGCATATGGAGTATATATCTCTCAGTTGATACGATATTCCAGAGATTGTGGTTCCTATCAGGATTTCCTTGACAGAGGGTTGCCGATAATAAGGAAGCTACTGAATCAAGGGTTCCTCTTGGTTAAGTTGAAGTCATCACTTCGAAATTTTACGGTCGCCACCATGACTTGGTTGACCGCTATGGAATATGTGTCATAAATTACCACGAATATGTTCCACTTGTCGTAAACACTTCCCGGTCCTTTCCTCATCCATGACTTATCACCGGGTTTGTAGCTAGATTAACACGACGGGTGTCACTAGTGGAGCAGGAACTGCTTACCCTTCCGGAGCACCTGAGTTTACCCCTGGTTTATAATGGGGTTCGTGGTACCCGATCTTTAGTTTTATGTGTATGTTTTGTAGATCGTTGTTTGTCCTTTTGTACGTTTTCTTTTGTCCATTGTGTTGTCTGTTCTTCTTAGATATACGTATTACACCTTTGGTAACTTCAAATTCCTCTTAACTTGTATTTCAATTACTAGGTTTTAAGAAAATTCAATTGTATTTTTTTAATTTTCCTCATGTTGTACTTTTGCCCCCATTGCTTGGAGCCCATGGAGCCTGGGACTTTAGTTTGTTCATATCTAAATCTACATAACCAAATGATTACTGCTGCACAGCAAATGTTGTGATATTTCTATTGCTGGTTCTTGGGAAGATTTTTTTTTTAAATATCTAATTTCACATTTTTAAGCCATTTGACATCATATCCCTGGAAGGATCAACTAATCTGAATCTTCTCTTCCCACGGACCATCAATGCAAATATTGATTCCACTTGGTTGAACAGTTTTGAAGAAGCAGATTAAAATGTGAAAGTTAACAGACGACAGACGCCAAGTAATGGCAAAAGCTCACATGGCCTGTAGTTTTATTTAATGTATGTTATGTCCTTTTTGTGCTCTTTTTTGTCCGTGGATTTATTTTCTTCGTCATAGCTGCGTTTATTCATTTATTTTAATATTTAAATGGCAGACATAAATTTTTTTTGAAATGTTTCAAATACTCTTCATTCACTCCAATCAAACTATGTGCAGAAGGAACCAGAGATAATGTAGTCTGGAAAACCGCATGTTCATCGACAAATTATGCAGTATATCTAAGTAACTGTAAGATGTTAGTATTTGTCGTTGGTGGTCCGTCCGATTCATTGTGTGTAAGCTTGTTCTCGTCATTACTATTGAAATACTACAAATGTGACTTTAAACAACAATTAAGTAATCAATACTTTATCTTTGTTTTACCTTACACTACTTACATCAAAATATTGAATTTGAGTGTCAAAAATAATATGCTTTCGTCCTAAATCTGCCATTAGACCTTCTAATTTATCGGTTCTATCAAGTCTTGCTATACATTTTTCTAGAGTTCCCATTACTCTAAGGCCATGTTCTCGTAGTTTTATATTATGTTGAAGTTCAGTGGCAGATAACCCACGGAAAGGCACAAATAAATCTTGCACATTTGGAAATTTGTCGAATAATCTGAAACGAAAGAATGAAATATAAAAGGTCGATTAACAAATTCATTTTTTGGAGAGAGAGAGAGAGAGAGAGAGAGAGAGAGAGAGAGAGACTCGTGAGGTCTTAGAAGTCAAACGTTACCTAGAGATATAAATATATTAGTAAACAAGATTGTTCATAGTTAGCAATTAGGGTGTTGAGAGTCAAATACAATCCAAATCCAGAAACTTGAGTACACAGACGAGCGTTCATGATTCAAATCTTTCCACGATAGAAAGTAAACAACTGGGATTTAGAGGGTTGACTCTAAATAAGATATTTTAATAACAATAGGGTATCATCGATCCAGTAGTTGGTACTTCGGCTCTGACATGGTTTATTAGATATTTTTATTTACAGTACCTAAATAATTGTAATTTATTCAAACTAATGTCAATTTCCCTCAGACAAAGTAAGCCTTTACCCATTATCATGTTTGGTTCCCTCAGACATAGTAAGCCTTTACCCATTATCATGTTTGGTTCCCTCAGACATAGTAAGCCTTTACCCATTATCATGTTTGGTTCCTTCAGACATAGTAAGCCTTTACCCATTATCATGTTTGGTTCCCTCAGACATATTAAGCCTTTACCCATTATCATGTTTGGTTCCCTCAGACATAGTAAGCCTTTACCCATTATCATGTTTGGTTCCCTCAGACATAGTAAGCCTTTACCCATTATCATGTTTGGTTCCCTCAGACATAGTAAGCCTTTACCCATTATCATGTTTGGTTCCCTCAGACATAGTAAGCCTTTACCCATTATCATGTTTGGTTCCCTCAGACATAGTAAGCCTTTACCCATTATCATGTTTGGTTCCCTCAGACATAGTAAGCCTTTACCCATTATCATGTTTGGTTCCCTCAGACATAGTAAGCCTTTACCCATTATCATGTTTGGTTCCCTCAGACATAGTAAGCCTTTACCCATTATCATGTTTGGTTCCCTCAGACATAGTAAGCCTTTACCCATTATCATGTTTGGTTCCCTCAGACATAGTAAGCCTTTACCCATTATCATGTTTGGTTCCCTCAGACATAGTAAGCCTTTACCCATTATCATGTTTGGTTCCCTCAGACATAGTAAGCCTTTACCCATTATCATGTTTGGTTCCCTCAGACATAGTAAGCCTTTACCCATTATCATGTTTGGTTCCCTCAGACAAAGTAAGCCTTTACCCATTATCATGTTTGGTTCCCTCAGACATAGTAAGCCTTTACCCATTATCATGTTTGGTTCCCTCAGACATAGTAAGCCTTTACCCATTATCATGTTTGGTTCCCTCAGACATAGTAAGCCTTTACCCATTATCATGTTTGGTTCCCTCAGACATAGTAAGCCTTTACCCATTATCATGTTTGGTTCCCTCAGACATAGTAAGCCTTTACCCATTATCATGTTTGGTTCCCTCAGACATAGTAAGCCTTTACCCATTATCATGTTTGGTTCCCTCAGACATAGTAAGCCTTTACCCATTATCATGTTTGGTTCCCTCAGACATAGTAAGCCTTTACCCATTATCATGTTTGGTTCCCTCAGACATAGTAAGCCTTTACCCATTATCATGTTTGGTTCCCTCAGACATAGTAAGCCTTTACCCATTATCATGTTTGGTTCCCTCAGACATAGTAAGCCTTTACCCATTATCATGTTTCGTTCCCTCAGACATAGTAAGCCTTTACCCATTATCATGTTTCGTTCCCTCAGACATAGTAAGCCTTTACCCATTATCATGTTTGGTTCCCTCAGACATAGTAAGCCTTTACCCATTATCATGTTTGGTTCCCTCAGACATAGTAAGCCTTTACCCATTATCATGTTTGGTTCCCTCAGACATAGTAAGCCTTTACCCATTATCATGTTTGGTTCCCTCAGACATAGTAAGCCTTTACCCATTATCATGTTTCGTTCCCTCAGACATAGTAAGCCTTTACCCATTATCATGTTTCGTTCCCTCAGACATAGTAAGCCTTTACCCATTATCATGTTTGGTTCCCTCAGACATAGTAAGCCTTTAACCATTATCATGTTTGGTTCCCTCAGACATAGTAAGCCTTTACCCATTATCATGTTTGGTTCCCTCAGACATAGTAAGCCTTTACCCATTATCATGTTTGGTTCCCTCAGACATAGTAAGCCTTTACCCATTATCATGTTTGGTTCCCTCAGACATAGTAAGCCTTTACCCATTATCATGTTTGGTTCCCTCAGACATAGTAAGCCTTTACCCATTATCATGTTTGGTTCCCTCAGACATAGTAAGCCTTTACCCATTATCATGTTTGGTTCCCTCAGACATAGTAAGCCTTTACCCATTATCATGTTTGGTTCCCTCAGACATAGTAAGCCTTTACCCATTATCATGTTTGGTTCCCTCAGACATAGTAAGCCTTTAACCATTAGCATGTTTGGTTCCCTCAGACATAGTAAGCCTTTACCCATTATCATGTTTGGTTCCCTCAAACATAGTAAGCCTTTACCCATTATCATGTTTGGTTCCCTCGGATATAGTAAGCCTTTACCCATTATCATGTTTGGTTCCCTCAGACATAGTAAGCCTTTACCCATTATCATGTTTCGTTCCCTCAGACATAGTAAGCCTTTTCCCATTATCATGTTTGGTTACCTCAGACATAGTAAGCCTTTACCCATTATCATGTTTGGTTCCCTCAGACATAGTAAGCCTTTACCCATTATCATGTTTGGTTCCCTCAGATATAGTAAGCCTTTACCCATTATCATGTTTGGTTCCCTCAGACATAGTAAGCCTTTACCCATTATCATGTTTGGTTCCCTCAGATATAGTAAGCCTTTACCCATTATCATGTTTGGTTCCCTCAGACATAGTAAGCCTTTACCCATTATCATGTTTGGTTCCCTCAGACATAGTAAGCCTTTACCCATTATCATGTTTGGTTCCCTCAGACATAGTAAGCCTTTACCCATTATTATGTTTGGTTCCCTCAGACATAGTAAGCCTTTACCCATTATCATGTTTGGTTCCCTCAGATATAGTAAGCCTTTACCCATTATCATGTTTGGTTCCCTCAGACATAGTATGCCTTTACCCATTATCATGTTTGGTTCCCTCAGATATAGTAAGCCTTTACTCATTATCATGTTTGGTTCCCTCAGATATAGTAAGCCTTTTCCCATTATCATGTTTGGTTCCCTCAGACATAGTAAGCCTTTACCCATTATCATGTTTGGTTCCCTCAGATATAGTAAGCCTTTACCCATTATCATGTTTGGTTCCCTCAGACATAGTAAGCCTTTACCCATTATCATGTTTGGTTCCCTCAGATATAGTAAGCCTTTACCCATTATCATGTTTGGTTCCCTCAGATATAGTAAGCCTTTACCCATTATCATGTTTGGTTCCCTCAGATATAGTAAGCCTTTACCCATTATCATGTTTGGTTCCCTCAGATATAGTAAGCCTTTACCCATTATCATGTTTGGTTCCCTCAGACATAGTAAGCCTTTACCCATTATCATGTTTGGTTCCCTCAGATATAGTAAGCCTTTACCCATTTTCATGCTTGGTTCCCTCAGATATAGTAAGCCTTTACCCATTATCATGTTTGGTTCCCTCAGATATAGTAAGCCTTTACCCATTATCATGTTTGGTTCCCTGAGATATAGTAAGCCTTTGCCCATTATCATGTTTGGTTCCCTCAGATATAGTAAGCCTTTACCCATTATCATGTGTGGTTCCCTCAGACATAGTAAGCCTTTACCCATTATCATGTTTGGTTTCCTCAGATATAGTAAGCCTTTACCCATTATCATGTTTGGTTCCCTCAGACATAGTAAGCCTTTACCAATTATCATGTTTGGTTCCCTCAGACATAGTAAGCCTTTACCCATTATCATGTTTGGTTCCCTCAGACATAGTAAGCCTTTACCCATTATCATGTTTGGTTCCCTCAGACATAGTAAGCCTTTACCCATTATCATGTTTGGTTCCCTCAGACATAGTAAGCCTTTAACCATTATCATGTTTGGTTCCCTCAGACATAGTAAGCCTTTACCCATTATCATGTTTGGTTCCCTCAAACATAGTAAGCCTTTACCCATTATCATGTTTGGTTCCCTCGGATATAGTAAGCCTTTACCCATTATCATGTTTGGTTCCCTCAGACATAGTAAGCCTTTACCCATTATCATGTTTCGTTCCCTCAGACATAGTAAGCCTTTACCCATTATCATGTTTGGTTACCTCAGACATAGTAAGCCTTTACCCATTATCATGTTTGGTTCCCTCAGACATAGTAAGCCTTTACCCATTATCATGTTTGGTTCCCTCAGATATAGTAAGCCTTTACCCATTATCATGTTTGGTTCCCTCAGACATAGTAAGCCTTTACCCATTATCATGTTTGGTTCCCTCAGATATAGTAAGCCTTTACCCATTATCATGTTTGGTTCCCTCAGACATAGTAAGCCTTTACCCATTATCATGTTTGGTTCCCTCAGACATAGTAAGCCTTTACCCATTATCATGTTTGGTTCCCTCAGACATAGTAAGCCTTTACCCATTATCATGTTTGGTTCCCTCAGACATAGTAAGCCTTTACCCATTATCATGTTTGGTTCCCTCAGATATAGTAAGCCTTTACCCATTATCATGTTTGGTTCCCTCAGACATAGTAAGCCTTTACCCATTATCATGTTTGGTTCCCTCAGATATAGTAAGCCTTTACCCATTATCATGTTTGGTTCCCTCAGATATAGTAAGCCTTTTCCCATTATCATGTTTGGTTCCCTCAGACATAGTAAGCCTTTACCCATTATCATGTTTGGTTCCCTCAGATATAGTAAGCCTTTACCCATTATCATGTTTGGTTCCCTCAGACATAGTAAGCCTTTACCCATTATCATGTTTGGTTCCCTCAGATATAGTAAGCCTTTACCCATTATCATGTTTGGTTCCCTCAGATATAGTAAGCCTTTACCCATTATCATGTTTGGTTCCCTCAGATATAGTAAGCCTTTACCCATTATCATGTTTGGTTCCCTCAGATATAGTAAGCCTTTACCCATTATCATGTTTGGTTCCCTCAGACATAGTAAGCCTTTACCCATTATCATGTTTGGTTCCCTCAGATATAGTAAGCCTTTGCCCATTATCATGTTTGGTTCCCTCAGATATAGTAAGCCTTTACCCATTATCATGTTTGGTTCCCTCAGATATAGTAAGCCTTTACCCATTATCATGTTTGGTTCCCTGAGATATAGTAAGCCTTTGCCCATTATCATGTTTGGTTCCCTCAGATATAGTAAGCCTTTACCCATTATCATGTGTGGTTCCCTCAGACATAGTAAGCCTTTACCCATTATCATGTTTGGTTTCCTCAGATATAGTAAGCCTTTACCCATTATCATGTTTGGTTCCCTCAGACATAGTAAGCCTTTACCCATTATCATGTTTGGTTCCCTCAGATATAGTAAGCCTTTACCCATTATCATGTTTGGTTCCCTCAGACATAGTAAGCCTTTACCCATTATCATGTTTGGTTCCCTCAGACATAGTAAGCCTTTACCCATTATCATGTTTGGTTCCCTCAGACATAGTAAGCCTTTACCCATTATCATGTTTGGTTCCCTCAGATATAGTAAGCCTTTACCCATTATCATGTTTGGTTCCCTCAGACATAGTAAGCCTTTACCCATTATCATGTTTGGTTCCCTCAGACATAGTAAGCCTTTACCCATTATCATGTTTGGTTCCCTCAGACATAGTAAGCCTTTACCCATTATCATGTTTGGTTCCCTCAGACATAGTAAGCCTTTACCCATTATCATGTTTGGTTCCCTCAGACATAGTAAGCCTTTACCCATTATCATGTTTGGTTCCCTCAGACATAGTAAGCCTTTGCCCATTATCATGTTTGGTTCCCTCAGATATAGTAAGCCTTTACTCATTATCATGTTTGGTTCCCCTCAGATATAGTAAGCCTTTACCCATTATCATGTTTGGTTCCCTCAGATATAGTAAGCCTTTACCCATTATCATGTTTGGTTCCCTCAGACATAGTAAGCCTTTACCATTATCATGTTTGGTTCCCTCAGATATAGTAAGCCTTTACCCATTATCATGTTTGGTTCCCTCAGATATAGTAAGCCTTTACCCATTATCATGTTTGGTTCCCTCAGACATAGTAAGCCTTTACCATTATCATGTTTGGTTCCCTCAGACATAGTAAGCCTTTACCATTCATCATGTTTGGTTCCCTCAGATATAGTAAGCCTTTACCCATTATCATGTTTGTTCCCTCAGATATAGTAAGCCTTTACCCATTATCATGTTTGGTTCCCTCAGATAGTAAGCCTTTACCCATTATCATGTTTGGTTCCCTCAGATATAGTAAGCCTTTACCCATTATCATGTTTGGTTCCCTCAGATATAGTAAGCCTTTACCCATTATCATGTTTGGTTCCCTCAGATATAGTAAGCCTTTACCCATTATCATGTTTGGTTCCCTCAGACATAGTAAGCCTTTACCCATTATCATGTTTGGTTCCCTCAGATATAGTAAGCCTTTACCCATTATCATGTTTGGTTCCTCAGATATAGTAAGCCTTTACCCATTATCATGTTTGGTTCCCTCAGACATAGTAAGCCTTTACCCATTATCATGTTTGGTTTCCCTCAGATATAGTAAGCCTTTACCCATTATCATGTTTGGTTCCCTCAGACATAGTAAGCCTTTACCCATTATCATGTTTGGTTCCCTCAGATATAGTAAGCCTTTACCCATTATCATGTTTGGTTCCCTCAGACATAGTAAGCCTTTACCCATTATCATGTTTGGTTCCCTCAGACATAGTAAGCCTTTACCCATTATCATGTTTGGTTCCCTCAGACATAGTAAGCCTTTACCCATTATCATGTTTGGTTCCCTCAGACATAGTAAGCCTTTACCCATTATCATGTTTGGTTCCCTCAGACATAGTAAGCCTTTACCCATTATCATGTTTGGTTCCTCAGACATAGTAAGCCTTTACCCATTAATCATGTTTGGTTCCTCAGAATAGTAAGCCTTTACCCATTATCATGTTTGGTTCCCTCAGACATAGTAAGCCTTTACCCATTATCATGTTTGGTTCCCTCAGATATAGTAAGCCTTTACCCATTATCATGTTTGGTTCCCTCAGATATAGTAAGCCTTTACCCATTATCATGTTTGGTTCCCTCAGATATAGTAAGCCTTTACCCATTATCATGTTTGGTTCCCTCAGACATAGTAAGCCTTTACCCATTATCATGTTTGGTTCCCTCAGATATAGTAAGCCTTTACCCATTATCATGTTTGGTTCCCTCAGATATAGTAAGCCTTTACCCATTATCATGTTTGGTTCCCCTCAGACTATAGTAAGCCTTTACCCATTATCATGTTTGGTTCCCTCAGACATAGTAAGCCTTTACCCATTATCATGTTTGGTTCCCTCAGATATAGTAAGCCTTTACCATTATCATGTTTGGTTCCCTCAGATATAGTAAGCCTTTACCCATTATCATGTTTGGTTCCCTCAGATATAGTAAGCCTTTACCCATTATCATGTTTGGTTCCCTCAGATATAGTAAGCCTTTACCCATTATCATGTTTGGTTCCCTCAGATATAGTAAGCCTTTACCCATTATCATGTTTGGTTCCCTCAGATATAGTAAGCCTTTACCCATTATCATGTTTGGTTCCCTCAGACATAGTAAGCCTTTACCCATTATCATGTTTGGTTCCCTCAGATATAGTAAGCCTTTACCCATTATCATGTTTGGTTCCCTCAGATATAGTAAGCCTTTACCCATTATCATGTTTGGTTCCCTCAGACATAGTAAGCCCTTTACCCATTATCATGTTTGGTTCCCTCAGATATAGTAAGCCTTTACCCATTATCATGTTTGGTTCCCTCAGATATAGTAAGCCTTTACCATTATCATGTTTGGTTCCCTCAGATATAGTAGCCTTTACCCATTATCATGTTTGGTTCCCTCAGATATAGTAAGCCTTTACCCATTATCATGTTTGGTTCCCTCAGATCATAGTAAGCCTTTACCCATTATCATGTTTGGTTCCTCAGATATAGTAAGCCTTTACCCATTATCATGTTTGGTTCCCTCAGACATAGTAAGCCTTTACCATTATCATGTTTGGTTCCCTCAGAATATAGTAAGCCTTTACCCATTATCATGTTTGGTTCCCTCAGATATAGTAAGCCTTTACCATTATCATGTTTGGTTCCCTCAGATATAGTAAGCCTTTACCCATTATCATGTTTGGTTCCTCAGATATAGTAAGCCTTTACCCATTATCATGTTTGGTTCCCTCAGATATAGTAAGCCTTTACCCATTATCATGTTTGGTTTCCCTCAGATATAGTAAGCCTTTACCCATTATCATGTTTGGTTCCCTCAGACATAGTAAGCCTTTACCCATTATCATGTTTGGTTCCCTCAGATATAGTAAGCCTTTACCATTATCATGTTTGGTTCCCTCAGATATAGTAAGCCTTTACCCATTATCATGTTTGGTTCCCTCAGACATAGTAAGCCTTTACCCATTATCATGTTTGGTTCCCTCAGATATAGTAAGCCTTTACCCATTATCATGTTTGGTTCCCTCAGATATAGTAAGCCTTTACCCATTATCATGTTTGGTTCCCTCAGATATAGTAAGCCTTTACCCATTATCATGTTTGGTTCCCTCAGATATAGTAAGCCTTTACCCATTATCATGTTTGGTTCCCTCAGACATAGTAAGCCTTTACCCATTATCATGTTTGGTTCCCTCAGATATAGTAAGCCTTTACCCATTATCATGTTTGGTTCCCTCAGACATAGTAAGCCTTTACCCATTATCATGTTTGGTTCCCTCAGATATAGTAAGCCTTTACCATTATCATGTTTGGTTCCCTCAGATATAGTAAGCCTTTACCATTATCATGTTTGGTTCCCTCAGATATAGTAAGCCTTTACCCATTATCATGTTTGGTTCCCTCAGATATAGTAAGCCTTTACCCATTATCATGTTTGGTTCCTTCAGACATAGTAAGCCTTTACCCATTATCATGTTTGGTTCCCTCAGATATAGTAAGCCTTTATCCATTATCATGTTTGGTTCCCTCAGACATAGTAAGCCTTTACCCATTATCATGTTTGGTTCCCTCAGATATAGTAAGCCTTTACCCATTATCATGTTTGGTTCCCTCAGATATAGTAAACCTTTACCCATTATCATGTTTGGTTCCCTCAGACATAGTAAGCCTTTACCCATTATCATGTTTTGGTTTCCCTCAGACATAGTAAGCCTTTACCCATTATCATGTTTGGTTCCCTCAGACATAGTAAGCCTTTACCCATTATCATGTTGGTTCCCTCAGACATAGTAAGCCTTTACCCATTATCATGTTTGGTTCCCTCAGACATAGTAAGCCTTTACCCATTATCATGTTTGGTTCCCTCAGACATAGTAAGCCTTTACCCATTATCAGTTTGGTTCCCTCAGACATAGTAAGCCTTTACCCTTATCATGTTGGTTTCCTCAGATATAGTAAGCCTTTTACCCATTATCATGTTTGGTTCCCTCAGACATAGTAAGCCTTTACCCATTATCATGTTTGGTTCCCTCAGATATAGTAAGCCTTTACCCATTATCATGTTTGGTTCCCTCAGACATAGTAAGCCTTTACCCATTATCATGTTTGGTTCTCAGATATAGTAAGCCTTTACCCATTATCATGTTTGGTTCCCTCAGATATAGTAAGCCTTTACCCATTATCATGTTTGGTTCCCTCAGACATAGTAAGCCTTTACCCATTATCATGTTTGGTTCCCTCAGACATAGTAAGCCTTTACCCATTATCATGTTTGGTTCCCTCAGACATAGTAAGCCTTTACCCATTAATCATGTTTGGTTCCCTCAGACATAGTAAGCCTTTACCCATTATCATGTTTGGTTCCCTCAGACATAGTAAGCCTTTACCCATTATCATGTTTGGTTCCTCAGACATAGTAAGCCTTTTACCCATTATCATGTTTGGTTCCCTCAGACATAGTAAGCCTTTACCCATTATCATGTTTGGTTTCCCTCAGACATAGTAAGCCTTTACCCATTATCATGTTTGGTTTCCTCAGATATAGTAAGCCTTTACCCATTATCATGTTTGGTTCCCTCAGATATAGTAAGCCTTTACCCATTATCATGTTTGGTTCCCTCAGATATAGTAAGCCTTTACCCATTATCATGTTTGGTTCCCTCAGATATAGTAAGCCTTTACCCATTATCATGTTTGGTTCCCTCAGACATAGTAAGCCTTTACCCATTATCATGTTTGGTTCCTCAGATATAGTAAGCCTTTACCCATTATCATGTTTGGTTCCCTCAGATATAGTAAGCCTTTACCCATTATCATGTTTGGTTCCCTCAGACATAGTAAGCCTTTACCCATTATCATGTTTGGTTCCCTCAGACATAGTAAGCCTTTACCCATTATCATGTTTGGTTCCCTCAGATATAGTAAGCCTTTACCCATTATCATGTTTGGTTCCCTCAGATATAGTAAGCCTTTACCATTATCATGTTTGGTTCCCTCAGATATAGTAAGCCTTTACCCATTATCATGTTTGGTTCCCTCAGACATAGTAAGCCTTTACCCATTATCATGTTTGGTTCCCTCAGGACATAGTAAGCCTTTACCCATTATCATGTTTGGTTCCCTCAGACATAGTAAGCCTTACCCATTATCATGTTTGGTTCCCTCAGACATAGTAAGCCTTTACCCATTATCAGTCTTGGTTCCCTCAGACATAGTAAGCCTTTACCCATTATCATGTTTGGTTCCCTCAGACATAGTAAGCCTTTACCCCATTATCATGTTTGGTTCCCTCAGACATAGTAAGCCTTTACCCATTATCATGTTTGGTTCCTCAGACATAGTAAGCCTTTACCCATTATCATGTTTGGTTCCTCAGACTATAGTAAGCCTTTACCCATATCATGTTTGGTTCCCTCAGACATAGTAAGCCCTTACCCATTATCAGTTTGGTTCCCTCAGAATAGTAAGCCTTTACCCATTATCATGTTTGGTTCCCTCAGACATAGTAAGCCTTTACCCATTATCATGTTTGGTTCCTCAGATATAGTAAGCTCTTAACCCATTATCATGTTTGGTTCCCTCAGATATAGTAAGCCTTTACCCATTATCATGTTTGGTTCCCTCAGACATAGTAAGCCTTTACCATTATCATGTTTGGTTCCCTCAGACATAGTAAGCCTTTACCCATTATCATGTTTGGTTCCCTCAGACATAGTAAGCCTTTACCATTATCATGTTTGGTTCCCTCAGACATAGTAAGCCTTTACCATTACTCATGATTGGTTCCCTCAGATATAGTAAGCCTTTACCCATTATCATGTTTGGTTCCCTCAGACATAGTAAGCCTTTACCCATTATCATGTTTGGTTCCCTCAAGACATAGTAAGCCTTTACCATTATCATGTTTGGTTCCCTCAGACAATAGTAAGCCTTTACCCATTATCATGTTTGGTTCCTCAGACATAGTAAGCCTTTACCCATATCATGTTTGGTTCCCTCAGAATAGTAAGCTTTACCATTATCATGTTTGGTTCCCTCAGACATAGTAGCCTTTAGCCCATTATCATGTTTGGTTCCCTCAGATATAGTAAGCCTTTACCCATTATCATGTTTGGTTCCCTCAGATATAGTAAGCCTTTACCCATTATCATGTTTGGTTCCCTCAGATATAGTAAGCCTTTACCCATTATCATGTTTGGTTCCCTCAGATATAGTAAGCCTTTACCCATTATCATGTTTGGTTCCCTCAGACATAGTAAGCCTTTACCCATTATCATGTTTGGTTCCCTCAGATATAGTAAGCTTTACCCATTATCATGTTTGGTTCCCTCAGATATAGTAAGCCTTTACCCATTATCATGTTTGGTTCCTCAGATATAGTAAGCCTTTACCCATTATCATGTTTGGTTCCCTCAGACATAGTAAGCCTTTACCATTATCATGTTTGGTTCCCTCAGATATAGTAAGCCTTAACCCATTATCATGTTTGGTTCCCTCAGACATAGTAAGCCTTTACCCATTATCATGTTTGGTTCCCTCAGATATAGTAAGCCTTTACCCATTATCAAGTTTGGTTCCCTCAGATATAGTAAGCCTTTACCCTTATCATGTTTGGTTCCCTCAGATATAGTAAGCCTTTACCATTATCATGTTTGGTTCCCTCAGATATAGTAAGCCTTTACCCATTATCATGTTTGGGTTCCCTTCAGACATAGGTAAGCCCTTTACCCATTATCATGTTTGGTTCCCTCAGATATAGTAAGGCCTTTATCCATTATCATGTTTGGATCATGTTTGGTTTCCCTCAGACATAGTAAGCCTTTACCCATTATCATGTTTGGTTCCCTCAGACATAGTAAGCCTTTACCCATTATCATGTTTGGTTCCCTCAGATATAGTAAGCCTTTACCCATTATCATGTTTGGTTCCTCAGACATAGTAAGCCTTTACCCATTATCATGTTTGGTTCCCTCAGACATAGTAAAGCCTTTACCCATTATCATGTTTGGTTCCCTCAGATATAGTAAGCCTTTACCCATTATCATGTTTGGTTCCCTCAGATATAGTAAGCCTTTACCCATTATCATGTTTGGTTCCCTCAGACATAGTAAGCCTTTACCCATTATCATGTTTGGTTCCCTCAGATATAGTAAGCCTTTACCCATTATCATGTTTGGTTCCCTCAGACATAGTAAGCCTTTACCCATTATCATGTTTGGTTCCCTCAGACATAGTAAGCCTTTACCCATTATCATGTTTGGTTCCCTCAGACATAGTAAGCCTTTACCCATTATCATGTTTCGTTCCCTCAGACATAGTAAGCCTTTACCCATTATCATGTTTGGTTCCCTCAGACATAGTAAGCCTTTACCCATTATCATGTTTGGTTCCCTCAGACATAGTAAGCCTTTACCCATTATCATGTTTGGTTCCCTCAGACATAGTAAGCCTTTACCCATTATCATGTTTGGTTCCCTCAGACATAGTAAGCCTTTACCCATTATCATGTTTGGTTCCCTCAGACATAGTAAGCCTTTACCCATTATCATGTTTGTTCCCTCAGACATAGTAAGCCTTTACCCATTATCATGTTTGGTTCCCTCAGACATAGTAAGCCTTTACCCATTATCATGTTTGGTTCCCTCAGACATAGTAAGCCTTTACCCATTATCATGTTTGGTTCCCTCAGACATAGTAAGCCTTTACCCATTATCATGTTTGGTTCCCTCAGACATAGTAAGCCTTTACCCATTATCATGTTTGGTTCCCTCAGATATAGTAAGCCTTTACCCATTATCATGTTTGGTTCCCTCAGATATAGTAAGCCTTTACCCATTATCATGTTTGGTTCCCTCAGACATAGTAAGCCTTTACCCATTATCATGTTTGGTTCCCTCAGACATAGTAAGCCTTTACCCATTATCATGTTTGGTTCCCTCAGACATAGTAAGCCTTTACCCATTATCATGTTTGGTTCCCTCAGATATAGTAAGCCTTTACCCATTATCATGTTTGGTTCCCTCAGACATAGTAAGCCTTTACCCATTATCATGTTTGGTTCCCTCAGATATAGTAAGCCTTTACCCATTATCATGTTTGGTTCCCTCAGATATAGTAAGCCTTTACCCATTATCATGTTTGGTTCCTCAGATATAGTAAGCCTTTACCCATTATCATGTTTGGTTCCCTCAGACATAGTAAGCCTTTACCCATTATCATGTTTGGTTCCCTCAGATATAGTAAGCCTTTACCCATTATCATGTTTGGTTCCCTCAGATATAGTAAGCCTTTACCCATTATCATGTTTGGTTCCCTCAGATATAGTAAGCTTTACCCATTATCATGTTTGGTTCCCTCAGATATAGTAAGCCTTTACCCATTATCATGTTTGGTTCCCTCAGACATAGTAAGCCTTTACCCATTATCATGTTTGGTTCCCTCAGACATAGTAAGCCTTTACCCATTATCATGTTTGGTTCCCTCAGACATAGTAAGCCTTTACCCATTATCATGTTTGGTTCCCTCAGATATAGTAAGCCTTTACCCATTATCATGTTTGGTTCCCTCAGATATAGTAAGCCTTTACCCATTATCATGTTTGGTTCCCTCAGAAATAGTAAGCCTTTACCCATTATCATGTTTGGTTCCCTCAGACATAGTAAGCCTTTACCCATTATCATGTTTGGTTCCCTCAGATATAGTAAGCCTTTACCCATTATCATGTTTGGTTCCCTCAGACATAGTAAGCCTTTACCCATTATCATGTTTGGTTCCCTCAGACATAGTAAGCCTTTACCCATTATCATGTTTGGTTCCCTCAGATATAGTAAGCCTTTACCCATTATCATGTTTGGTTCCCTCAGACATATGTAAGCCTTTACCCATACCTAGACATATACCATGTTTGGTTCCCTCAGACTAATAGGTAAGCTTTACCCCATTATCATGTTTTTGGTTCCCTTAAGATATTAGTTAC